>JARHVA010001838.1:600000-1200000 GCA_037957365.1 Torreya grandis | reverse complement strand
GTTTTATTTTGATATAGGGTCTATTATTGCTTAGTTTGATATGTTTGGGAAGCTGATTGATGCAGAAAGCTTCAAATGATTATTGTTTGTAAAGTTGACTTAGCCATCCTTTAAGGGGGTGGTCTAAGTTGGATTTGTTCATGTTTGATAGCTATCATTCAAGGGAGAAATCTACCTTATGTTTAGGAAATTTGATTGGTTCAAGGAAACTATCCTTCAAGGGAGCAGTCTGTATGTCAGAGATGTTGACCCAAGTGATAGTTTGGTTTCCCAAAATTGTTTATATGTTATTCCAGACATGGACTGTCTATATAGGCCTAAGGTTTTTCTTTATGGAGGCAAATCCATAACACAAGGAGGTTGATTATGGGTAAAAGAGGTGGTTTAAGTGAAAAAAATTATGGGAATCCATCCTAAAAAGGTTGGAAAGTACCATGAAGATTATGTCATGGGTAGATCCTTGGTATCCATGCTTAGGATTAGGTTAAGTTTGTGACGAATAATCACAAGATCACATTTTTAATTAATTATCCTTAAAGATAAGGAGATGAAGGTGATTGAAAACAAGGGATGAGATTAAGTTAGACATAAGATGACAAAGAACTTGGTTTAACCAAAGAACATGCACGTAAATGCAAAATCATTTGAGGAGGTTGAGGTTATGATATGCCCCTGATCCATGCTTGCGTAAATAGTTAATGTCAATCAAGAGAGTAGATGTCCCGTAGTTACTTTAAAACACTTGATTAGACATGGAAAATATTTAGGTTGACAAAAAGGTGAGGTTGGTTAGGTGATACTTTGATAGAGAAGGGTAATCTCCAATGGTTAGGGGAGAAGGTGACTCCTAAATAGGTTGGGTGGTATCCAAATGGGTTTCTCCAATTTGTTATACCACTTGGTTGAGTTTTGGTTGATAGATAAGGTACTCTCCAAAGGTTTGGGGAGAAGGTGAGTCCCAAATGGGTTGGTAGAAAAGGGTAATCTCCAATGGTTCCAGGAGAAGGTGATTCCCAAATGGTTGGTGATTGTAAAAAAATGTGAAAAAAGTGGCCCAAAAGGACTAAGGTTAAATTCATTTGGTTGGTTAATTGGTTGATGGAGAAGGATAATCTCCAATGGTTTCATGGTTAAGGTAATGTGGTTGGTTGGTGAGTTCTCAGGTATTCAAGGTAGGATGTGATCTTGAGAAAGCACAAATGGTTGGTAAGGTGGAGAAGGGTAATCTCCAAAGGTTAGGTAGGTTGGTCAAGAAGATGACTCCACTAGGTAGGGAGAGAAGGTGACTCTCCAATAAGTTTGGTTGAGTGAAGGAGAAAAGTAATCTCTAATAGTTTAGGGTTAGTTGGTTGATAGGTTGAGGCAAAAATGCCAAGGGTTAGTTTGGTTAATTGTTAATGTATGGTTTGGGTTGATAAATGGTCAAAGCCTTATGAAGGGAAAGTTCCCCCAGTTTGCTCTTTCTATGGATGGTCAAAGATGGGAAAAATGATTTCGAGGTGAGGTGTTGGTCAATAAGAGGGTTTAGGAGGGGTGAATATGACTTCATACACCTCTCAAAAGGGGTTTTTAGTTGTTAGTGGTTAGTTGGTTCAAGTTGTAGGTGGTGGTTTGGGTGGGATTTCCTCTATTTCACCAAGGCTAGGGCAATGATGTTGGGCCTGATTTTGGTAGTTTAGTGTAGGTTTGGCAACACTATCTTAGAATAAAGGTAGGTTAGATAAGAGTGTCTGATTATCCCAAGGAGGGAGCTTGGGTGAGGTAAGGGTAGGTTGGGAAAGCTTGTTTAATTTGATGGGCTGGTTTTGGTTTGGGTTGATAGTTGGTAAGGTTAGGTTAATGGTAGGTGAGGTAGGGTTAATGGTTGTTAAGGTTGGGTTGATGGTTGGTAAGGTGGGGTTAATGGGAGGTTACACAAAATTGGTAAGTGGAAGAGGCAGGTTAGTTGGTTCCATGTTAGTAATTGGAAGAGGTTGGTTGGTTGGTTCCACATAGGTAAGTGGAAGAGATTGATTGGTTGGTTCCACATGGGTAAGTGGAAGAGGTTGGTTGGTTGGTTTAACATGGATAGGTATAAGAGGTTGATTGGTTGGTTTCACATGTGTAGGTGGAAGATATTGATTGGTTAGTTCCACATGGGTAAGTGGAAGAGGTTGATTGGTTGGTTCCACATAGGTAAGTGGAAGAGGTAGGTTGATTTCCTTGATTGTGATTTCAAAGGAAAGTTGAGAAGGTTCCACTTGGTGAACAAGTGGTTTGGTTAAGAAATGTATTATGGTTCCCTTAGTTATAGGTTGACAAAGAACCAAATCTAATAGATGGGCCTCATTATGTTGAGGGATTCGGTTATTGATGTGCATAATAATGGGTGAAAATTTAGGTTAAATGATGAATTGCTCTTGAGTTTGCGAGCTAATCAATTGGTTTGATGAGGTTAGTTGGTTTGATAAGTTTGGTAAGGTTGATAAGTTAGTTTTATAGTTATTGGTTGGATGGCAAAGAGGATAGACCAAATCTTAGTGTTGAAATAAAGGGGGTTGCCTCAAAGTGGGTTGGGGTAGTTGATATGATGGTTGAGGTAGGTGACCCAATGGTTGATGAGGTTGGATACGTTGAAGTTGAGGTTGGTTATGATAATTTTTAAATTGATATTGATGGATTGTTGGTTGGGTATGATGATGGTTAAATGGTCATTGATAGGTTGTTGGTTGGTTATAGTTTAGATTTGATTGGTTGTAGGTGGGGCTTGATTGGTCATGGGTACTAGAAATAGATGACTCTACTTTGATTATCCGATCCATGAACATTATAACCAGCTCAGGTGGTAGTTGGTAGTTTGTTGGGTGGTTGTAGTTGAGGTTTGATAGGTTATAGGTGATAGGTGATAGGTAGGGTTTGATTGATTATGGGTGAGGTTGGGTTGTTTGTTGATGAGGTTAGGTTGATTATAGGTAAGGTTAGGAGCATAAGCAACTCGTGATGCAAGGTATCGCTCTAAAGTGAGATGGTTGTTCTCCAAGATCCTATAAAAGTTAGTATCTCCAAGAGAGAATCTAGGCTAGTTCCCCATTGGAGAAGGCAATGGAGGTAAGATGGTGGAAGGTTAATTTCTCATAGCTCAAAATAAAAAGAAGACAAGAATAATTTAAAAAGGTAAAAACACACACTAAATTATGTTACCTCCTAGGGTTATTTTTAGTCTCATTTTTGGATTATGCTTTAAGTTAGAAAGAATGTTGGAAGATTTGGCTTGTAGAGCGAGTACTAGAAGAGAAGTCTATGGTTGGTTTTGGGTTAGTTCTGAATCTCAAAAATCTATATTGAAAGTCAGTATGTGGCTTGATATTGGGGCCTACCCCCTCACTTCACACATCAAAATAATAAGGGTGTTAGGTACTTAGTAAGTATATACTAATTTTTAGAGTTTAGACTCAATCAGAGAGATAAGTTTTGGTTTCTCTTCTTGGTAGTGAAGTCCAAGTGAGATATCCAAAGGGTGAAGGTTTACCGCTAGGTGATAAAATCCTAATCAAGATTTATGTCAAGTGTTAAGATGTGTTGATTGATAAGTGGTTTGGTATGGTGTGTGATAAAGAGGTGAAGATACAATTGATTACTTTTCTTTTAATTTAACTAATTAAGACAAGCATGCAAAAAATCAATGTTTTCAGTTAATTTTATACCCAAATTAAAATTTTAGTTTCATTGTATGAGCATAGAATAAAGAATAAAAAGGGACTAGATATAATTAGGTTCCATCGAGCGTGTCAAAATGTTTGTACCGAATTTCAATTTTTTTGTTATAGAAGAAAGGTAAAACTAAAAGAGGGGTAGAGGTTGGTAAAACCTAGATGGGTGTACGCTCTATAATCCAGACAGTTGTAGATACTCTTCTTTTGCTTGGAAAGATGACCTACAATAATAGAGAACTAGAAATGGGTTGGTTAATTAAGTAGGTTGGATGGATTGCCTAGCAAGCTAGATCTAAGAAGTGTGAGTTATCTAGGAGGCTATCAATCCACATTTTGATATAAGTTAATGTTGAAAAGAAAGGTTGCATACATAAAAGTACCAGATCTAAAGAAATGAATACTTTACAAATAAAATGCTAGCATTCTAAAAAAATAACATTAAGGTAAATGGTAAATGGTCAGAGAATGGTTAAGGTAAGGTCAAGTTGTTGTTTCTAGTCTGTGAGGTGACAGAGGGTTCAGATAATAGGGTTTTGGTTAAGGTTGATTTGTCAAAAGAGTTCACATAGTGATCGATGGTGGTTAGAGGTAACCATCGATGGTTGGGTAATTAGAAGTAGTTTGACAGTCAACCGTCAATGATTAGGGTGACTGTCGATGGTTAGTATTGATAGGTTTGGTTAAGGTAAAAGGTTAGATTGTGGATAAATTTTAGATTGATTGACAAGTTGATGGAGGTTTGGTTAATGTTCATAAGGGGTTAGAAGGTGGTGTTTATGAAGTAGCAAAGAATAAGATAAAGAAACTAATTATTGATCCTGATAAGAGACAATACTTATCTTGACTGTTGAAGTTGGTTGGAGATGTTGGTGAAGCATAGAGGAATTTTGGTAGAGTAACAGTGCCTGTGGTTGCAAAGAAATTATGGGAGAGTGTTAGGTCTTTGTTAGTCTAGATGGTTAGCTAGAAGGAAAAATTGCAAAAGAAAATCCTAATGAAGAATCCTTGTCCAAAAGATCATCGATCATGAAGCCCCTTTCTTGGTCTTACTCTCTTTTTTTATAATCAAAGAGAGACGTAGGTAGAAGGTTCCATAGGAGGTTTGGTTGCCTAAATTTAATGTTCATGATGTGCTAGCTTGCCACCTACATTCAATTTTTGATGCATTATCTCACACATGGATTAAGTAAGTAAGTTTAGGTGTTGACCATCAATGGTTAGAGTGTCAACCATCGAGATTCAGAGTGACCATTAGTGATGGTGGGTTGAGGGGTGAAGGGTCCAAGGTGAAAGGGTTGATTTTGGTCAAAGTGGGTTAAAAGGTGAGTTGGTCAATGAGTGTTTTGACTTGGGTTTGAGGTCAAAAGGGTGTGAATGGTAGGTTGGGAATTTAGGGGTATTTCAACATCTAGAATCATTATGTGTAGTTTTCTAGTGTCTACACTTTGTGAAATAGGTGTCCAAGTTGGTGTATCGATGGTTGTACTACATGTTATTTTAGATTAAATAAAGGGTCCACCATTTTCTTCTTGTCTTTCTTCCCAAACTTCATGCTCAATGAATTGAATATCATGGATGATTTTGAGTTCTTTGGTGATAGGATTGTACAACTGATAAGCCTTTGATTGATCACTATACCCTATGAATATGCATTTCTCACCTTTATCTTCCTATTTTGTCCTTTTCTTGGGCACGTGTGTGCATGTTACACAACCAAACACTCTAAGGTGTTATACACTTGGCTTCTGACTGTTCCAAGCTTCTTGAGGGATCACATCCTTTACACTCTTTATTGGACATATATTTAGAAATTACACAGTTGTTGTTATAGCCTCAGCCCGAAAATCATTGGGCAAATCCTTTACCTTTAACATGCTCCTTTCCATCTCTTGGATGGTCCTATTCTTCCTCTCGGTCACACCATTTTTTTGTGGTGTATACCTAACTATAAATTACTTCTTTATACCATGATCCTTGCAAAAATTCATGAACTCATTGGAGATATACTCTTCCCCTCTATCCATCCTCAAAATACTGATGTAGTGGCCACTTTGCTTCTCCACCATGGCCTTGAATTGCTTGAAGGTGTCAAATGCTTCCGATTTTTTCTTCAAGAAGTACACCCATATCTTTTGGCTGTAATCATCTATGAATGCCATGAAGTAGAAATTCTTGGATAGGGAGGGGGTCTTCATTGGACCACATAAGTCTGAATGTATCAATTCTAAAGGAGCTCTAGCTCTTCATGCCTTACCCATGAAAAATGCACTCCTATGTTATTTCTCCAATATGCATCCTTCACACATATTATTTGGTTATTATATAAGGGGAAACCCCTTCACCATATGCTTCTTTTGAATAAGATTCAACCCTCCAAAGCTCAAATGCCCATACCTGAGATGCTAAAGTGTAGACTCATATAATATCACTATTTTTAATGTTGCTACAAGATCACTTTACATTCTCAATGAAAACATTCGATAAATTGTCATCTTGACTACTACAATCTACCTATTTCAACCAATCTTATCAAAGATGATACACTCAAAATTCTCAAATTTGACCTTATACCTCTTTTGCACAAGCTATCCAATTCTGATAAGGTTATATTTCAACTCGGGTACATAGTAAACATCATGAATTTGTCTTTTGTCACCTTGTTTGGTGTGGATTGAAATGCATCCTTTACCCATGATGGAAACCTTATCATTATTTCCCATCTTCACCTTTAACTTTATTTCCTCATCTATGTGGTTGAACATCTCTTTGTTCTCACTCATGTAGTTGCTACAACCACTATCCAAGTACCATGTTTCTTTACCACTTTGCGCATCAATGTTACATGTTATAAACAAGCTTCCTCCTTTCTCATTCCTATTAGGTTCAGCCTCTTGTGTAAGAGTGAAATTTGAATTTTTCCTATTCATGTCATACTCCTTCTTTCTACACTCACTAGCATAATGTCCATACCTCTTACAATAATAACATTAAGCACTAGATTTATCATACCTTTGTGTGGATCCTCCTCTAGAAGTGTTGTTGCTCCTTCCTCTTCCTCTTCCATATGACTCTTGATGGCTACATCTTCCACCTTCTTGACTGCTGCAAGTTCTTCCTCTTCCTCTATTGTTTGATCATCTCCCCTTTCCTTTCACATTCACATTGGTCTTGAATGCTTATTCATGGGAGGAGGTGGTTGACCTATTCAATCTTTGTTCATGAGAGCCCAATAGCTCATCCATCATCATTTGACTCAAATCTTTTGAATCTTCTATTGTAACCACTAGAAGGTCAAATCTAATTGGAAGAATCCTGAACACCTTCTTAATGATCTTATGATCTTTAAGGTTATTACCGCATGTCTTTATTTGATTGAAAATGTTCATTGTCCTTGTGAAGAAGTCATTGATGGACTCATTCTCCTTCATTTTTAGGGTCTCAAATTCCTTCCTTAAGAGTTGCAACTTGAAAAGATTCACCTTGTCACTCCCTTGATATGCATTCTACAAAATATCTCATGCTTGCTTGGAATGGATAGCTATTGCTATCCAAAGAAAGATTGCATTCTCCAATGCCATTTGTATATAGCTAAGTGCCTTGGCATCTTTCCTCCTATTCTCTTTTAGCACATTCTTTTGTGCTTGGGTCAAAGGATTGAAGGCAACCATGTATGCAGCCTCATTGTACCCAACTTCAACCAACTCCCATAACTCTTGAGAGTTGAATATTGTTTTCATTTTGATGCTCCACTCATCATAATTTTTGCCATCAAACATAGGGGGTTGTTTCCATGACCCTGAACTTCATGCTACTATATATGAATCCACTCTTCACTTATGGGCTCTAATACCTATTGACGTAGTGGATTACACCCTCTGAAGGGAGGATCAAATCTCTTCCTCCATGTGGCAAAATGGAGACATTCCTCTTGCTGTGAGTTACAAACATGAGGAATAAATCTCTAGATTAGGGGCTAGCTCCCCTTGATGTACCTTGAGGTCCTATATTTCCTACTACTAATAATGGGGGGGAGATGAAAAGGGAGAGAAATACTAAAATCAAAACCTAAACTAAAGTGGTGATGCACCAAAATGGTTGGTTTACTCAGCTTTGACATAAACTTTACACTAGAGAGAAGCAAGCATACACTTCATTCAAATGAGAACCTTTCCTGCATCAGTGTTTCAATAGGGGATCCTATGGAGATACAGGGAGGAAGAAATACCAAAGGTGTTCTAAGACACACTATGGATAGCCTATTCACATGTGCCTATACTTTGAGCTGGACACTTCTTGTTGACCTGGAAGAGAAGAACTCATAATACATTATACATGTTGGAATAAACTTATGAAAGAATGAAAATAAAATGACTTATCACAAGATAAAACCATAGATATATGCAAAAGTGCAAGCTCAAATAGAGGTAAAAATGCTTCTTTTGATTCAAGGTAAATTTTTTCAGGGATTTTCCATACAAGATGAGATATATCTTTTCAAATGAGAAGTTACAAATATATAGAGAACTAGAAATAAAATAGCTGACAAATCAAGGAATGGAAACCCATGCTGAGTTAAACACTTCTATAGAGACCATAATACCATGTTGTTACTATATTTTTCCAATTGTGTATGGGATATCCATGTTGTAGATATCCAAGTCACTGCCCTTACTATCATGAGCCTACAAAAGCATGGGATACTCCTTCTAGAAACTGACAAAGCCATCCCCAAGTTGTTATGGCTGGACCATGCTCTCTTTAATGCTAGGTGAAATTGGCTATGCATTAATGGTGATGCATGAAGTCATGAGTTTCTCTCCTCTATAGTTTGAAAACCAATCTATTTTATTGGTTTTTGGTAGATATATTTTACCAAATGTATTAATTATCCTTCCTAAGTCATATATGCCACTTGTCTTGGTCTAAGTGGTCATTGATTCTGTCCTTTGTCTTTGTCAGTAATTGGAATTGTTCCTTGTTTTATCTTTTCCACTTTGTCTTTGCCCATGTTTTGTTTCTTTCCTTCAACTTCTCCTTTGCCTTGGTCTTTTCATTGCTTGTTCTTTGACTTATCAGGCCTTCTTTGTTTTAAGATTTTTGCCACACTTTCCTTCAGACAAAATGTCTAAAGGAATTCTTTCTTTTGATTACATCTTTTCTCAAATGGCACGTTCCCATCGAACCTTTTATATTTGTTCTTCACTTTCTTAAGGTTCCTTATGCAAGGGCACATACCCTTCGAACCTTTTTCAAATGTCCTTTGAAAAAGTGAAGAAGTCCTCTTTCTTTTCCTTGGTGCCCTCCGAAAAGACACTTACCCTTTAGACTTTTTGCAAACATCCTTCAAGCCATCAAAATGCCCTCTTAAGGAAATCCATTACCTTTTGTGAACTTATTTATACCATTTAAAGTTATTCAATCACTTCTAATTATAAATGTAGACAGTAATGCACCTGCACAAACCCGATTTGCACTTGGCAAAGCAAAATGAGGGAAACACCTAGCTTTTTCATGAGAAAGGTCTAGTAAATAACATTTTTTGCATAAGGTAGCAGAGGGATGATCTATCCAAAACATGGATTGAATGAATTTTGTAAATAAAAATGAGGGGTTGCCCAATTTTAGCTTGCAGGACCAAAAATTGGTCAATATAATTGGTGACTCACAGGGGAAGCATGCATGCTATGCTTGGGAAAAATGGTAGCCACAAAGTCCATTGGGCATGGAGTTAGGATGCATCTTGGAGAAGTCAATAATAGATTTGTAAGGACCTATGAACCAACAAAATTTTTATCCCAAACAATAAAGAAAAAACACACATGAAGGCTAAAACACTACACACATGCATAATAACACTTAGGAAAAATAAGGAAAAATAAGGAAAACAATGTACATGACAAAAGAAACCTACTAACAATGCTTAATATATATCCCTTTGACTAGGAAACGTATCTCTTCACCATCCAACTTGGAGAGTTAGAAAGCATTGTGTTGTTTGCATTGGGTGATGACACATGGACCACTCCACAAAGTGTCAAACTTTGTGTGCCTTCCAGGCTTGGTTTGGTCCTCATCCCACTTCAAGATAATGTCACCTTCTGAGAAGCTCCTTGGCATAGACCTTTTGTCAAAATGCTTCTTTGTTTGTTGTTGGTAGATGGTCATGGCATCCATGGCTTGGTCTCTCGCTTCTTGAAGCTCCATTAGCTCACAATACCTGACTTCCAGGCTATCACTCTCCATCAATTGTAATTGATGGGCAAGATCCAAGGCTAGTAACTCAAGTGAGATAGGGAGTCTAGCTTCCCTTCCATACACAAGTGTGTATGCTAAATTCTTGATTTCCCTCTTTGGAGTGATCTTATCTAACCAAAGAGTTGTCTTCAACTTGGCATGTCAAGTCCTTTGATTTTCCTCCATTATCCTCTTTATGATCCTAATCAAATTCTTGTTTGTGGACTCGGCTAACCCATTTCCTTATGGATATTATTTGGAAGAAGTGCTGAGATAGATGCCATGCTTCAATTCCCACTCACTTGTCTTTGTTCCCAAGAAAGCCAATGCATTGTCTGAAATGATTGTGGCTGGGACCCCAAATCTTGTCACTATGCCTTCATAGAAGTCTAGGACTGCACTCTCATTGGCCTCTTTCAAAGCTATGGCCTCTACCCACCTTGTGAAATAATCCATGGTAGTCAAAACTCACTTTTGGCCAACACTAGGAGGATTGATCAGCCCTATGAAGTCCAACCCCCATTGCATGAATGGTTGTTCCACCTAAATAGGATGAAGAGGCATGGCAGCTAGCCATTTCTTCCCATCAAAGAAGGCATATTTTTGACATTTCCTCACCTAAGCATGAGTGTCTTTAAAGACACTGGGCTAAAATTAACCATCCCTCATAATTCTTGCAGCTGTGGCCTTAGGATCAAAGTGGCCACTAGCTGATCCATCATGGAATTTAGGTAGTACCTTATCGACTTGGTCTAAATCAATGCATCTCAAGAGCACCCTTGAAAATTGTTTTCTAAATAACAGTCCATCAACTAAGACATAAGGAAGATATTGGAGTCTAAAATACCTCCTCTTGGTCTTATCAAGACCTTGTCGACACTCACCAGTTTGAAAGAAATGGACTATGTCTTGTGCTTAGAACTTCATGACTATAGGTACAACTACTATAGGTTTGTCATGGAGTACCAAAACATCCTCCTTTAGCTCTTTCAAGTATATAGCAAGGTGTTCACACAACCCTCTTCCTCTCACCAACTTGGTGGTCTTGATCTCTACATCATACTCCATTACTTTGGTGATCCAATCCGCCCTTTTCTCATTCAAGTCTCAGTTCAACAAGAAGTCCTTTACATTAATATGTGACATCATGACGTGAATTTTGATGCTAAAAAACATATGTCTAAACTTATTTAGAATTTTTATGACTAAAAGTACCTGCTTCTCAACATACATGTATGTAACCTCATAGCCTTCTAAACCTTGGCTAAAAAAAGTAAGAGGCTATTCTAAATTCTCACCATTTGCTTGAGTGAGAATAGCAGAGATTACATCTTCATTACCAAAGGTGTATCTATTGAATTCCTTGGAGAAGTTTGGAATAGCCAGGGTAGGAGCTTAGGTGAGAGCTTGCTTAATGCCTTCAAAGCTTTCTCTTCTTCTTCTTGTTCATGTGAACATCTCATCCTTCCTTAGCATGGAAGTTAGTGGCTTGACAAGCTCAACAAAGTTAGGAATTAATCTTTTAATGAAATTTATCTTACCAAATAAAATTTTTAGGCCCTTCTTGTGCTTAGGCAAGGACAATGCTAAGATGGCATGGACCCTCTTTAGATCAATGGATAGGCCTTCCTTCAAAATGACATGGCCCAAAAGCTTGCCTTTGTGGACATTAGACACACATTTCCTTGGGTTGAGAGAGATGCCAAACTCTCTACACCTTTAAAATATTTGGCTTAGGTGCTTCAAGTGATCACTTGTCTCCTTGGAGAAGATTGTCACATCATCAAGATAAACCATCACAATGTCATTGATCAAACCTTAGAAAGCCATATCCATAACACATTGGAAGGTAGCTCCATCATTTGACAATCCAAATGGCATATTTTTGTAGGCATATGTTCCCCGCTTGGTGGTGAAGGCTATCTTGTATTGGTCACATTCTTGTACCAAGATTTTATTATACCCAGAGTAGCCATTTAGGAGAGATAATCTTTCACTACCTATCACCATCTGAAGAATTTGCTCCATACTTGGATGGGGATAGTGATCTCTTAGTGAGATTCTATTTAGGTCTTTGAAATCCACACACAATCTGACTTCTCCATTCTTCTTCCTAACAGGGACCAAATTGGCCAGCCAAGAAGAGTGTTTGATAGGGAAAATGATCTTGGACTTGATCTTTTTGGTGAGTTCCTTCCTCATGAAAGGCCCAATCTTTGGATTGATTGGCCTTTGATTTTACTTGATGGGTTTGGCACCTTCCTCCAGCTTAATGGTGTGTTGGGCCAAGCTTGGATCAAATCCCTTCAAATCACCATACTCCCAAGCAAAGACATCAACAAACTATTGACATAACATAATGAAAGCATGTTTTTCCTCATTATTACACACCTTCCCAAGTGCAAACAACTTATCCTTATAGATCTCTACCCTTTCATAATTTTCCTTCTTGGTTGACATGCTTGCTTTGTCTCTCTTGATTTGGTCATCTTTGTTGAAAATACTCTCAAGAGTTACCAAACCTTTGGGAATCTTGTTGGTCTTTAGTTGAACAATTTACCCATCATATTATTATTGTATCTTGGATTGATTTTTGGAAGCAAACTCAACTTCTTCCAACAAAAAAAGTGCTATTTGTTGGTCACTTTCAAACACCTACCAATTGGTGACATTGTCTAGTATGGAGGGCCTCAAAATAACCTTTAAATGATGTTGATTCTTGCTTTGTCTCATCCCTTTTAGGATGTCAAACTGAGCACCAACTGTTGCTAGTCTATCCACATGCTTGTTCTCCCTTCTTGGAATGGAAGTGATGTTGAAATAAATGAAGTTATCTACAAGGTCCCACACTTTGTGATTGTAATACTTGAGTAATGATTTCTTGGTCAAGCTTTGACCTCTCACTTGGTTCACAATCAACTCACTGTCTCCAAACACCTACAATTCTTTGATTTCTCTCTTCATTGCCTATTATAGGCCATGAACAAGGGCCTCATACTTTGTTGTGTTGTAAGTGTAGGAGAACTAAAACCTAAAATTTGAGAAATATTTATCCTTTGAAGGTGAAACCAACATTTCCCCACCACCAGCTCCCAACTTGCTTCTAGATCCATCAAAGAACAACTACCACAAACCATAGTCCTCTTGGTCTATCTTCATCAATTTTGACATGAAAGCATCTTTCTCATGCATGAAGTAGACTCCAAGACCAGCTTCTTCAATGAACTTGTAAGGATGATGCTCAAATTTGTTATTTGCCCATTCATCTAGGAGCAGGTCAACAACTCCTACAAGGGAAGATGATGGAGATTGATCCATCTAGAACTCTTCTTCATCAATGATTGCATAGTTCACATTCACCGCTTTGGGTGGGTATGGCTCTAGGTGATCCTTGTGGATGGGCTCTAAATCAATATTCACTTTAGTTCCATAATTTGTCCTGAAAACCATGTAAGACCAGTTGGCTGCCAAGTATCCACCTATCTTGGATGTGAAATCCCTTGACAAGCAAAGAGGGAAGTAAGAAGGAACATCTACCACTACCACATCATGGGTAATTAAGAAGGTTGGATAGGCATGGAGAGTCAAATTCAAGCCTCTTTCCAAGGTCTTAGTTGATGATCCATCCAATAGTAAAACTCCTTTGGTCATTTGCTCATACTTGAGGCCTAGCTTATCAACTATGCATTTGGGCACAACTGGGGTGCTTACTCCACTATAAATGATGTAATTATGGACCAATAAATCACCAATAATTAGGGAAAAATAAAAGGGAGGTTTTCTCTCATCTTTCTTTTCTTGACCAACCATGGGAGGAGCCCCATTTACTACCAACACATTATCATTTTTTGTTGGGATAACTTGCTCACCCAGCCTATATAATTCCTTTTGGAATATATCCTTTTGTCCTACCAGTGTTAAATAATCCCATAATGAGATGTTCAAGTTCAGCTTCTTCATTTGGTCCACTATATTGATTAAAGGATTTCCCCCTTTAGAGTTCTCCTTGGGAACATTAGTAACCTATGGTGCAACCTGAGAAGCTAAAGCTACAATCATTGGCCTGTAATTGGGAAACTTTTGATTTGTTTATGGTCTTAGGGATACTTTAGGTACACTTCTTAATTGATTGGGTGAAGGAGACATTGGAGGTGCTTGAGTGGCTATTTGAGCTTCATCAATGGCTCTCCTTTTATACCTGGTGTTGGATGCAACACCAACATTCTGATTATTTGTGTTCCCCACATAGTTAACTGTATAGAACTCTCCTTTCAAGTGATTCATAAGAGTGAAATTAGATTGAGCCTAGCTGTTGTCTATCCCAAGTTGTGTTGACGTTTCAAAATTTGAGAATTGGGATGCCTGATCACCTTGTGTAGTCATGATTTGATTTGGTAGCTCACTGGCATAAGCAACCTATTCTTGGAAATACTCCAAGGGTGGGTAGTTGGGCTGCTCCTACACCAAATTATTTTGAGTGGGGACAAGAGCCTTAGAATATAAAGGGGCATTTGAATTATAGCTTTGATAAGGCTTGACATGTGTAATTTGACCTTGCCCTTGATTATAATTTTGGAAGTGAGGCCTATTTGCTTGACCAAACTGTTGGTAGCCTTGATTTGACCTATAACTCTGAGCTTATTGTCTCTTGAGGGTAACTAACTCATTGGTAACACTCTATAGTAGGCTCTTAACTTCATGGATGTCATTTATAGGGATAGAAGTTGGCTTCTCTTGATTTGGCAGAGGAGCTAGAGTGGGCAAAGTAGGCTGGATTGAGGGTTGTAAATTAATAAATAGTGGCAAAAGAGGTCTAGTAGCTATCTTTCCTAATTGAACAAGGCAATTTTTAGCAGCTATGGCTATCTCATAAGCATCGGGTAGAGTGTTTCCACCCATGGATTGTATCGTGATAGCAATGTCACTATTCAGGGCATTCAAATAGTAAAGGAAAGCATAGCTTGGGGTTGGCCTCACAAAAATTGGGATTCTATCCCAAGTCTTTTGGAACCTAGTGTTAAAATCTTGTATAAACTCATGTGGGGCTCTCTTCAGGTGGTTAACTTCTTAACTAGAGACAAATGGTCACTTTTTCCCCAAACCTATTGTTCAATAGGGTCCCTAACTCATTCCATGAGCCAATTGAGTTCATAGGCAAGGTCCCATACCAGTCCAAAACTTTCCCTTTGAAGGATAAGGCTAGCAATCTAATAGCTACATTTTACTCAGTGATATTATGGATGTTGTAGAGGTTTGTTATGTTTCTAATATGCTCAACATCAATTATTAGGCCCTCTCCACTAAAGGGAGGAACACTTTTGAGAGTTGTCCCTAGAATTGGGTCATACAATTGAAGGTTCAAGGGACTTTGACCATTAAAGGCCACAAAAGGGAAATCCCTAAGGACTACCATGGCTGTGAAAGGATTTAATAGTGGTCTCCTTGAGTAGGTATATTTTATGGCTAGTTTAGGAAAATGGCTTGTTATGTAAGGGTGGGTATTTGTAAACCTCAGCCTCTTTGTTGAGTTCAAAGGTAACTCAACAAATTCAAAAGGGACACCCCTATAAGAAGATCTTGTAGTGACCTTTGGCATGGGATGCTAAGCTGGTCCTTAACGAGAGACTTGGTTCTTGAATGGAGTCGTCAGGTGTTGAATATAGCTCATTTTGGATTTTTTAACAATATCAAGACCAACACCAATCCTGAAACTTGTAGGACATAGAAATTTATCCCACCAGGCATGCCAAAAACTATTAACATTATGGATTGCACCCTTTAAATGGAGGCTCAGCTCTCTTCCTCCATGCGACACAATGGAGACATTCCTCTTGCTATGGGTTGTAAATGTGAGAAATTAATCTCTAGATTAGGGGCTACCTCCCCTTGATGCACCTTGTGGCACTGGATTTCCTACTGCTAACAATGGGGGGGATGAAAAGGTAGAGAAATACTAAAATTAGAACCTAAACTAAAGTGGTGATGCACCAAAATGGTTGGTCTACTCATCTTTGACATACACTTTACACCAGAGAGAAGTAAGCATACACTTCATTCAAATGAGAACTTTTCCTACATCAGTGTTTCAATAGGGGATCCTATGGAGATATAGGGAGGAAGAACTACCAAAGGTGTTCTAAGACACACTATGAACAACTTGTTCACATGCACCTATACTCTGAGCTGGGCACTTCTTGTTGACCTGCAAGAGAAGAACTCATAATAAACTATATATGTTGGAATAAACTTATGAAAGCATGAAAAGAAAATGATTTAAAACAAGATAAAACCATAGACATATATAAAAGTACAAATTCAAATGGAGTTAAAAATGCTTCTTTTGATTTAAGGTAAATTCCTTAAGGGCTTCACCATACAAGCTGAGATATCTCTTCTCAAATGAGAAGTTAAAAATATATAGAGAACTAAAAACAAGATAGCTGACAAATCAAGGAATGAAAACCCATGCTGAGTTAAACACTTCTGTAGAGACCACAAGACCATGCTACTACCATATTCTTCCAATTGAGTATGGGAAAGCCTTGTTGTAGATGTCCAAGTTGCCACCCTTGATATATTAGGCCTACAAAAGCATTGGATACTCCTTCTAGCAACTGACAAAGCCATCCCCAAGTTGTTGTGGCTGGACCACGCTCTTTTTAATGCCGGACACAATTGGGTGTGTATTAATGGTGAAGCATGAAAACATGGGCTGCTCTCCTCTATAGTTCAAAAACCAATCTATCTTATTGGTTTTTGGTAGATATATTTCACCAAATGTATTAATTCTCCTTGATGAGTCATCTATGCCACTTATCTTGGTCTGAGTGGTCATTAATTCTATCCTTTGTCTTTGTCAGCAGCTATAACTATTCCTTGTTTTGTCTTTTTCACTTTGTCTTTGCCCGTGTTTTGTCTCTTTCGTTAAACTTCTCCTTTGCCTTTGCCTTGGCCTTTTATTTGCTTGCTCTTTGACTTCTCGGGGCTTCTTTGTTTCAAGCTTTTTGCCATGCTTTCCTTCAAACAAAATGTCTGAAGGAATTATTTCTTTTGATTGCTTCTTTTCTCAAAGGGTACGTGTCCCTCAGACCTTTTGTCTTTGTTCTTCACTTTCTCAAGGTTCCCTCTACAAGGGAACATACCCTTCAGACTTTTTGCAAACATCCTTCAAAAAAGTGAAGAAGTCTTCTTTCTTTTCCCAAGTGCCCTCTAAAAAGACACTTACCCTTCAAACTTTTTACAAATGTCCTTCAAGCCAATGAAATGCCCTCTAAAGGAAATCCATTGCCTTTTTGGAATTGCTTTAGACCATTTTGGGTTCTTCAATCACTTCTACTTATAAAACTAGACAAGTAATGCACTTGCACAAACCCGATTTACACTTGGCAAAGCAGAATGAGGGAAACACTTGGCTTTTTCATGAGAAAGGTCTAGTAGAGAATATTTTTTGCACAAGGCAGCAGAAGGATGATCTATCCAAAGCATGTATTGGATGACTTTTTCAAAGAAAAAGGTGGGGGTGCCCAATTTTGGCTTGCAAGATTGAAAATTGGTCAACAATACCAATTATTGAGAAAAATTATATCACTAATGGTTGTATAGAGAGAGAAATACTAAAGGGAATATGCAGACTCAAATGGGAATCAATAACATAACACAAGATAGAAACATGGTGTTGATGCCCTTTAAGTGCACCATAGGGTTCCTTAGTGTTCAAAGCACACTTATCATTTTAGAATTCTAGGAATTCAAAACATTAGTAGTAGGTTGTGGCAACTTGATGTTACACATGGTGAAATAGTGGTAGAGATATGCATTGGTGTCCCACAAATTCATAATGAGTGATGGTTGGGAGCCTTCATGGTCCGTTCTTTATGAATTGTAAAAAATCTATGTTAACACTTAGTGAATTATGATCTAAATTTAATCTACAGACTAATCTAAGTGGATATTTATAATGAATTCAAAGCTAAAGTGGTTTGGTGTAAAAAAAAAGAGCAAAAAGAAGGGCAAGGTAGAAAAGAAATGAGTGATTATCAATTTTAGTCTTCAAACATCATGACAATGCATGAATTGTAACTGAGTAAACATTCAACCAATATATAATGCAATATAGCTTAAGCTCAAATTTCACTATATACCAGGCAAACTTCAAAGGATAATGTAAAGAGTCACAAGTAAGAACCAGGTTTACTTTAAGGATTTACTACTATAATCAAATAGCATTTGCACATCTGAATACAAAGCAAAATGAAACAACACAAAACCTATGATCCTCCAACTAATTTAGCTTATGCACAAATAATAAAGCTTGTGATTAGAAAATGCAACTCAAAATTCAAAGACACCATTCAAATTCAAGACATAAACTAACAATTGAGAGAAAAGCTATATTAGTAATTGACATATCAAATGTGGACAATCTTTGCAAAACTCCCTGATTATATTAATTGCCTCAAGTATACCAAATTTTCTCAAAATTCTCTCCCTTTACAAGATGGTGATGCATGCCTTTTATAGAAAGATAAAGCAATGCATCGATCAATTACAATATATAGGTGTACAAAAGATAAAGACAATTGTCCTTCAAGATGGTTCTGGAATACACTTGTTTTCTATAATTAAACTGACCTAGGGGAAATATGCTAATAGATTACCATATGCCTTGCAAAAGAATATTCATATTTTAAAATATTACAAAGTTTTAATAAAAGCAATATCAGCTACTCGGTGGGCCCATCACTAAAGAGTCCCTTTGTTGATTTTGTAGGAGTTCCATTGCCTTCTAGTGTTGGTCCTTGATGAGCTCCATGTCCATAGTTAGATTCATTAGGCACACTTCTTATTGATCAGCAAAGTCATCTAAGTCTCGATCATCCTGGGCCATGGCTTCTTTAATGCTCCTTGACTATATAATTTTCTCTTCTGCTATGAAAATCATGTCCATAATCCTCCTATTATCTCTACCAGATTGACCCTGGCTCTTACTCTAAATTGAATGCATGACCAAAGTGACCCTATGTTTAAATTCAACATCATAAATGATTCCAATTATAGTGGTATTGGTAGGATTTAACAACATTATTCCTAGGAGCTTCTCAATTTTAGTGATTAATCCTTTGTTATCTACCAACAATCTATTCAAATTCTTTATCCAAGTACTTAGACCTTGGACCTTATCCACTATCACCTCCAGTATGCTATTCAAATGTTCCAATATAATAGTCTTGAATTTAGGAATCTTGTTCCTAATCACAATATCAATGAGATCCCTAACTTGGGACTTTGATTTTTGCCACTCAGTTATTAACTCCTTGGTTATTTCACCTTGATGGCTTAAGGCATAATTTTTTAGGTTTATTGAATTAAAATAATTGAACATATCAAATAATGAGTCCTCAAACATGTCCATTATGGAGTCAAGGACTAACAAAATGGCCTAGGTTTCTAGATTTTACTTTTCCCTTTCCAAGTTTTGAATCCTTTATTTCATCCCTTGGACCCCATCCTTTGATTGAGTTGATTGAGCCTCAATCAAGCTCTCTACATATTCCTCATGAATGGTGGCCTCAACAAGTTGCTAACCTCCCACTGGGGTCAGACCTAAAAAAGGCTCCACCTTTTAGAATGTGAATTCTTTGGCTCCCACCATAGCTTTTTTGGTGGTGACCCTCTCCAATCCAACTGTCTTTGGATTAAATTTCATGATTATGGATGAATCTATAAATTTTAGAGGCTCTAAGACCTCTACACCTATACTGATTGATGTTCTAGGAGCATCCATATTCTTACTTTTTGGTATTGGAGTGACCAAAATTCTTATTTTATCTTGCTCCTTTACCATAGCCCTAATCTATGGCTTCATGTCCTCATGTATTTCAACATTGGTAACCTATGTGTGTTCCCATGAGTGAAAGAGAGAAGGAATCTTCTAAAAATTTCCATAATTGAACCAGTCAAGAATGACTGGTCCATGAATTAGGAATTCATTACTGAATAAATTGACTTCACTAGTGGGGTGAGTGAAGGTCAATCTTGGTTTCTTCCTTGGTCCAATAGGGACCAATGCTAGATATGTCTTCCTCTTCTCTTGGGATGCCATAGGGACAAGCTCTTTTCCTTTCTCTCTTCTAGGATCTCCTACTTAGATTTGAGTCTCTTCAAATAGTTCCTCTTCCCTATCAGTATCATATGCCTCTACAAGTTCCTTGAGGGCACCCTCAAGTGTCTCTTCTAGATTTAAGGCATCATATCTATGTACTAAACTAGGGAAGGTGGCCTTTGGGGTAGTGTTGAAGATGAGGGCCCCTCTCCAGTTCTCTCTTACAATTTTACTTCTCCCACTTTATCCTTACCATAGCCTTATTCATCCCATCCTTGCATGATCTGTCCCTGAGGTTGTGGTTATTCTACTTGGGGTTGTTCTTGGGCTATCTCAGATGGTTTAGGTAGTAAGTGATATTGTAAAGGATGCATTTTTCATGACTCTCCTGATGGCTTGCAATCTTTGGTCAACATGTGCTCAAGTTTGATGTTGTGGCCTTGGATCCTGGCCAACACCTCTTCATAATTCTTGGCTTTAATATAAATGGTGTCATGAACATCGAGTTGATGCACATACTCAGGCTTGGGAAGTTTTTTCTCCTTCAAATGATTGGTCACTATGTTCTTAGGATCCCACATCTTGAGTTCATCAAGCTGAAATCCAAATGAATCTTTGTGCTTGGCCATGATATCAACTTGTTTCCAATCCTAAAGTATAGTTATTCCTCTGGTTAGAGGGAAGGGGTGGAGAAGACCCTTCCTATTTTCTTTGCAAATCCCATCAATGCCATTGATGAGCTGGGAGGCAATTTATTTCTCGATAAGCTTACTTGGAACATATATTGGTAATGTATAAGGCTGGGACATAATCCCCTCAATCTTGATGACTATGTAGTCAGGGTAGTACCAGATGTCACCCATCATTTCAACATACTTCTTGAAAGTGGGTAGACCCTAGGCATGGGTACACCTATAATAGCCTCCACTATGGCTGGGTAGACATGGTCACAAATAAACTGCATATGGTTCTTCTATTTAAATTTATGCAATTTGGAGTAATGATGAAAAATGATAGTTTTTCCCTCAGGAAACTAATTTCTAATACTATTGAGGTTGATAGAGGCAAGCAGGGCATCTAATAGGTATGACATCATGTAAAATTGCTTTGAGGTTTTCCTTTTGATGGCAGTGAATTGCTTGGCCAAGAAGATACTGATCAAATCTCCAATTGGAGGGGTGAGCTTTTGTTCCATCAGGGAATGTACATAAGGGACCTAGATTTTATTCACATAGGTTGTTGATGGGGCTTCAAAGGCTCGGTTCAACAGGGTCATTATCACTCTGATGCCTTCTCTAAATTGGACTACTGGGATCTTGCCTTCAAATTCCTTGAAGATATAGGGTCCTTGGTGCAACCAGGGTCTAAGGATAGAGTCTAAGTCATGGTTGTTGATCCATTCTTTGATTTTAGATAGGTCTACATGGGGATTGGGTAGTTTATATCACTTCTCAAAATATACAAGGGAAATATAAGCTATCCCCTTAGAATTCCCTTCTAATGATCCATTCATTATCTACCCTACAATCAAAAAGGATAGGAGCAAAGATGTATACACAATGCAATACCTCAGGCTTCACCGTAGCATGGGGAGTCTGACCATCTGGACAACAACCAATTCATAATGTCTCAAAATTATAATGTCAATCCTTGCTCCTCCTTTGTAATGGGCTTTAGTTCCTCCATGGCAAAGAATAATTCAAACCAATTCCTAATGCCCAGGACATTTAGGGCTGCAACATCTAATTTGGTGTCCTTGAATATTCTCCCCTCATTATCTATGATAAGTAGAGCTCAGTCTCTTCCTTAAGTTGTCTAAAAACTACCATGGTTTCCTCTTCTACAAATTATTCACACTGGATTGCAAATGATCTCTGTGAAATCTCTTTTGTGCTCAAAAACATAATTGAGTTCTCTTTCGATCAAATTGTAATCGATTGAGTCCATTTGGGTTGGTTTTATGCAAGGTTTAGGGTTTTAGATCTTAAATGGTAGGATATATCTAGACTCTGGCTTATACATGCCTTGGATTTGATTTGGACTTTGCCTTTATACCTTCACATTTTTGAGCCCACAAGATCTTTTGTTTTATCCTTTTTTGCTTGCATGGCACCTATGTGGCATTGGTCTGGACCTTTCATGGAATTTTTCATAAATGCCTTTGAGCACTAACCAGTGGTATTTAAAATACCTTCTATTTTTTTACATCGTTAGATCAAAATCCTAAACTAACATGAGTCATTGACTGTAATCTGGGCCCTTACCTATGATTAGCTCCTTTTGTTCCAAATTTCACAGTTGCGACACTTGGAATTTTTGTGTGTCTTCTCTATGCTTCATATCCTATGTTAGTTATTTATTTAATGAGCATTGGCCATACAGTGAGCTCATAGGCCTTTTAAAATTGGGGAGTACCTTCACACCATTGTATCATCCTCTAGTGACAAAGCATGAACTGTCAGATTATCCTGTCAAGTCTGCTTTGAATGCACTTTTGCCATGCATCGAGCTCATAGGATCTTGGGGCCTCATTGAAAAGTCTATGAGAGCCTCACATCGTTGGATCATCCTCTAGTGACAAGGTGTGAACCATTGATCTAGAGAGATGCCTGAACTTTAAGTTAGTACATTATTAAAATCAGACTTAGGCTTAAATTCCTTAGGCTAAGGTTTATTACATATTTATTAAGCACGAAACAAACCTTAGGCTAAGGGATTTATGTCTAATTTTTTTGAATTATATAAAGGGGACCATGGCTAAATGTTTCAATCCAATGTTTATATGTGTTTAAATAAAAACAATGTATGCATTGGTCCAAAGTATTTATGCCAAGGCTTATAAAATATGCTCAAAAAGATCAACATGACATAATGGTCCAATAACAAATAGGATTTTATTGTATTGACAAAACACATTAAAACCTTTAGCTAGAAATAACTTGGTCTAGGTCCTATGCAACAAAGGCCTCTCTTTTTAAAATAAGACTTAGTATAAGTCTATAGTTTAAGGTTCATGATGTTTGAATAAAATGTCATGGGGACCTTAAAGTATAGACTTAGAATAGGTTTATTTTGCATATAATTAGACCATAAGACCATTTCTATTTTTTTAGATTGAAGATTTATAGGGTTTGAGAATTTTTTTAACACTTCCCTTAGCTTGTAAATCAATTTTTGAGCATTTTAGCAAGGTTTTGGAGTGTATTTTGATCTCAAGATGGATAATTTATTAACTTAAATTTGATGATCTCACAAACATCAAATCATCCTCATGAGTGTCAAATGATGATCGTGGAAACGCTAATTTTAAGCTAGTGAAGCTTTCATTTGATGGGTTTAAAGTTGACAGTCACATAGATGTCAAATACATTATCGTAGACGTCAAATGATGATCACATGAACATCAATTTTAAGCTCATCAAATACCTATGACCCAATGCAAGAATGCCACTTGGTACCTTCATGGGGCTTCCCAAGATCTTGGACTTGGTTCACTCTATCAGATTAAAATACATGATGAAGCGACAACCAGAAGATCATGATTTGAGAGCTTGTTCATGATTGGTTGCTTTGTTAGCAGGACCCATTTGACTTTGATTATCGAATGTAAGGGTGCTACATGTTGATCATTTAAGCTTTTTGTATCCCTTTGACTTTTCAACTATGTCTCACTCCATCTGATCAAGTCTTTGTGAGCAAGCAAAAATCATTGATCATGATCCAAGGGCTTGCATCTAATTGGTCTAAGAGGTTATGTGCAGGATTTTGTCAGTTTTCCTTGCATCATTTGATCAAATGTTGATGAGGGAGTGTGAACCATTTGATCATCCAAGATGCACACTATCTAAGTCAAAGTTTGATCTTTTCTCATTCCATTAGATCAAATGTTGCAATAAAGTGAGGGTCATTAGATCCTACAAGATGTAAGGAAGTTAAGTTAGGACCATGAAGATATAAAAGACTTAGCATTAGGTGTTAAGACTAAGGTCTCAATTATATCGATAAATATGCTAGGGCCTTAGGATTAAAACCTTAGGCTAAGATATGAATCAAAGGACTGAGCTAACATACAATTGGACTTAGGGAACCAAAACTTAAGCTAAGGTGTTAAGAGTAAGGTCCCATTTATATTAATAAATACAATGGGGCCTTAGGGTTAAAATATTAGGCTAAGTTAGGAAATATAAAAAGGGACCCTACAAAATGAATATTAGTCCTAGCTAGGAACTTAAAAAGGGGAAAATAATAAAAGGGACCAAGCATTATAGACAAAGTCTTAGTCATGTTAAAAAACATAATTAAGCTTAGGACATGAACCTTATACTTAGGTCTAAAATAGATTTTTAAAAGGTTCACACCTATTTATTTGCCACCAATGTTCAAATTTGAACTGAGGGTTTTGCTAGGGTTTTGTAACAAGAATTTCTCAAGAAAAAAGACCATGGAACTTGTAACTAAAAGTAATAAAGACCATTTATTAGCACTGTTATTCAACATTAAATTTTAGTCTTCAAGGTTTCTCAAGGGTCCCAATTTTCAAAAATGGGGGTATGTTAGCCGCAACAAATGGTGACTTAGGGGGAAACATGGCAATATGTTAGAACCTAGAGACTCTAATTTAGACAAACACTTAGGTCATCCATTCCACTTGATCAATATCATCTAGATCAAGTTATGGTTGAAATAAACCTTGCACTTGTAGACTTAGAGTCAAACATCAAGACATAGCCATATTGTGTGTTCTTTGATTCCACTTATCGTTTGCCATGGGGTTAAAGAAAAAAATTCCAAGTTTCATGTCCTTAATCATTAACACTAACTTATAGCAGGTTAAGATGTTTATAAAGAACCATGATATTAGCTTAGGGAGGCTTGGGCATTCCTCTGCTACTAACTAGACATCCATATCCCTGATAGAGATGCCTTTGGCTCCACTCAAGGCCTTGTTCCATTGCCAGCCAGGAATCTATATCCCTGGTAGAGATTTATAGAATCACCTATGTCTGAAAGTTTTTGATTTTGCATTAAATTCTTCTTTTTTGTATTTTATTCAGATCTTTATACTTTAAGTAAGTTTGGGAACCATAATAGCTAGGTTTTAGGATTTGGCCAAGTGTTTGATATTCATATAATCACCTATGGTAACAACTATTATCCCAGCCAAGGATGTTGATTAAGTGCTAGTATGGGTGTACCATGATAGTTTGAGCTCACACTCTACAAGTGTAATTCATCTTAAAACCAATCTGTGGTTAAAACAATGGTCAAGTTCTCATGAAATGATTAAATTCTTCTATTGGTCCTTACCAATTTTTGTAGGTTACACATTATGCTTACATTTTAGGATTATGGTCATTATATGCATGGGGTACCCACCCTGATTTTTGAATTTTGGGAATTTTTAATAAAAATTCATAATTTGAGGTTTCAAATGTCCAAACGACTTATTAGAATTAAGGAATAAGGAAACAAGAAAGAAACACACAACAAAAAGTAGGAAAGAAAGAAAGCAAAGGAAAGAAAATAAATATATACATTCTTATGTACAAACAAGGGACATGAAGGAAAGAACTAAAAATAAACTAGCAAGCCTACCTATACTAAATATAACCATCTTAAATTTTACTTCATGAAGACCTTAGGAGGAGTAGCAAAGAAGTAGTGCTTGAGGTATTTCCCATTGGTGGGCAATGTAAACTCTACACCTTGTAGATATCTAACTTTGAAGGTGTTGTTTCCCAATGTTTTTATAATCTGGTATGGGCTAATCCACAAGGGTGTGAATTTGCCATGTTTT
The DNA here is from genome assembly GCA_037957365.1 of Torreya grandis. Taxonomy (NCBI): domain Eukaryota; kingdom Viridiplantae; phylum Streptophyta; class Pinopsida; order Cupressales; family Taxaceae; genus Torreya; species Torreya grandis. The sequence continues at coordinate 1,174,175 of JARHVA010001838.1, read as the reverse complement.
CCCTTAGACTTAGATGTTTTATCCCAAAGGAGAACCATGTCTCCTTGTATAAACACCTTAATATTTGACCTTTTGTCAAACCACCTTTTCACTGTGCTTTGATGCCTACTAAAATCAGCAAAGGTTTTCTCCCTTGCATCTTCCATCTGAATTATGTCTAACAATCTTGAATTGGCAAGTTCTTGGCTCTCTTTCATGTATTCTTGCATAAATTTGTATGTGGGCAACTTAAGGGTGATAGGAAATATAGGTTCTTATCCTTAAACCAATATAAATGGTGAAGCTCTTCAGGCTTTCTTGATTCTTATCCTATCATCCCATAGTTCAAACATAAGGAGCTTATGCCAAGTCCTAGGCTTGTCTGCAACAGACTTTTTGATTGCCTTCATTAGGTTTTTATTTGTAGACTCAAAGACTCCATTTCCTTGGGGATAGTGGTTAGATGCAAAATTGAGAGTGATTCCATTATCATAAGCCCATCAGTCATCTCCGTAGATATAAATGTGGATCCATTGTCACACATTAGAGATATGGGAGTTCCAAACCTAGTATAGATGTTTTCCTCCAAGAAGTTGATCACCTCTTCAGTCTTGTATTGTTTAGTGGATGCAACTTCAGTCCACCTTGTACAATAGTCTGTGGTAATCAAGAAATATTTATGATCTTTATATGAATTAGGGTTGATCAATCCAAGAAAGTCTAACCCCCATTGAGAAAAGGGTTTATCAACCATGACTGGTTATAGAGGAACTATTACCTTTGGCTCCTTGGTGGTAAAAATCTAACATGAGTGAAATTTCCTCACATGTTTGTGAGAATCCTTAAAAATAATTGGCCAATAATAGCTAGCTCTAAGAATTTTGTGAGTTGTGTTCCTCCCAAATGGTTGTCCATTGCCCAACATTTCATGAAAGGTGCTCATGATTTGGGTGGCTTCTTCTACTGAAACACATCTCAAGTAAACCCATTCAAAGTTTATTCAATACAGGACCCCATCCTTGATCAGGTAGTGGATTGCCTTCAACCTTAGGGCCCTCTTTTTCTCCCTAGATAATCTTGTAGGACAAGTACCATTAATTAGTAAATATATAATTGAATCATACCACTCACTAGCTTGAAAGTTCTATTGATCCACTTGCATAATACTTAGCCTAGGGTTAGCATTAGGAATCATCTGGATCAAACCTTGGCACCTTACCAATTTTGTTGTTTTCATATCCAAGTCATATTCCTACAAAATTGACATCCACTTACCTATACATTCTCCCAATTCATTTTGGCTTAACATAAGCTTTTTGGTATGGTCAGGTAGGATAGCATGCACCTTATTTTTAAGGATATAATACCTAAGTTTCTTTACTGACTTTACTAATGAATATGCTTACTTATCAATCAATGAATAATTTGATTCAACATTCTTAAAATTAGTGCTCATAAAAAATATTAGGTGATCACACCCATCAATCTTCTGAGTCAATACTGAAGCCATAGTATGGTTAGATGCAAAGGAATAGAGGTAGAAGTCTCTTAAAAAGTCAGGACTTATAAGGACTGGAGCCTGGCTAATGGCCTCCTTAATATCATTGAATTCCTTTATAGATTCTTCATTCCATGTGACTTTGGCATCCTTTTTCAGCATGTCATTCAATGGCTTGACAATCTATACAAAGCCAAAAATAAACTTTCTTACTAAATTTATCTTACCAAAGAATGAATTTAGCTCTTTTTTTCAAATTCAAGACATAAAATAACAATTGAGAGAAAAGTTATATTAGCAATTGACATATCAAATGTGGACAATCTTTGCAAAACTCCCTGATTATATTAATTGCCTCAATATTACCAAATTTTCTCAAAATTATCTCCCTTTACAAGATGGTGATGCATACATTTTATAGAAAGATAAGGCAATGCATTGATCAATTACAATATACAGGTGTACAAAAGATAAGGACTATTATCCTTTAAGATGGTTCTAGAATACACTTGTTTTCTATAGTTAAACTGACCTAGGGGCAATATGCTAATACACTACCATATGCCTTACAAAATAATATTCCTATTTTAAAATATTACAAAGTTTTCATAAAAGGAATATTAGCTACTCGATGGGCCCATCACTGAAGAGTCCCTTTTTTGATTTTGTAGGAGTTCCATTGTAATCTAGTGCTGGTCCTTGATGAGCTCCATATCCATAGTTGGATTCATTAGGCAAACTTCTTCTTGATCAACCAAGTCATCCAAGTCTCAATCATCTTGAGCCATGGCTTCTTTTATGCTCCTTGCCTCTATAATTTTCTCTTCTACTATGAAAATCATGTCCAAAATCCTCCTAATGTCTCTACCAGATTGACCTTGGCTCTTGCTCCGAACTGAATGGATGACCAAGTTGACCCTATGTTTGAATTCAACATCATCAATGATTCTAATTATAGTGGTCTTGGTAGGATTTAACAACATTGTTCTTAGGAGCTGCTCAATTTTAGTGATTAATCCTTTGTCATCTGCCAATAATCTATTCAAATTCTTTGTCCAAGTACTTAGACCTTGGACCTTATCCACTATCACCCCTAGTATGCTATTCAAATGTGCCAAGATAATAGTCTTCAACTTAGGGATCTTGTTCCTAATCATAATGTCAATGAGATCCCTAACTTGGGACTTTGATTTTTGCCACTCAGTTATCAACTCCTTGGTTGTTTCACCATGTTGGCTTAAGGCATAATGTTTTAGCTTTATTGAATTCAAAAAAATGAACATATCAAAGAATGAGTCCTCAAACATGTCCATTATGGAATCAAGGATTGAAAAAATGGCCTAGGTTTCTAGATTTTAATTTTCCCTTTCCAAGTTTTAAATCCTCTATTTTGTTGTCCCCAAAAATAGCTTTCTCATTTCTAGGACAACATATGAACTATTTTGGTCCTGCATGGCCAAAATTGTCTCCTCCCTTTTCAAAATTTGTTCTGAGCATTCAATTTCCTCATTTTCTCAACTTTTTGTTAAAGGGACTAGTAGGTTCAAAGGCTTTTACAGGTGAGTTCAATCAGAAGAGCAAGTTTCCAATGCTTAGTCATTTTTAGGATTGGTTCAGCACTTTGGTTCAACCAAAATTGTCCATCGGCAAGCTTCTAAGCCAGGATTGAACCATTGAACCTTGAACCATTTTAGTTTAATAGGTTTAATGGGTTCAAAGGTTTAATGTCATCAGCAAGAGTTAAGCACATTTGTCAAAGGTTCAAAGTTCAACCACTTCCAGGTTCAACAGCTTCAAAATGCTTATCAAAGAGAAGAAGGCTTGAACCATCGAACCATTGAACCTTGAACCATTTTGGTTCAATGAGTTCATGGGTTCAAAGGTTCAACCAGTGCGATGAAGATCAAAAGATCTTAGAAAGAACAAGGAAGTGACGGACAAAGGATGAACCAATGAACCGATTGAACCTTGAACCAAAAGAGTTCAAAGTTTAATGATTCATAGGTTCAATGGCAGCCTCAGTCAAGGAAAGAAGCAACAAACAAATGGTTCAACCAAGGAACGCACGAAAGAAAAAGATAAGCAAAACCTGCCACATGTCCTTTTTAAGAATACTGCAAAAAGAGACAAGTGGCAGCTGCAGAAGGTTTCAATGTCTTTTTCTCAAAATAGTGGAATGTGCCATATATCACCTGTAGATATCGATGGAGGCTACCAAGTGTCAATGGTCACTGCATCTTCCTTTGGTTTCATTATCAAGTAAAGATTGTGGCATGCCCTGGGCAAGTCACTAAAAGAATAGGCGGAGTGCTCTAAGTGTCCTCGCCTATTTCGATGGAAGATGCCATGTGTTGCTTGTTCAAAGCAACAAAATGTGTGACGTGTCAAAGACGTAGAGCCAAGGAAATATTTCCTTCAGACAAATTGTTCGAAGGAATTCCTTTGGACTTTTTTTCTAAAAGAAATAAAGGGTCAAGCGTAACCAAAGAAATTAAAAGCCTGAAGGCCACCTGGGAGATCCTGAAGGGTAAGTACCCTAATGGGGGGAAAATCAACACTCAGAAAGTGAATTGTCTTTCAAGACCCTAAAGGGCAAGTCCCCTTTGGAAAAGGTCAAGCCTCAAAGTGTAGTGGAGGCTGCCAAGTGTCGTATGCCAAGACACAGTCTCGAAAAAGTTTCAAAGCTATGGATTCTGTCATGTGTCCTCACCTATGTCACAGTGGAAAGTGGCCATAGCAAGTGAGAAAGGACATAAAGGAGTTGCTAAGGAGAATGATAGGCCTGCAAACAACAAATTTAGGATGATCGACTAGTTGTTAACCTTCAAAAGATGAAAGACCCATGGACGTCAAATTTGCAACAATAAAGTGTCTGATTGATCTTTGCAGGATTAGAAAGTGGACCCAAATGCATTCAAAGACCTTAAGGCCAGGGCCAAAAGGAAGAAGAGACAAAGAGGAAAACTTAGTAGGAGTTATTTCCAGTAGGTGGAATAGTCCACCAGGTAGGTATTTGGGGCCTGCAAGCATTAAAAGTGCAGCCTATTTGTCCCCTTTAGTGTAAAGGAAACATGGATAGCTATGCAGGTAGTAGATGATGGAATGAGTGATTCAAGCTTGGGAGAATACATTGGAGATGAATCAACACACCACAATTAAGGCAGCTGCCCTACTCCAACATGGCCCTCCCTGACAGAACCAAAAATGCATCTAAGGCATTAATGCACAGCATGGGTCACTCCATGGGACAAAGTGCCAAGCCTCCCTTGGCCTTTATATAATGTAATCTCTTGTATCATTTTAAAAGGAGATCTTCTAAATACAGAAGCAAAACTCTACCCAAATTGAAAGGTGAATACTGAGACTTTGAGCTCAGATTATTGTTCATATCATTTTATCTAAATGAGAAAGCAAGTGTTTGCAAACTTTGTGCTATTATAACTTGTATCATTTTAGGAGATTATTCTTATGTCTATCTTCTAAATGTGTTCTTGTTTATTTAATTTGGCAAGCAGAGCTAGTGGAAGTGATAAGGAAGGTGTCCTAAAACTAGTTACTTTCAGACTGTGTGTTGACATAATTGTTTTTAGTGTGTGTTTTTTTAGTTTCTTTCTGTGTAAAGGACCTTGGGATTACTTTGTGCCCCCATTGTTCTTCATATTTCACTCTTGGGAAGTCAAGGTGGAGACTTTGTGCTACATCTTAGATTGTTGGTTACTCTGTACTCTATTACCAGTTACTTATCGTACCAGAAAGATTCTTATTGTTTGTAAGAATAAGCACTTGTAAAAGAAGAGAAGTGCCTTCTATCATTTTACCAAGATTTTTACTATCTAGGAAGGGATATGGCTCTTAGTTGAATGTTACTTCTAAAAGAAGAGAAGTACTTTCACCAATCACCCAAGATTTCTCCTTTGATCTGTGAGCATCATCTCTGAAAGAAGAGAGATGGATGGTATGTCCCACCCCTGAGTGTTATTTTTAGCTTATATATATAGTATATAGTGCCTTTATACCTATAGGGAACCTCCCCTTGATGAGAGGAGAGATTTGTCCCCTTTGGATGTGGTAAGCTTGCAATTTTTGATGACCAATCTCCCTATGATATGGTTGAAGAGACTTATTTTGCTCACCAGTTAGCTGGTTGACAAAATATTCACCCAATAGTTTTTGGTGACTCCACTAGAGAAGAGTGCATAGTTTGAAGTCTCAAGCTTCAAGCTGAAGTAGATCGTACTCTTTTCTATTTTTGTTTTGCAATCTAGAAACTCCACGCTATACAAGAAGCTAGAAATCTCAAGGTGTTGTTGACCCTGCTTTTAAGTTGGTGCAGCAGATTAATTTTGAGTTGTTTCTTCCAGAACCTCACCTTCAACAAACTAGGAGTCTTCTTCCTAGCCCTACCAGGTCACCAACAGAAGGTAGAGCTTCTTTTTCTACTACTAGCAGAGCTTGGGCTATCCATACTCTACCCAGATTTGTGATCCCACTTTTACATAACCAAATCATGGCTCAAGGCCCATGGGGTAACTCTTTTGGTCCACTAAATTTGACCCTACCTCTACATGAGCTTCCATGTAGTTCAAGGAAGAATTTCCCTAAATTTTTTGGTAATGGTAAAGTTCACCCTGATGAACATATTACTACCTTCATCATATCCTGTGGTGTAATAGGTTTGGAGTATGAAGACATAGTAGTCAAGATATTCGTAGAGACACTATAAGGCACTGCTACAGACTGTTTCTACCATCTGCAAGCTCAGTCAGTGACTGATTGGGACACTCTTAAAGATAAATTTGAAGCTAGGTTCAAGCCTATAGAAGATGTGCATGCCTTGCTAGCCCAGTTCACATAGATGAAGAAGGAGCCCCATGAACCTATGAGGGATTTCATTGCTAGGTTTGACAAGTTGAGGCATAAGATTCCCATGATTGCCCAGCTGACACCTCAGAATCTCAAGTGTTTCTTCATCAACTCACAGCTGTCTGAAGTGAGTTTCTTATTGAGATGGGATAGATACATAGACCTTGTTGCTCAGGACTTGGCTACTAAGGTAGAAGATGACCTTATCTTGGTAGGAAAGATAAGGAGGGATCCTAATAAAGGTAAATCCTCTTCATGTTTTGAATACTCATCTACAGCCACCACTAACCCAATGGTGTAAAAGCTGGCAAATGAAGTGCTAGCTCTCAAAAAGCAAATGGTGCAAGGGATGTCATCTGCTCCTTCATACAGAGATGTACCAAGGAGGATATTCCGTAATTAATCCTATCAAGGCCATGCTACCAAGAATCAAGGATAGTTAAATCACCTTCCTCCTCCATAGAGGAACCTCACCCTTGAAGCACCTCTAAACAACTCAGTAGTTAGATATCTTGAAGTGGAATCAGATTTCTCATTCCAGCCTGAGTTGAATCCTAAAGATGATGCTAATCTATTCACTAAGGAAGAAGAAGAATTAGCTGGCGACTCCCGTATTGGTTTCTTGAACTATCAGGATGAACCCAAAAGTGAAGGCAATACAGCTGAGGGGTCATATGTTGTATTCACCTGGTCCAAGAAACAATCAACTCAACAAGATAATAAAGAGAAGACAGAGAGGTGACCTCAACCAATAGTTTCAATTGCTAAGCATGGGACCACTCTGCCCTTCCAACCAAAGGACCTGGTGACTGCTAGAAAGGTAAGTACCCCAAAGATTTCTGTACATTCAACTTCAAATTCACAGTCCAGTTCTCCCCCTCCCAAAACTCAAAAGGATGAACTCCCATCCTATGTACCTAATTTATTTCCAACATTTGATATCATTGACCATATAAAAAAACCAAAATTCAAATGTTTGAATTTGAATTTTTGTAGCCCCATCCTGAGCAATTAGACAAACTAATTCAATGTGTTAAAAACTAGAACACCCTTATTGAACAAGAAATTCCCAAAGTGACACATGATCCCCCCAAGAATGCACCCACTAGGAACATCTTGTCATTTTCCCTCCTACTGCTCTTGGTAGGACTGAACCTTTCTATGTCTCATTGCTAATAAATGGACGTCAGCTGAACAATTGCATCATTGATTCTAGAGCTTTAGATAATGTCATGCCTGCTAAAGTGGCTAAATCCCTTGACCTCACACTGACCAAGACTTTTGGTAGATGCTTTTCCATGGAAAACAAGCAAGTACCTATGCTAGGACAAATTAAAGATGCCCAATTTGTGTTTGTAGCGTTCCCAGACAAAAGAATCGAGATGACTGTCTTGGTAGCTGACGTCCTAGCATCATATGGCATCCTTCTTGGGCAAAATTTCTATAGGGATGTTGGTGGTGAATTGAGTATGGACTTATCTGAGGAAAGGATTCCAGTCAAAGGAGTTATGAAGAGGTTGCTCCCTAAGAAGGAAGCAAAATATGTGGTTACCTAGACCTCGGCACCTGAAGCTAAAATTATGTTTGATTCTTTAGGCATGGGTAACTACTTTCTATCCATGGATGAAGTTCATGAGGCATCTAACGAAGCTCCTGCATGTGACAACCTAGAAATGCGTTTAGATGAAATAGTAGAAGAATTGGCAGAGTGCAATGCAAGTGTGGAGGAATCTCCTCCTCTGAATGAAGAATAATCCAAAAGAAAATCAGTGTCAAATGAGGTATGGATTCTTGAATTTGATGGCAGCTACTCCTCCACTGGTTCAAGAGCTAGGATTGTGTTGATATCTCCTCAAGTAGATATTTTTCCTTCATCCTACAAGTTGCAGTTTAGCAACACTAATAACACAGCTGAATATGAGTCTCTGTTGCTTGGATTGAGGGCTGCTCGAGACAAAGGCATCAAGCTCCTTCATGCCAAAGGAAATGCCAAACTAGTGGTTTTTCAGGTGAGAAATCTATATCAAACCAAGAATGAAAGATTGCATCATTACCACAATCTAGTCCAGGACCAAATTAAAAGCTTTGATGCTTTTAGCATCTCTGTCATTCCTAGAGAATTCAATGACCGGGTAGATGCACTGGTTGTTTCAGCTACTCTCTTGGTCCCCCACTTAGATTTAAAATGAGACAAGTACACTATTGAGCTGGTCTTTAGACCAAGTATACCTGATAATGCTAGTCATTGGCAAGTGTTTAACAATGACAACCAAATCATTGCCTTCTTGGAGCAAAAAGATAGCTTTGAACAACTGCATTTTGAAGGCAGTGAACCTCAAAAGTGTGAACCAATCCCTGAATCAAATACAGATGTAGGTGAGGAGTTCTTACAACTTAAAGGGAATAAGATTCCCAAAGGCTTGGTTTTTCTTGAGAAGCTGTTTGATAAGCATGACAGATTTATAAAATAGCAGCAAATAGATTCAAGCTCCTCTCAGGATTTTGATCAAGTAAATATGGGAACCAAGGGAGATCCTAAGATGGTTAACATTGGTAAATGTTGTACTCCTGAGGAGAGGTTCAAGTTCACCACTTTTCTCAACCAGTACATGGATGTCCTAGCATACTCCTATGATGACCTAAAGTCACTCAGGCTTGATGAAATTTGACATGACATTCCTCTCAAGGCTAAGTCAACACCTTACAGGCAAAAGTCCAGGTAGTATAATCTAAAAATATCAGGTACTATTCTATTTGAGATACAAAAAATGCTAAATGCTAGGATCATTTTCCCAATCCATCATTCCACATGGATTGCAAACATAGTGCCTATAAAGAAGAAGAGTGGTGAAATTCACCTTTGTGTGGATTTTAGAAATTTGAATCAGACATCCTTGAAGGATAATTATCCTTTGCCAATCATGGATCAAGTGCTTCAAATAGTGATGAGTTCAGAGATGTCAGCAATGCTAGATGGCTTCTCTAGATATAATCAGGTTGAAGTTGGTGAGGCAGACCAGCATAAGACTGCTTTCACCACACCTTGGAGCATGTTTGCATATAAAAGGATGCCTTTTGGCTTGATAAATGATGGCACCACCTTTCAAAGATAAATTAACCTTGCATTTAAGGATGATATGGGTAAGTTCATTGTAGTTTATCTTGATGACTTGATCATCTTCTCTAAGCATCACCCAGATCATGTGCGCCATTTGCAATAAGTGCTAGAATGATGCTGCCAGAATGGCATTTCCTTAAACTCCAAGAAGTCAGTTTTTGGAGTAACAGAGGGGAAACTTCTTAGACACATTGTGTCCAAAGGAGGCATAAAGATTGACTCAGATAGAGTCAATTCTATCCAAGCGCTTACCTTGCCCACAAGTAAAATTGTTGTTCACTCTTTCTTTGGAAAGGTGAATTTCTTACGGAGGTTCATCCCCGAGTTTGCTAAGAAGACTAGGCACATTGTAAACATGATGAAGGGAAAATCCACCTTTACCTGGACTGAAGAAGGTAAGTTGGCATTTGATGATATCAAGACTGCCATTGCCCATGCTCCAATTCTAGTTTGTTTAGATTATAACAAAGAGTTCATCATATACAGTTATGCTTTAGAACACATGCTTTCAAAAATTCTGGTTCAACAGAATAAAAAAGGTATGGAATCCCCCATTTCCTTCATGATTTGTCCTCTCAAAGCTCATGAGCTAAATACTTGAACATAGAGAAGCATGCTTATGCAACGATGAAGGCAGTGAAGCATTTTCACTTCTACATCTTGAATTCACACACTACTACCTTGGTTCCTGACACCACGGTCAAATCTATACTGACTCAGCAGGAGTTTGGGATGAAAAGAGGCAATTGGGTCACAAAGGTCCAGGAGTTTGATCTAGTCATCAAGCCAACAAAGCTAGTGTGTGGAAAGGGGCTATGCCAAATAATTGCTGATAACAAGCTGGGAGGAACAGAGCATGAAGAATCAGAGGTGGAAGACCCACCAACAGTCCTCTTTGTCTCCACCACGAATGAGTGGTATTCAGGTATTGCTCATTTCCTTACTTATGGTGAGTGTCATGCTCACCTATCTTATAAAGAAAGGAGAACCATCAAGCTAAAAGCTACAAATTTTGTCCTCTAGGACAACAACCTATACAAGAGGAGCCTTGATGGAGTGTTCCTTCGCTGTGTGGATAAGGAGCAGCAAAGCCAACTTTTGAAGTCCTTCCACAATTTGGCCTGTGGGGGACATTTTTTTGCTCCTGTGACTACCCATAAAATTTTGTGAGCCAGGTACTACTGGCCAACTCTCTTTCAAGATGCATACAAGTGGGTTAGGGAATGCGAACTATGCCAGCAGTTTGTTAGAAGACCCAAGTTAGCTACCCTGCCCCTCAAGCTAGTGGTCATATAAGAGCCATTCCAATAATGGGGAATTGATTTTATTGGAGCTGTAAACCCATCTTCAAGTGATGGACATGATTATGTCCTTACATCAACAAACTACTTCACCAAATGGGTGGATGTTGTTCCAACCAAACATGCTACTTCAGAAGTAGTATGCAATTTCCTCAAAGAGAACATCATCTCCAAGTTTGGGGTCCCAACCAAGATTGTCACTGATAATGCAGCTTGTTTCACTTCCCATGAGATTACTCAATTCTATTTCTACTATGGGATTACACTCTCCCACTCTTCTGATTACTTTCCACAAGGGAATGGACAGGCTGAATCAAGCAATAAGAACCTGGTGACTATCATCAAGAAGTTGGTGGATGACAACCAAAGGACATGGCATAAAGCATTGGTTGATGCTCTATGGGCAGATATAATTACACCAAAGAGAGCAATTGGTATGTCTCCTTTCCAACTTCTTGATGGTATCAATGCTGAGATACCAATTACCTTGGAATTGTCAGCATTGAAATTGGCTAAGGCAATTGAAGATCAAATGTATGAAAGCACCCTTGATAAGAGGATCATGTGCCTAAATGAGCTCGATGAGCAGAGAACTATAGTGTTGGACTGAATTGCTGCCCATCAAGGTCTGGTGAAGAAGCTCTTCGACCAAAAATCAAAGAACTATGATTTCTAGATTAGAGATCAAGTCCTGCTGTGGGACAAGAGAAGAGAACCAAAGGGGATACATAGAAAGTTTGATTCCCTATGGAGTGGCCCTTTTACTATTCATCAGATCAATGGTGAAAATAGTTTCTTGTTGAAGTATCAAGAAGGCACTCTCTTTTCTCTGCCTCATAATGGGCAGCATCTGAAGCACTTCAACTCTTGAAGTATCATATGAGTTTCCATGTACATATGTATATTTGTATAGTCTTTTGTTTCTATTTTGTGCTTTTCATTTTCATTTTTTGGAACCTTTATTTTTGGGTAGCATGATTCCACATCCCAATGGCATACTTCAAGGCACTGGAGATTCTAGTTTCTACTCCCCTCAGCTGTTCTGAGTTTTTATCTAACAAAAGTTCCCCAACTGGAGCCAGATGTTGTCCCCAAAAATAGCTTTCTCATTTTTGGGACAATGTATGAACTATTTTGGTATTGCATGGCAAAAATTGTCTCCTCCCTTTTGAAAATTTGTTTTGAACATTCAATTTCCTCATTTTCTCAACTTTTTGGTAAAGGGACTAGCAGGTTCAAAGGCTTCTGCAGGCGAGTTCAATCAAAGGAGTAAGTTTCCAATGCTTAGTCATTTTCAGGATTGGTTCAACACTTTGGTTCAACCAAAATTTTCCATTAGTAAGCTTCTAAGCAAGGATTGAACCATTTTGGTTCAACGAGTTCAATGGGTTCAAAGGTTTAACGTCATTAGCAAGAGTTAAGCACATTTGTCAAAGGTTCAAAGTTCAACCACTTCCAGGTTCAATGGCTTCAAAACGCTTATCAAAGAGAAGAAGGCTTGAACAATCAAACCATTAAACCTTGAACTATTTTTGTTTAATAAGCTCACGGGTTCAAAGGTTCAACCAGTGTGATGAAGATCAAAAGATCTTAGAAAGAGCAAGGAAATGACGGATAAAGGATGAACCAATGAACCAATTGAACCTTGAACCAAAAGAGTTCAAAGTTCAATGATTCATAGTTTCAAAGGTTTAAAGGAAGCCTCAGTCGAGGAATGAAGTAGTAAACAAGTGGTTCAATGGATGGTTCAACCAAGGAATGCACAAAGAAAAAGATGAGCAGAACCCGCCATGTGTCCCTTGTAAGATTTCCGTGAAAAGTGACGAGTGGTAGCTGCAAAAGATTTCAATGTATTTTTCTCAAAATAGAAAAACATGCCACGTATCACCTACAGAGATTGGTGGAGGTTGCCAAGTGTCAACGATCGCTGCATCTTCCTTTGGTTTCATTATCAAGTAAAGACTGTGGCGGGCCCCAGGCAAGTCGCTAAAAGAATAGGCAGAGCGCTCCAAGTGTCCTCACTTGTTATAATGAAAGATGCCATGTGTTTCTTGTTCAAAGTAGTGGAATGTGACATGTTTCAAAGACATAGAGCCAAGGAAAGATTTCCTTCAGACAAATTGTCTGAAGGAATTCCTTCAGACTTTTTGTTTGAAGGAAATAAAGGGTCAAGCCTAATTGAAGAAATTAAAAGCCTGAAGGCCACTTGGGAGATCCCAAAGGGTAAGTACCCTCACAAGGGGACAATCAACACTCAAAAAGTGAATTATATTTCAAGACCCTGAAGGGCAAGCCCCCTTTAGGAAAGGTCAAGCCTCAAAGTGCAGCGAAGGCTGCCAAGTGTTGTATGTCAAGACATAGTCTCGAACAAGTTTCAAAGCTGTGGATGCTACCGCGTGTCCTCACCTATGTCACAGTGGAATGTGGCCATATCAAGCAAGAAAGGACACAAAGGAGTTGCTAAGGAGAATGACAGGCCTGCAAATGTCAAATTTAGGATGGCTGACTAGCCGTTAACCTTCAAAAGATGAAAGACCCATGGACGTCAAATTTGCAACAATAAAGTGTCTAATTGATCTTTGCAAGCTTAGAAGGTGGACCCAAATTCATTAAAAGACCTTAATTCTAGGGCCAAAATGAAGAAGAGACAAAGAGGAAAACTCAGCAGGAGTTATTTCTAGTAGGTGGAATAGTCCACCAGGTAGGTATTTGGGGCCTGCAAGCATTGAAAGTGCAGCTTGTTTATCCCCTTTGGCATAAAGGCAACAAGGATAACTACATGGGTAGTAGATGATGGAATGAGTGATTCAAGCTCAGGAGAAGACACTAGAGATGAATCAACATGCCACAGTTAAGGCAGCTACCCTGCTCCAGCATGGCCCTCCCTGACAGAACAAAAAATGCATCCAAGGCATTAATGCACAGCATGGGTCACTCCATGGGACAAAGTGCCAAGCCTCCCTTGGCATCTATATAATGAAATCTCTTGTATCATTTTAAAAGGATATCTTCCAAATACAGAAGCAAAACTCTGCCCAAATTTAAAGGCGAATATTGAGACTTTGAGCTCATATTGTTGTTCATATCATTTTATCTGAATGAGAAAGCAAGTGTTTGCAGACTTTGTGCTATTATAGCTTGTATCATTTTAGGAGATTGTTCTTATGTCTATCTTCTGAATGTGTTCTAGTTTATTTAATTTATCAAGTAGAGCTAGTGGAAGTGATAAGGAAGGTGTCCTGAAACCAGTTACTTTCAGACTTTGCGCTGACTTAATTGTTTTTAGTGTGTGTTTTTTTAGTTTCTTTCTATTTAAAGGACCTTGAGAAGACTTTGTGCCCCCATTGTTCTTTGTATTTCACTCTTGGGCAGTCAATGTGGAGACTTTGTGCTACATCTTAGATTGTTGGTTACTCTGCACTCTGTTACCAGTTACTTATCCTACTAGAAAGATTCATGTTGTTTGTAAGAACAAGCAATTCTGAAAGAAGAGAAGTGCCTTCTATCATTTTACCAAGATTTCTATTATCTAGGAAGGGATCTGGCTCTTGGCTAAATGTTACTTCTAAAAGAAGAGAAGTACTTTCACCAATCACCTAAGATTTCTCCTTTGATCTGTGAGCATCATCTCTAAAAGAAGAGAGATGGATGGTATGTCCTACCCCTGAGTGTTATTTTCAACTTATATATATAGTATATAGTGCCTTTATACCTATAGGGAACCTCCCCTTGATTAGAGGAGAGATTTTTTCCCTTTAGATGTGGTAAACTTGCAACTTTGGATGACCAATCTCCCTATGATGTGGTTGAAGAGACCTATTTTGCTCGCCAATTAGCTGGTTGACAAAATATTCACCCAACATATTTCATCCCTTGGACTCCATCCTTTGATTGAGCTGATTGAGCCTCAATCAAGCTCTCTACATATTCCTTATGAATGGTGGCCTCACCAAGCCACTGACCTCCCACTAGGGTAAAACCTACAAAAGGCTCCACCTTTTGGAAGGTGAATTCTTTAACTCCCACCGTATATTTATTTGTGGTGACCCTCTCCAATCCAACTATCTCTAGATTAAATTTCATGGTTGTGGATGACTCTATAAATTTTAGAGGTTCTAAGATCTCTACAACTATGTTGCTTAATGCTCTAGGAGCATCCATTTTCTTACTTTTTGGTCCTGGAGTGACCAAAATTCTTATTTTTTCTTGCTCCTTTACCATAGCCCCAATCTATGGCTTCATGTCATCATGTATTTCAACAATGGTAACCTCTATGAGTGCCCATGAGTGAGAGAGAGAAGGAATCTTTTTGCCATTTTCCATAAATGAACTAGTCAGGAATAACTGGTCCATGAATTGGGAATTCATCATTGAATAAATTGACTTCACTAGTGGGGTGAGTGAAGGTTAATCTTGGTTTCTTCCTTGGTCCAATAGGGATCAATGCTAGCTCTTTCTTCCTCTTCTCTTTAGATGCCATAGGGACAAACTCTTTTCCTTTCTCTCCTCTAGACTCTTCTACTTAGATTTGAGACTCTTCAAATAGTTCCTCTTCCCTATCAGTATCATATGCCTCTATATGTTCATTGAGGGCACCCTCAAGTGTCTCTTCTAGATCTAAGGCTATCATATCTATGTGATGAACTAGGGAAGGTGGCCTTTAGGGTAGTGTTGAAGTTAGGGCCCCTTTCCAAGTCTCTCTTACAATTTTACTTCTCCCACTTTCTCCTTACCATAGCTTTGTTCATCCTAGCCTTGCACAATCTATCCTAGATATGCAGTGGTGTCCCAAAAATTTATAATGAGTGATGGTTATGAGCCATCATGGTCTGTTCTTTATGAATTATAGAAAATCTATGTTAACACTTAGTGAATTATGATCTAGATTTAAGCTACAGACTAATCTAAGTGGATATTTATAATGAAGTTAAGGCTAAAGTGGTCTAGTGTAAAAAAAAGAGCAAAAAGAAGGGTAAGGTAGAAAAGAAATGAATGATTACCAATTTTTGTCTTCAAACATCATGAGAACACATCAATGCCACTGAGTAAACATTCAACCAATATGTGCAACATAGCTTAATCTCAAATTTCATTATATACTAGGTAAACTTCAAAGGATAATGTAAAGAGTCAAAAGTAAGAACCAAGTCTACTTTAAGGATTTACTACTATAATCAAATAATATTTGCACATCTGAATATAGAGCAAAATGAAATGAAGCAAAACCTACAATCCTCCAACTACTTTAGCATATGCACAAATAATAAACCCTATGATTAGAAAATGAAACTCAAAATTCAAAGACACCATTAAAATTCAAGACATAAACTAACAATTGAGAGAAAATCTATATTAGCAATTGACATATCAAATGTAGATAATCTTTACAGAACTCCCTGACTATATTGATTGAATCAAGTATAAAAAATTTGCTCAAAATTTTCTCCCTTTACAAGACGGTGATGTATGCCTTTTATAAAAAGACAAGGCAATGCATCGATCAATTATAATATACATGTGTACAAAAGATAAGGACAACTGTCCTTCAAGATGGTTCTAGAATACACTTGTTTTCTAAAATTAAACTAACCTAGGGGAAATATGCTAACAGAGTAGCATGTCTTACAAAAGAATATTCCTATTTTAAAATATTACAAATTTTTCATAAAAGGAATATTATCTACTCGGTGGACCCATCGCTAAAGAGTCCCTTTATTGATTTTGTAAGAGTTTCATTGCCTTCTAGTGCTGGTCCTTGATGCACTTTATGTCCATAGCTAGAATCATTAGGCAAACTTCTTCTTGATCATCCAAGTCATCTAAGTCTTGATCATCCTGGGCCATGGCTTCCTTTATGCTCCTTGTCTCTATAATTTTCTCTTCTAGTATGAAAACCATGTCCAAAATCCTCCTATTGTCTCCTCTAGATTGACCATGGCTCTTCGTCTAAATTGAATGCTTGACTAAAGTGATCTTATATTTGAATTTAGCATCATCAACAATTCCAATATTAGTGGTCTTGGTAGGATTTAACAACATTGTTCCTAGGAGCTCCTTAATTCTAGTGATTAATCCTTTATCATCTGCCAATAGTCTATTTAAATTCTTTGTCCAAGTACTTAGACCTTTGACCTTGTCCACTATCACCCCCATTATTATATTTAAATGTGCTAAGATAATAGTCTTAAACTTAGGAATCTTGTTTCTAATCACAATGTCAATGAGATCCCTAACTTGGGACTCTGCTTTTTGCCACTGAGTTATTAACTCTTTGGCTATTTCACCTTGCTAGCTTAAGGCATCCTGTCTTTATTTAATTCAAATAATTGAACATATCAAATAATGAGTCCTCAAACATGTCCATTATAGAGTCAAGGACTGACAAAATGGCCTAAGTTTCTAGATTTTCCTTTTCTCTTTCGAAGTTTTGAATCCTCTATTTCATCCCTAGACCCCAACCTTTGCTTGAGCTGATTGAGCCTCAATCATGCTCTCTACATCTTCCTCATGAATGGTGGCCTCACTAAGTTGTTGACCTCCCACTAGGGTCAAACCTACAAAAGGCTCCACCTTTTTGAAGTTGAATTATTTGGTTCCCACCATAGCCTTCTTGGTGGTGACCCTCTCCATTCCAACTATCTCTAGATTAAATTGCATGGTTTTGGATGACTCTGTAAATTTTATAGGCTATTAGACCTCTACACATGTGCTACTTGATGCTCTAGGATCATCCATCTTCTTACTTTATGGTCTTGGTGTGACCACAATTATTCTTTTGTCTTGCTTCTTTATCATATCCTAAATCTATGGCCTCATGTCATCATGTATTTAAACATTGGTAAACTCTGCGAGTTCCCATGAGTGAGAGAGAGAAGGAATAATCTATACATTTTGATAAATGAACCAATCAAGGATGACTAATCCATAAATTGGGAATTCATCACTGAATAGATTGACTTCACTAGTGGGGTGAGTGAAGGTCAATCTTGGTTTCTTCCTTGGTCTAATAGGGACCAATGCTAGCTCTTCCTTCCTATTCTCTTAGGATGCCACAAGGACAAGATCTTTTCCTTTTTCTCCTCCAGACTCCCCTACTTGGATTTGAGTCTCTTCAAATAGTTCCTCTTCCCTATTAGTATCATATGCCTCTACAAGTTCCTTGAGGGTGCCTCCAAGTGTCTCTTCTGGCTCTAAAGTTATCATATATATACTGAATTGGGGAAGGTGGCCTTTGGGGCAATGTTAAATATGAAGGCCCCTCTCCATGTCTCTCTTACAAGTTTACTTCTCTCACTTTCTCCTTATCATAGCTGAGTTCATCTTGGCCTTGCACAATTTATCCCTGAGGCTATGGTTTATCTACCTGCGATTGTTCCTGGGCTATCTCAGATGATCCAAGTAGTAAGTGATATTTTAAAGGATGTATTTTTCATGCCTCTCCTGATGGCTTGTCATCCTTGGTCAACATGTGCTCAAGTTTGATGTTGTGGCCTTGGATCCTAGCTAAAACCTCTTCCTAATTATTTGATTTAATATAAATGGTGTCATGAACACTAAGATGATGCACATACTCAGGCTTGGGGAGTTTCTTCTCCTTCAAATGATTGGTCACTATGTTCTTAGGATGCCACATCTTGAGTTCATCAAGATAAAATTCAAATGAATCCTTGTACTCGGCCATGGTATCAACCTATTTTCAATCATGAAGTATGGTTATTCCTATGGTTAGAGGGAAGGGGTGGATAACACCCTTCATCTTTTCTTTGAAAATCCCATCAATGTCATTGATGAGCGAGGAGGCAATTTATAGCTCAACAAGCATACTTGGAACATTACTAGTAATCTATAAGGTTGGGATATAATGCCCTCAATCTTAATGACTGTGTAGTTAGGGTAGTACTAGATGTCACCCATCATTTAAACATACTTCTTGATAAGTGGGTGAACCCTAGGCATGGGAAAATATGTGATAGCCACCACTATGGTTAGGTAGACACAATCATAAATAAATTGCATATGGTTCTTATATTTAAAGATATGCAATATGGATTAATGGTGGGAAATGGTAGTTTTTCCTTTAGGAAACCAATTTCTAATACTAGGGAAGTTGATAAAAGCAAGTAGGGAATCTAATAGGTATGACATCATGTAAAATTTCTTGGAGGTCTTCTTTTTTATGGCAATGAATTGCTTGGCCAAGAAGACATTGATCAAATCTCCAATTACGTTCCATCATGAAATGTACATAGAGGACCCAAATTTTATTCACATAGGTGGTTGAGGGGGATTCAAAGGCTCGATTCAATAGGGTCATTATCACTCTTATGCCTTCCATATTGGGATCTTGCCTTTGAAGTCCTTGAAGATATGGGGTCCTTGGTGTAGCCAGGGTCTAAAGACATAGTCTAAGTCATGGTGGTCGATCCATTCTTTGATTTTAGATAGTTCTACATGGGGAATTGGTAGTTTATAGTAATTCTCAAAAGATACAGGGGAGATATAAGTTATCCCCTTATAATTCCCTTCTTAAATGATCCATTTATTATCTACCCTACAATCAACAAAGATAGGAGCAAAGATATATATATATATATATATATATATATATATATATATATATATATATAATGTATTACTTCAAGCTTTGCCATAGCATAGTGAAGTCCTGCCATCTATACAACAACTAATTCATAATGTCTTTGGCTCATAATGGTACTCCTCTGCTCCTCCTTTGTAATGAGCTTTAGTTCTTCTACGGTGAAGAATAATTCAAACTAATTCCTAATGCCTGGGACTTTTAGGGCTACAACATCTAATTTTATGTCCTTAAAGATTTGCCCCTCATTATCTATTTATAAGTAGAGCTCAGTCTCTTCCTTTAGTTATTTTCAACAAGCTACCATGGTTTCCTCTTCTACAAATTGTTCACACCAGATTGCAAATGATCTCTGTGAAAGCTCTTTTGTGCTCAAAAACATAATTGAGTTCTCTTTGGATCAAATTGTAACCAATTAAGTCTGTTTGGGTCATTTTTATGCAAGGTTTATGGTTTTATAGCTTTAATGGTAGGATATATCCAGACTCAAGCATATACATGCCTTGGATTTGGTTTGGACTTTTGCCTTTATACTTTCACAATTTTGAGCCCACAAGATCTTTTGTTTTATCTTTTTTTGTTTTCATGGTGCCTATGTGGCATTGGTCTGGACCTTTTGTGGCATTTTTCATAAATGCCTTTGATCACTAGCTATTGGTATTTAAAATACCTTCTTTTATTTTGCACCGTCAAATCAAAATCTTGGATTAGCACAATCCATTGATTGTAATCTGGGCCCTCACCTGTGATTGGCTCCTTTTATTCCAAATCTCATTGTTGTGACAGTTGTAATTTTTATGTGTCTTCTCTATGCTTCATATCCTATGTCAGTTCTTTGTTGAATGAGCATTGGCCATGTGGTGAACTCATGGGCCTTTGAAAAGTCATGAGTGCCTTCACACCATTGTATCATCCTTCAGTGATAAAGCATGAACCATCAGATCATTCTGTTAGGTCTACCTCAAATGCACTTTTGCCATGCATCGAGCTCGTGGGCTCTCAAGGCCTCGTTAAAAAGTCTATGAGAGCCTCACATCATTGGATCATCCTCCAATGACAAGGCACAAACTATTGATCTGTAGAGATGCCCAAACTTTAAGTTAGTATATTATTAAAATTAGACTTAGGATTAAATTCAATAGGCTAAGGTTTATTACATGTTTATTAAGCACGAAGCAAACTTTAGGCTAAGGGATTTATGTCTAAGTTTTTTGAATTATATAAATGGGACCATGGCTAAATGTTTCAAGCCAATGTTTACATTGTGTTTAAATAAAAACACTATATGCATTGGTCTAAAATATTTATGCCAAGGTTTATAAAATATGGTCAAAAGGATCAACATAACATAATGGTCCAATAATAAATAGGATTTTATTGTATTGACAAAACACAATAAAACCTTTAGCTAGAAATCACTTAGTCTAAGTCCTATGTAACAAAAGCCTCTCTTTCTAAAATAAGACTTAGTATAAGTCTATAGTTTAAGGTTCATCATATTTGAATATAATGTCATGGGGACCTTAAAGTATAGACTTAGACAAGGTTTATTTTACATATACTTATACCATAAGACCATTTCTATTTTTGCATATTGAAGACTTCTAGTGTTTGAGCATTTTCTGAGCACTTCCCTTAACTTTTAAAGCAATTTTTGAGAATTTTAGCAAGGTTTTAGAGTGTATTTTGATCCCAAGCTAGATAAGTCATTATCTTAAATTTGACGGTCTCAAAGACATCAAATACGTCCTCACAAGCGTCGAATGATGATCATGGGAACATGAATTTTAAACTAGTGAAGCTTTCAATTTGATGGGCTTAAAGTTGACAGTCACATAGACGTCAAATACATCCTCATGGACGTTTAATGATGGCCATATGAACGTCAATTTTAAGCTCATAAAATTCTTGTGACCCAATGTGAGAATGCCACTTGGCACCTCCGTGGGGCTTCCCAAGATCTTTGACTTGTTTTGCTTCGTAGGATTAAAATATGTGATGAAGTGACAAACGTATGATCGTGATCTAAGAGCTTGTTCATGATTGGTTGCTTTGTCAGGTGGGACCCATTTGACTTTGATTATCAAATGTAAGGGTACCACATGTTGATCATTTAGGATTTTTGTATTCCTCTAACTTTTCAATTGTGCCTCACTCCATCCAATCAAGTCTTCATGAGTAAGCGAGAATCGTTAACCATCATTTAAGGGATTGAATAATATTAGTTTGAAAGGTTATGTGTAGGATTTTGTCAGTTTTGTTTGCACCATCCGATCAAAGGGCCATGAGGGATATGAACCATTAGATCATTCAAGATGCATGCTAATTAAGTCAAAGTTTAGGAATTTCTCACTCTATTGGATCGAATTCCATGATAAAGTGAGGGTCATTAGATCCTACAAGATGCAAGGAAGTTAAGTTAGGACCATGAAGATATAAAAGAATTAGGTTAAGGTGTTAAGACTAAGGTCTCAATTGTATTAATAAATATGTCAAAGCCTTAGGAGTAAAACCTTAGGCTAAGATATGAATCAAAAGATCGAGCTAACATACAATTGGACTTAGGGAACCATAACTTAAGCTAAGGTGTTAAGACTAAGGTCCCATTTTTATTAATAAATACAATTGGGCCTTAGGGTTAAAACATTAGGCTAAGTTAGGAAATATCAAAAGGGACCCTACAGAATGAATATTAGTCCTACCTAGGAACTTAAAAAGAGGAAAATAATAAAAGGGACCAAGCATTATAGACTAAGTCTTAATCACATTAAAAAAGCATGATCAAGCTTAGGATATGAACCTTATACTTAGGTCCAAAATATATTTTAAAAAGGTTCTCGCCAATTTATTTCCTGTCAATATTCAAATTTTTATTGAGGGTTTTGCCAGGGTTTTGTAACAATAATTTCTTGAGAAAAAACACCATGCAACTTGAAACTAAAAGCAATAAAGACCATTTATTAGCACTGCTAGTCAACATTAAAGCAAAACACCACTAAGTAAACTTACTTTCGATAAAATGGATGATCTTAAAATTCTACAAATGATCTTATCATGACATATTTTAACTTTTAGTCTTTAAGGTTTATCAAGGGTCCCAATTTTCAAAAATGGGGGTATGTTCGCCCCAATAAATGGTGACTCAAGGGGGAAACATAGAAATATGTTAGAACCTAGAGATTATGATTTAGACAAATACTTAGGTTATCCATTTCACTTGATCGATATCGTCATCCAAATCAGGTTATGGTTAAATAAACTTACACTTGCAGACTTAGAGTTAAACATCAAAACATAGCCATACCGTGTGTGTGTTTTGATTCCACTTACCATTTGTCATGGGCTTAAAAAAATAACTTCCAAGTTTCATGTCCTTAATCATTAACACAGATTTATAACATGTTAAGATGTTCATTAAAAACCATGATTTTAGCTTAGGGAAGGCTTGGGCATTGCTCTGCTTCCAGCTAGGCATCCATAGCCCTAACAAAGATGCCTTTGGCTCTACTCAAGGCCTTGTTAAACTGCCAACCATACGTCTATAGCCTTGGTGGAGATTACCAGAATCACCTATGCTTGAAATCTTTTGATTTTGCATTGAATTCTTCTTTTTTTGTATTTTCTTCAGATCTTTATACTTTCAGTAAGGTTGGGAACCAAAATAGCTAGGTTTTAGGATTAGGCCAAGTGTTTGATTTTCAGATAAACACCTATGGAAGCAACTATTAACTGAGGCAATTATGTTGATTAAGTGCTAGTATGGGCATACCATGATAGTTTGAGCTCTCACGCTACAAGTGCAAGTCTTATTAAAACCAATTTGTGGTTAAGATAATGGTCAAGTTATCATGAAATGATTAACTTCTTCTATTGGTCCTTACCAATTTTTTTAGGTCACACATTATGCTTACATTTTAGGACTATGGTCATTATATGCATGGGGTACCCACCCTTATTTCTAAATTTTGGCGATTTAAATTTTTTTTTGATAATTTGAGCTTAAAACTGTCTAAAGGACTTATTAGAATCAAGGAATAAGGCAATAAGAAAGAAACACACAACAGAAAGTAGGAAAGAAATAAATCAAAGCAAAACAAATAAATATATACATGCTTATGTACAAATAAGGGACATGAAGGAAATAACTGAAAGGAAATTAGCTAGCCTACCTATACTAAATCTAGCCATCTTATAGTTTATTCCATGAAGACCTTCGGAGGAGTAGCAGAGAAGTAGTGCTTGAGGTATTGCCCATTGGTGGGCAATTTAAACTCTACTCCTTAAATATCTCTGAGTTTGAAGGTGTTGTTTCCTAATGTTTCTAAAATCTCATATGGGCCAATCCACAAGGGTGTGAATTTGTCATGTTTGACCTTAGGCTTAGATGCTTTGTCCCAAAAGAGAACTAGGTCTCCTTGTTTAAACACCTTAATCTTTGACCTTTTGTCAAACCACATTTTCACTGTGGTTTAATACCTGCTAAAATCAACAAAGACTTTTTTCCCTTGCATCTTCCATCTAAATTATGTCCAACAATCTTGACTTGGCATGTTCTTATCTCTCTTTCATGTATTCCTGCATAAATATGTATGTGGGCAACTTAAGGGTGATAGGAAAGATAGGTTCTTATCCATATACCAATAAAAATGGTGAAGCTCTTAAGGCTTGCTTGATTCTTATCCTATCAGTCCATAGTGAAAACTTAAGGAGCATGTGTTAAGTCCTAGGCTTGTCTATAATAGACTTTTTAATTGCCTTCATTAGGTTCTTGTTTATAGACTCAAAGACTTCATTTCTTTGGGGATAGTGGTTAGATGCAAACTTGAGAGTGATGTCATTATCATAAGCCCATTCAGTCATCTCTATAGATATAAATGTGGATCCATCATCACACTCTAGAGAGACTAGAGTTTCAAACCTAGTATAGATGTTTTCCTCCAAGAAGTTGATCACCTCCTCAGTCCTAGATTGTTTAGTGGCTGCAACTTCAGTCCACCTTGTACAATAGTTTGTTGTAGTTAGGATATATTTGTGACCTTTAGATGAATTAGGGTTGATCACCCCAACAAATTCTAACCCCCATTGAGCAAAGGGTTTATCAACCATCACTAGTTGCAGAGGCATTGCTACCTTTGGCTCTTTGGTGATAAAAATATGACATTAGTGACATTCCCTCACATGTTTGTGATCATCCTTAAAAATAGTTGGCCAATAATAGCCAGCTCTAAGAATTTTATGATATGTGGTCCTTCCATATGGATGTCCACTACCTAGCTTTTAATGAAAGATGCTCATGATTTAGGTGGCTTCTTCTTGTGAAACACATCTCAATTAAACCCCTTCAAAGTTTATTCTATACAGGACCCCATCCTTGATTAAGTAGTGGGTTGCCTTTAACCCTAGGTCCCTCTTTTGCTCCTTGGATAATCCTATAGGACAAGTATAATTAATTAGTAAATATATATTCAAATCATACCACTCACTAGCTTGAAAGTTTTGTTGATCCACTTGCATAATACTTAAACTAGGGTTAGCATTAGCAATCATCTGGATCAAACCTTAGCACATTACCAATTTTTTTATTTTCATATCTAAGTCATATTCCTATAAAATTGATATCCACTTACCTATATGCTCTCCCAATTCATTATGGCTTAACATAAGCTTTGTGGTAGGTTTGGCTAGGATAGCATGCACCTTATTTCTAAGGATATAATACCTAAATTTGTTTATTGATTTTACTAATGCATATGCTTGCTTATCAATCAATGAATAATTTGACTAATCATTCTTAAAATTAGTGCTCATAAAATCTATTAGGTGATCACACCCATCAATCTTCTAAGTTAATACTGCAACCATTGTGTGGTTAGATGCAAATGAATAGAGGTAGAAGTCTCTTGAGAAGTCAGGGCTTATGAGGACTAGAGCCTGGCTAATGGCCTCTTTGATATATTTGAATGCCTTTTTGGATTCTTAATTCCATATGACCTTGGCATCCTTCTTTAGCATGTCATTCAATGGCTTGACAATCTATGCAAAGCTAGAAATAAACTTTCTTACAAATTTATGTTACCAAAAAATGACTTTACCTCTTTTTTATTGTTTGGAGGTTCTATTCTAGATATGGCCTCCACTCTTTCAGGATTTATAGAGATCCCATCTTTGGTTATAACATGACCTAATCATTTTCTTTATGTGACACAAAATATACTCTTCTTAGGGTTTAAGGAGATGCCATACCTTCTGCATCTTTCAAAAACTTGTTGTAAATGCATAAAGTGATAATCTTTGTTTTTACAAAAAATTGTTAGATCATCCATATAAATAATGATGAATTTACCTATTAGGCCTTGGAAGGCATGGTACATATCTCTTTGGAAATTCGTTCCTACATTAATTAGCCCAAAGGGCATCCTCTTGTAAGCAAAGGTTCCCCACTTTGTTATGAAAGCTATTTTCATCCTATCATCTTTGTCAACCAATACCTAGTTGTAACTTGAAAACCAATCAAGGAAAGACATCATAGCTAAACCTGAAACAACTTGGATTACTTGGTCTCAAGAAGGAAGAGGATATTTGTCCTCAGATGCTTTGTTTAAATTCCTCAAGTCAATACAAAGTCTAATCTCACCATTCTTCTTCCTGATTGGCACTAAGTTAGCCACCCAAGTAGAATGCTTGATGGGGAGGACTATCCTAGCATCTAGTAATATTTTGACCTCTTTAAAGATCATGGGCTCTAGGATAGGGTTTATAGGCCTTTGCTTTTGCCTAAATGGTTTGAAACTTTATTTAAGTGGGATGGTATGAATGATGACCCTACGATCAAAGATCTTTAAGTCATCATAGGACCATGTTATGACATCCTTTTATTGGGTGAGTTATTTGGCCTTCTCATTTTCAATGTTTGTATAGGATTTTCCAATATTTACTAGTTGGGGTTGATCTTGGGGACCGAGATCAACAACATTATAATCTTTCCCACTTACCTTGGGAATTTTAGAAAATTTAGCCAGTTTGTCTTGATCAGTCTTTCTAGAGCAATGATCCCTTTGGGGATCTTGTTATCATTTAGGTGAATGACTTTACCATCAAAAATTTTCTCCTTAGATGCATTTTCATCAGTCTCATCAATAATATGAGAATCAAATGCTCCAAAATTGGTCATGAAATCCAATATCTATTGATCATCATTAAAAACTAGAAAATGGTTAACATTATCATACTGAAGGACAAGGAATCAATTTAATGCTAAAATTGGGGGAATATTGATGGGGCATGAGATTTGATACAGTAGAGCCAACTCATCAGCAGCTTGGTTTTCCTTTGTTAGAATGGAGGTAATGCTAAAATCATCAAAGGACTCAATCAAAGCCCAAACCCTAAACTTATACCTTTTTAGGTATGAGAGCTTGCATTGGTATTTGCTTCTTACTTGGTTAACCACTAATTCTAAATCCCCATAAACTAGTAGTTCTTTAACCTTATTATTGATAGCAAACTATAGACCTAGGATAGGGAATTCATATTCAATAAGATTGTTAGTGCAAGGAAATTAGAGCCTATAAGAAGCATGGTACTTTTTATTAGAAGGGTCAGTTAAGACAACACCAACACCTAATCCAACATTACACCTAGCACCATTGAAATGCAATTTCCATAGTCCAAAAACAACATGAGAATTCTTGGGATCACATACCTTATCAGTCTCTAGGGTGAAAACCCCTAAGTCTGAGTCAATTATGTTGACCCTCTTATTCATAGCATTGTACTCAATTATCATGTGTTTCATCCTTGGCTCTCCCTCAACCTTGATTTGATCAAGAACTCCCTTCCAAGGTAGCCAAGATGTGAGAAATTTGTGGACATGTAACCATTCAAATCCTTGGTCATTCCCTGCTCAATAAGATTTTATAAACATCAGGTATATCAATGACTTAAATATCAATGAATTGTTGTACCCTAGGCTTAGAATCTAGTTGCATGTGAACATTTAAAATCTCTCTAGTTACCTTAACTCTAGATCTGTCTAATTGGGTGACAACCTATCAAACTTTATAGGTGTTAAGCCAAGTTATTTGCATATACCTATAGGCATGATATTTGTATAAGCACCTAAGTATAGTAAAGAATTAAGTAAGTTCTTACCAAACATCCTGATAGTGAGTAAGAAAGGAGGAGATTCAGCTTTGGCTTTATCCATAGTCACATTGGCATGATCAGCCTTGGGTGGATTGTTGGACTTCTTTAACATAGATTCTACCAGGAGGTCCCTTTGCTCTATGATCTGCATTAGTTCATGTAAAGTAATATTAGCCTTTATCTTCTTCATTTCCTCAACTATATTATATCCAATTTTATTAGAAGAATAAGGAATATCAGCATTGGGTTTAGAAGTACTCCCTTTAGGTGGCTCTATATTTTTGCTTGAAGAGGTGTCTAGAGGAGTTCCAAAATTATTTGGAGGTGTTGAGGTAGTCAAGGGTTGCCTCTACTCTCTATTCCTCAATGGATAGGTCTTCAAGATCTATTGAAAAGCTTAGATCTCCTAAGGGATCTCATCAGGTTTATTCTCCTCTTGAAAGGAGAAATCAAAAGTATCCACCATGAAGGCTTGATTAGATGATTTAGATCCAGAAGTACCTACACCACTTTCCTTGTTAGGGACCACTTCAAATGTATCCAATTATTCTTGGAAGCCCTCAAAGGCTTTGCAAAACTCAATACAATTGATTTCACCATGCTTTACTATGCAATGTACTCTACAATAATCAAGTAATGCAATATCAGTGAGGTTAATGTACATGGTCTTCTTTTCAGAAGATGGCTCGTTATTCCTATTATTATGAAAACTATCATTCTAAAATCTATTATTTGGCCTATTATACATTTGAAATGAGAAGTTCCTACTTGAGCTCTCAACAATATTTCCAACTTGTTTTTGCAACTAAAGAAAATCAGTGCTCAAGTTTTGGACCATTTTTAAGATAGATTCATTCTCATTTTTAGGATCTTTAGAATTATGTACCTGGTTATTATTAGCAGATGGTACCAAAGCCCTGTGATCATTTGGATTAAATCTATTAGTAGGATGATTTAAGAATCCTAAAGTTTTGAATGGGAGCAACATGAGTCAATGGCAACTAATTTAGGTTTGGGAGTTGGTTTAACGCTGGGGTCTTCTGGTTGTTGTTGGGGAATAAGTTCATCACAGGCATATGTGGGTTGATGTTTGGAATAAAATATGTCATTTGGCCTTGGGATTGATTTTGATCATTGATGGTGACTGACTTAGAATAGGCTCTTGCTAATGAAGTTATAGTTGGCATGGATCTCTTCAAAAATATAGATTTCTAAAGCTAAGACATCATTAGGCTTATAGGGTTATATGGTCCTACTGTACATTTTATAAAATATAGCATTAAAGGACCTAATAGGTTCACTTTCATCTCCTCTAATAGTGGTAAACTAATGGTAAATAACATAGGGACCGATAATCTTACCAAATTGGTCTATAAAAACATTAGTGAAACCATCCTAGCTAGTGATGTAATTATCAGACAAGTTTAAGAACCATTCATAAGCAACATATTTAAAGGTGAAGGGGAATGACCTATGAATCTAGGAATTTGACTCAAGAGAGGATGGTTAGTATGGTGTTAGCTCTAAAATAAAAACAAAATGAAAGAAACACACTAACTAGCATAACATCTCTAAGCTTAGACACTAGGGAGAGCTTAATTAACAAAACATGAATAAAATACACAACTAAAATGCAAAAGAAACCCTTTTTTACCTTCCTTGGATGCTCCAAGATTTTAGTTATAGTGGCTTGTTCAGCTTGTGCTCATGAAGTCCTTGGCAATGGAAGCTTGGCTACTTCCATCTCTCCTTGGCACCTTTAGCTTATGGCTTGGCTTGGATTGGATTGGAATGGAATCAAATTTTTATGGTAAAACTAGTTGAAATGGATTCTTGAAGATATTTGTGCATTATAAATTTGCACCAAAATAGCTTATAAATGATGTTCATGGCCTCTCTATTTATAGATTTTTGAAAATGTCTAGAATCGACCTGAACCATCCATCCTAAGATGTAGATGTGTGGTTGAGGATTAATTCAATTTTTGAAATTAAGTTTATAATTATACTCATCATGACATTGGAAGAAGGGGAAATTATGAGGCATGGAGGGCATCATGGAAAGCATTGATGAGGCATGGAGGGCATGAATCTTGATATTTGTGGCATTTATGGCCTAGGGATGTCTTCCCAAGAAATGAGGTCACCTGATGATGAAGATATTCAATATTCATTTACAAAAATAAGTTTTCAACAAGTTTCCATTGAATTATTAATTATGCATTGATTTGGGTTAATTAGCTTTTAAGCATGTTTAAGCACTTTGTGCACAAATTACTCAAATTGATCAGAATGTCTTGTTATTGGTCCAAAATTTGATTGGATTAGAATTGGAAGGTGAAGTCAAATGTATTGGAACTGTATTCCCATTTAGGATGTTACTAATAGAAAATAAAAAAGGCATGTATCTTGTGTAAGAGATTTGATAGGAAAGAGCAATTCAGAGCACCTAGGTGCAAAATTGGCATTTTGACTCGAAATGATCTGATCAAAGTTACCTAGCCCATGAATTGCATTACCCTATTTAGGTATACCCTAGCCAAAATTGGCACTTTAATACATTAGTTTCAGATCATTTATCATGTTTTAGTATTTTTAGGCCAAATTGTGCATTTTAAGTGGAAATTAGCCAAAAGCCTGATTGGAGGTTATCAGTGGCCAGATTTAGGTGTCTATAATTTGCCCCTATTTGGGAAGGCGTTACAAGCTATAAGCATAGTAAAATATTATTAAAGAATGAAAAGGTCATGTATGCCTACAACTACAATGATGATAAACTAACTATATGATGCCCCCTCGAGGGAATGGTTGGCACAAGTAAATCGACAAATTGTCCCTCGAAAAGAAAGAAGTGAAACAAGGGGACCAAAGAAAGGAAAGATGATGGGGTGAAAACATAATGATACTAAAAAAGTAGTCAAAATCATTGAAAATGTAAGTGGGATGGTGCATAATGATGTTCCCAAAGGTGGTTATAAATATTATACCCCGATAGTGGCAACATGGTATGATAACACAATTATTTTCCCAAAGGTGGTTATAATCATTGAGAAGATGGATTTGCCCTAGTTAGGATAGAAAAACAAGATAATAACATGCCCCTGTATAGGTATAAAAAGTAAAGTGGTGACAACAAAATGATTTACCCAAAGGTGATTATAATCATTGAGAAATGCAGGTGGGACAATGTGCAATGATTTGCCCATAGGTGGTTATAATCATTGGACCCTGATTATGGAAAACATGATAAACTTGGTTAAGGAGGATGATAACTTAACACATAGGGTAATGATGAATTGGAACAAGCTAATAGTAGGGAAATGCTCATCTAAACTAATAAAGATTGAAATTATTTCATGTTTAATTACTCTATTTTGGATATGATTAGGATGAAATCAGGATGTTGGTACTGAAGAGATGCTACCATTGCTAAATAAACTTCTTGAAGCTAAGGTTTATTGTAGCATGTGTCGATAGACATCATGGTATAACATCATAAGAACTTGGCTAAAATATGCATAAGGATTGACTCCCATAATCTAATACGCAATAGAAAATAATGCACCAATAATAAAAACCATGATGACAATGTAAACATATGAATATGGATGGATTCGAGTATAAGTATGGGTAAGGAATCACCCAATGAACACACATAAACTAAATCAAGACAATAGTGTTGAAAGTAAACAAACAGGCACATAAACAAAACAACAAAGAAATAAACAAAGAAACACTCAAAAGAAACTATACTAATAGTGCCCCTAGAAAATAGGTGACAACTTTAACACATGAACAAAATGGGAGAAATAGAAGAAAAAGAAGGGGGTGGCTGAGCTATCTCCATATGCACTAGGCAAGTGAATGTTGCCTACATAGTTTTATGGATGTAATATCATATAAAAAATTTCAAGCCAAATGTAGTTCTCCTAGGGAATGGGAAGAATGTGATAACTGATGAAAATAAATAGAATGGATGCGGGAGGAAAAATGGCAAGTGCATGAGAGAAAAAGACCAAAAAGGATGGGAAAACTAAGTGACAAGTGGTTTTATTACAACTTGGTAAGGGTTCCCATAATCCTTAAGGCAAAGAAGTGGTTAAATGTTTTTGTTCTTTTCTAATGATTTTACAAATGTTTTTGGAATATTGGAAGTATCTCAACTTGATCAAGAATGATGAGACACCAAACGGTTCAAGCTCATAAAAAGGCGAGAGCGTGGCTTAGGTTGCTCAAAAAATAGTGAGAGCATGGCTTAGGTTGCTCACAAAATGGTGAGAGTGTGGCTTACGTTACTCACAAAATGGTTAGAGTGTGGCTTAGGTTGCTAGAAAAATAGTGAGAGTGTGGCTTAGGGTGACTAAGCTGACATCAACAAGTATCGAGTGTTGCCTACATAGTCCTAGAGTAGGACCTCAAGTCACTGTAGTTCTACCCTTACAGTAGAGGAATTTGACTAGTGTAGTAATCAATTCAAACAAAACAGGCATAGTTGGTAAAAAGGCATAGTATGACATATGAAGTGGTAAGTTGGTATGTCAAGGCTTAATGTTGCTCATAGTTTTCCCATAAGCGGTTATAACTAAGACACAATGGCATAAATCAATATACTAATTTTCCCAAAGGTGGTTATAATTAGTAGCAAGATTAGTGGTAAAAAAGGAATAATAAACAAAGGATGCAACTGCCAAAAATTCTATCACACTGTCTCAAAATATGATCTCTGACTAAAGTACTTGAACCAATTGATGAAATTGATCAGATACCTCGATGTTGAAACAACATAATGAATGGAAAAAACCAAGGTCAACTGGGCTAGGCTTTAGAACACACTGGGCTGATAGAATGGAAGTAAAAAGTGGATATGATGAAGAGGATGGATAAGGATGGTATTTGTACAAAAAGGAATAGTGATAAAATGGCACAACTAAAATGGTCCTTATAGATAGTACACCTTAGCGTTTAAGCATAGTACTACTTGAGATGAATAATATTCATCAGCTCAGGAAGTTCATCTCTATCTGGTGTGGCAAGCCTATATGTTCATGATCCATAATCTATAGTAATGATGAAAGGCCCTATCCATTTTGGTTTGAATTTCCCTTTATGCTTCTTCTTAGCCATGTTATTCTTTTAGTTTTATTTAAGAACAAGATCACCAAGTTCAAATGTTTTATACTTAACACATCGATTATAGTGGCCTTTGAGTCAATTCTGATATGCTTGAAGATTGTTGAGCATAGTTTTGCATTTCTCATCAAGTAGATGTAGCTCTTGTAGGAAAGCTACTCGATAGTCATGATCATCCAGGACATGCTTGAAGGAGATGCATAGTGAAGGCAATTCAACCTCAATGGGAAGGATGGATTTAGTGCCATAAACAAGTGAGTATGGAGTGGCTCTTGTGGGAGTATAATGATTGGTATGGTATGTCCAAAGGGTAGGGAATATCTATAAGTGTCAATCACGATCGGCATCATTAAGAATTTTTTTGAGAATATTGACAATTGTTTTGTTGGATGTTTTAGCTTGGACATTACCTTGAGGGTAATATGTTGTAGAAAATTTTAGTGTGATGTTATATTCAATACATAGTTGGTCCACATCCTTGTTCTTGAATGAGCCTCCATTATTAGATATAATGTCAGAGGGGATACCGTAGCGACAAATTAGATGGTTGACGATGAATTTGGAAATTTTATTTCAAGTCACATGAGGCGTATAGCTTCAACCCACTTAGTGAAATACATGGTGGTGATAAGGATATGTTTAAGGCCATCAAATGAAGTGGGGCTGATCTTCCCAATGAGTTCAAGTCCCCATGTATAAAATGGCCATGGTGTCAACATCAGTTTCAATTTTTTTGCTGGGGCATGAATCAAATTGACATGTCTTTGACATTTGTCACACTTCTTTACATATGCAGTGGCATTTATGTATATTGTAGGGCAATAATAACTAGTACACAAAATATTTTTAGATAGGACTACTCTACTAGAATGAGCTTCACATACTCCTTCGTGAACTTCTCTTAACACTAGTGTAGACTCTACCAAAGTTAAACAATGAAGCAGAGTTCCATCAAAACTATGATGGTAAAGGGTGGATCCAAGTAGAGTATAAAAAGCGGAATGATGAATGAAGGCTTTGGTTTGTTTTTGAGATAGGTTAGGTGGTAGGACTTGGTCATGAAGGTAGTTGTAAAGGTCTGAGTACCATATAGAATTAGGACCAACAATATCATAAATCATGGTAACGATTGAAGGATCATGAGCTAGTGCTGACAAACGCTTGATGAAGAATTGATACTCTCTAGCTTTATCTATTTGTCTAATCAAAGTGCCAATAATAGATATGGCATCTGTAATTCTATTACTAGCCCTTGGTATGTGATCAAACTAAATGTTGGCAATTTGTTACTTAAGAGTGTTGACCATGGCTTTATATGGAACCAACTTGTCATCTTTGGTCTAAAAATGATCTGTGGCCTAATTGATGATTAACTTTGAATCACCATAAACTTGGATATGAGATATATTCCAATGCACTACTTATCAAAGGCCTACAATAAGTGATTCATACTTAGCCATGTTGTTTGTATAAAGAAAGCTGATTCAGACTGATTTAGGGATTAGATCCCCATGTGTTGTAATAAATAATAGGCTTGCCCCCAATCCATGTGCAGTAAATAAACCATCAAAATATAGCTTTTGGGGATGATACTCAAGGGGTGTGTCAATGATGGTCATTATGGATTCATCAAGAAATTGAAATGTGAGTGGTTGTGTGTTTGTGAGAGGTGCTTCAACAAGTTGATATGTAAGAACTTGTCCCTTGATTACCTTCTGATTGACATACTCTATGTCAAACTCACTAAGAATCATGATAAACTTAGCCATTATTCCTTTCAAATCTATTTTAGATGGTAAATACTTGATTATATCTACTTTTGAAATGACCATAGTCTTATTATTCAACATGTAGTAGCATAGTTTCTGAGCTGTGAAGACCATGACCAGACAAGATTTTTCAATAGGTACATAGTTATGTTCATATGTATCCGAGGTATGACTTAAGTAGTTTACGACATGCTCTTTTCCATTATCATCACATTGAGCCAAGAGTGCCCCCAGATCATGCTCAGTAGCTAATAGGTAATAAGAATGGCTTTTCTAGCATAGGAGGTAATAAAATAGGTGGATTAACAAGATAATCTTTGAGTTATTGAAAATCTATTTGGTAGTGATCATCCCAGTGAAATAGAACTCCTTTTTTTAGAAGGTGTGTAAATGGATGACACTTTTCTGCTAATTGAGAGATGAAGCATCAGATTGACTGGATCTTACCCTGCAAACTATGGAGTTGCTTTAAATTAGTTGGTGGTAGCATCTCAATTATAGCATGAACTTTATCCAGATCAACTTCAATACCTCTACGAGACATGATGAAGCCAAGTAATTTACTTGAAGTTACACCGAACACACATTTATTTATTTTGAGTCTGACTTTGTACTCTCATAATCTTTTAAATATCTTACACAGCACTACTGGATAATCAGCCCTGGTTTTGGATTTTCCTAATATGTCATCGACATAGTCTTCAAATATATCATGCATCATATCATGGAATATTACAATCATGGCCCTTTGATATGTAGCTCCAGCATTCTTAAGGTCAAATGGCATTACCCAATAACATATTGTTCCCCATGGAGTGGTGAACGTTGTTTTATGTTAGTCTTTTGGTGTTATTTTGATCTAGACTTATCTTGAAAAGCCATCCATGAGTGAAAGAATTTCATAACCTACCGTGGAGTTGATGATCATGTTGATATTAGGTAATGGAAAATTATCTTTAAGACAAGCTTTGTTGATGTCTCAAAAATTAGTACATATTCTGATCCCTTCAAGCTTTTTACTAATAGGTACCACATTATAGGTACCACATTAGAGATCCATTCTGAGCAATCAATGGATCAAATACATCCTACTTCTAAGAGTTTTTCTAGCTCTTTCTTTACCAATATAGCAATACGAGGATGCATCTTACATAGCTTTTGTTTTACCAATTTGGCATTAGGATTAACCACAAGGTGTTACAGAACCAAGATGAGGTCTAAACCTGGCATGTCAGAATAGGCCCATGCAAAGATATCTATGAATTCTCTAAACAGAGCTATAAAGACATTCAGTGAGGGACGTACCTAATTTTATCTATTTTAGGTCTAATGGAGTCCTGATATTTACCTCTATTGTATCTTCAACTAGAAGGGTCGAACCATCTTCTAGGATAGTAGGCAATGACTTGAACTATTAAATTATGTTAGGGTCCTCCGTTAGGACTTACTCTTCAAATTCTCCTAGGCATGATGAATCAGAGTCCCCTAATGGGAGACATGGCCATGTGACAAAAATAGTCAAAAATTCTTGAAGAATTTGATAAAATACTTGTTGCTCAAAGCTAAACTCAGATCCACAAGCAAGTTCATCGTTGGTGGTCTCTTGGTCTAAATTCAAAGAAAAATGAACACCCCCATCTAATGGCATCTAAAACAGGTTTTCACCACTAGACGGGCCTTTATCTTTACTTTTTCCCTAGTCAAAAAGTGCCTCAAAGAGGTTTTCACTTTGAGACCTCAATGTTTTACTTATTTGTTTTTGGCTAAGGGTGTTCACTCACTCTCTAAAATAGGTTGCAAGATCCAATTTGACTGATAATCCTGCTTTGTGATCTTCCAACAAAACATTATCTCTAAGGCCCAAAAAGTCACAGAATGCCTCATCATTTTTGAACTCATCAATTGATAGACTGGATTCTTGTTGGTCCCAATCTATCAGTTGTGGATAATATAATGGCAAAAGGTTACGATGAATGGCC
Organism: Torreya grandis; assembly: GCA_037957365.1. Lineage (NCBI taxonomy): Eukaryota > Viridiplantae > Streptophyta > Pinopsida > Cupressales > Taxaceae > Torreya > Torreya grandis. Next base: position 1,137,798 of record JARHVA010001838.1, on the reverse strand, counting down.
AAAGTAAGGGTACAAATGGAATGCTTATCAAATAGGTTGGTTTTAGCTAGGTCATCAAATGTGAGGCAATGATTAGACTCTGCTTCATTGTTGGCATCATCATCACTAGTCACTGGTGATGGAGTTTGAATAAGATATGTGGGATCACCCCCAAGAAGTTTAAATCCAAGTCCATAAGGTCTTTCATACTTAGTCATAAAAATTGGCTTGATGGTTCCTTGCTGATTTGATCCGAAGCCTCTTCCTTCATAATTGTGATGCTCTATGATCCTATTGGGAATGGGATACTTTGCATTTTTATAATAATCAGCTTGGTTGTCATTGTATAACCATGATTTTTCCCCTTTGAGAGGGTCAATTTCTAGGCCAGATGCTAGCACAAATGTGATAGGTCCTTTATCTTTGATATTTTATTTCCAATGCATATGTGGGGTGTCTTTAGGTCACCCAAAGGTTTTTGGATTCTGAGGAAGAATGGAAATATAAAATGTATCATGGGTCACATACTCTCTTGGTCCATTATCTAAAATGGTGAAATGATTAGAAGCTTTAGGAGGTGGCATGTGGGAAAGGGAATCCAATGCATTAGGATCTATGCAATTATCTGGTGAAGGATCAATAAGTATAGCCTTTCCTTTATCCTACTAAAACTTGGATTCATATTGTACTAATAATTATAGCTTTGAAATTTGGCCTCAAGATGTTTGCAGTATTCATATGGGTGTAAATCTCTTGGAATATTTACTTCCATCCTTGAGTGGGAAAACTTGATACATTGGTGCAACGTTGATGGGACTACACGAATCTCATGTAACCAAGGCCTGCCTACAAGTATATTGTATGATAACTCAAGATCAAGCACATGGAAAAGTGTATCATGGGTTAAAAGCCCAATTATAATTGGCAAACTAATGGTGCCTTGTGATTTTCTTTTTTGATTATCATAGGCTTTGATGGTTATTGTTTCTAGCTAAAGATCTGCCATTGTGTATCCAAGAAGCTTGATGAGCATTAGAGACACTATGTTGAGGCTTGATCCATTATCTATAAGGACACATTTCACTTTATGTCATCTTATATAAAATTCTATGTATAATGGATTATTATGGAGTGGGCTAAGGGAAGACAAATCATTTTGGTTGAATGTGACTTGTTGGGCTGGAGCTAGGTGTCCAACCAAAGCTTGAAATTTATCAGGGGATATGTCACTAGCACCAATGGATTGGATCAAAAACTCATTCAAGATATTCTTATGGATTATTGACATTCACAACAAATCTAAAATATAAATTTGTGCTGGTGTCTTCTATAGTTGTTCCATAATATCAAACTTTTTATCTTGATTAGTAGTAAATAGTTGGTTAGATGATAGGCAAAGTGGTGGATGGTTGTGGGCCTGGGATAGTGATCTTTGACCTTTGAGTTTTGATTGCATAATCAAGATTAAATACTAGACCATTATTACTAATAAATGTTTGGAATGGTGTAGGACCAGACATAACAAGTCTCAGTTACCGGTGCACTCATATGTGGTCACATGGTAAGGATGAGTTGTCAATATATGGTCCAAAAGGGGAACTCCTAATTTGTTGGTTTTCCTATATGCACTCCAAGGTCAAAGAAGGATTATCCATATAATTTGGTTGAATGTTGTAGTTTAGCAAAAGTCTAGGCTAATTAGTGCTTGGTCTAGAATTAATGGAGATGGTATTAATGCTACCCCCTACAATATGACCTTCAACCCTATTGTAGCCATGTGCAACTGCATGGTAGGTTTCTTGGTTATTACCATTTTGACTTTGGTTTTGTCTATTATTTTGTCATTATGGAATCTATTGCTGATTTTATTGATTCTGTTGGTTCGGCTTTTGATTTTGATACCATTGATTTTGTTGCTGCACTAGCCATTGTTGTTGTTATTACTGATTATTTTGTTGTTGATGATTGTTATGTCAGAGAAAGGGGTTTTGATAAATCCCAAGAGTTTGATTGGAAGTAGAATCACTATTATCCAGTGTTATCTCCCCATTCTCCAACATATTCTCAATTAAATGCTTGAGTTGGAAACATCTTCGTAGATTATGCCTATTGAACGTATGATAGTCACAAAATTCATTTTCATGATACCAATCAAGATAAGGTATGCCTTGCAGATAATACTTTGGTACAAGCTAATTGGTTAGATTATCAGTAACAAGCTTATGAAATACAAACTCAATAGGTTCTCTTAGGTCAATAAAGACACGACATGCAGGCACTCTCCTAGGAGTAGGGGTTTGTAATGGTAAAGGTTGTTGTATTTGTTGTGCAGGTCTTGGTTTTTGTGCTTGTGGCATTGGTTGGAGAGGTTGCTGAGTAGGAGTAAGCTAAAAAAGTGGTGCAAATGATGTTTGCACCATTTGGACATGATGATATTTGGTTACTCTATTTCCCATAACATTCCTATTACGGTTGAATTGCTTCGGTCTTTCATGGTATTGGATTGTGTTAGTTGTGATGCTGGTGCTTGAATGGGATGTTGGTCATTTCTCTAATTGATACCTTGATTTTGATTAGTTGAATTAAGCTTGATAACTCCTTTATTGATGAGTGTTCACTCAATCAACAATCTTTTGTTGATGATTTCCTTGAAAGTATGTGCAAATTGTAGTTCCAAATGACAAGCTATCTCACTATGCAAATTTTTAGTAAACATAATAGATAATTGTTTATCTGGTAAACTATGGGTGAAATGGCTTGCAAGGGCTCTCCATCATTGTAAATAACTTGAAAAACTCTCACCATCTTTTTGCTTTGCTTGTGTTAAGTCCACTAATGAAATCTCATGCTCGAGATTATAGGAAAAGTGTCGCACAAACTTATCAAAAAGATCATCAAAATCCGTATTTGAATTTTTGGGCAACTTTAAAAACCACTCCAAGGCTTGTCCAACCAAGCTCCTTGGGAACAATAACAAAATGTATATGTCACTATATGCCACTAGTTGACATGTGACAAAGAATTCAATCAAATGAGCCTTAGGGTCACCTTTCCCTTTGTATTTGTTGAATTTTGGTAGTTCGTATCCTAGAGGAAATGGTATCTGTAAATACTCCATGTTGAATGGGTAGGAACACACATCATCCAATTTGAACTTTTTAATATATTTACCAACTTGAATGATAACAATTGCATCCTTCATCTATTACAATTCTTGGGATAGGAAACTGGAAGGAACATTGGTTTGGGTAGATAGTTGGGAGGTCACAAGTGGGACACTTTGACTAGGGTATGATGGAAATACCTATTGGGGTACATTGGTTTGGTTAGGGAATGGACTAGGAATATGCATACATGGATTAGGATGTACTTGAAATTACATAATTGGTTGCACAATATTTTGGTTTGGGTTAGCAATAAAGGTTATTTAGAGGATTTTATGGTTGGGATGGAGGGATATAACTATACTGTGCCTACTATGGTTAAAAAGGGACATGTTGCTGACTAATTGAACCTTGTTGTTGAGTGGAAACTTGTGGTCCAAGACCCTGTCTCTAAATTTATGGCACATTTTGAACCAATGGTTGTCTGGTAGGTACTTGAAAAACATGGGGACCTCCTTGTATGAATATCTATGAGGAAGTGAAAATAGGATACAGATTTATCATCTATCACTGACCAATATTTGCACATTATTGACTAGTCATTGCTTGGTTTTGAATTGGCATATTAGTCTGTGACTGAAGAGGTATATTCATTATTACCTGGTGAGGTGGAACATTTAATGCCCCTGATTGAGGTGGCAATGTATTTGTCCTTTGTTACATTGATATACTAGGTTGTGTTTGCTATTTTATAATACTACTAGTTACTTGTTGAGGAGGAGTATGATTCATCACATTATGTCGTTGAGGTGTGACATTGGCCATTGTTTGATTACCTAATCCCATAGGTTGTACACTTGAGGAAGCACCCAGTTGAGGTTGGGATGTAAAAACTCCTATTCCCTGGTATGATGATCTACTCATGGGATTAACTATAGGCACATGTTGTTGGCTAGTTATTTGTGTGTTAGTACCACTTTGATTGGGATTGGATGTTGTTTGCACATTATCTACTACGTTTGGCTCACTATTCTATGTAGAGGTTGAAGATACTTCTTCAATAACGGGCATATGCATCAAGTTATCTATTGAAGTGGTTTGTATGAATGGGTTAGAACTCGAATTCTCTTGTCCAGTTAACTCTATCAAAACTCTTGTTGAAGGAACTAGGTCAATAAGAGGCTTACTCACCATGTTCATTTGATTGAAATTATGTGCTAGATTTAGGTAGGTTTGATATGATGTTTGCATTTGGTTAAGGTGATCTTCCATGATATTTTTTCCTTGATTAGATATATTAGGATCTTGATACATTGTTTGTACTAGAGCCATAGGATTGCTAGAAGAACCATGTTGATCGTAAATGATATTGTAGGGCACTTTTACTAGACTTAGTAAATTTTTATGGGGAAAGTCTAATGGAAACTTGGCCCCTACCTCTATGGCTCTAGCCAAAGTCTTGTCTTTATTCTCTAACAAATGTTGCTCAAATAAAAATGGATCATACGTGGAAGCCATATTAGTAGAATATGACTATTGAAGAACTGACTCATCCACTGTGGGTATTTTAGTTAGGTATTGTGTGGTTTGTTCTTGGTCTTGTTCTGAATAAGGTTGTGTGTTAACCAGATAGTTAGCCAATAAATCTTGGCTTTGTACCCCTAATTGAGTATTATAAGAGGGATAAGAATCCATCTCATAAACAATATTATCTACATAGGGGTTTTTCACCATTTCTTCCTATGTAACGACATTACTAATCCTTGAATTATACATGAGTCCACTATGAGTGTAGGAATACATGTTGGAATCCACAGTCAATGCTTTATGATAAAATGTCAAAGAGTTTTTCAAACTCTAAAAAGACAATGTCTAAAACAGATGATGTTCCAACTTGGTCTAGATTCATCAAAAGGATCAAAAAGGTTTATGCAAATATTTGTGAGGAAACAAGATAGTGTGAAGTATCTAACAATTCACTATTCACACAAAGATAAATAAGTAAATGGACCAAAAATAAAAATGCCAACCTCTAAGGTCAAAGTGTTTCAAATCAATCTAATCTAGGAATTTAAAAGTTCTTAGGTCTTTTGGCCAAATGTGGTGTCAAAAGCTAGGCTCAAACAAGGCATGTGCTAGGACTATTGGCCAAATAACGTCAAAAGCTAGACTTTGAAATAGATGAAAGTTTTGTCTAACAGATTTGAAACACTTCTAACAAACAATAGGCATTTGATTCTTGGTCATGAACTTGATCAACTAGGTATAAGGTATGAAACAAAAGGTGTTTTTAGAGATAGTTTAATTTCTCATAAATAATGGTATAAAACTTGGTTCTTTTAACAAACAAGCTAGACAAAAGTGAACAGTATAACTGTGCTAGACTAAAGATCACAAAAATACACTTGGATTGGTTTGAAAATGAAGGAACAAATTTTAATTCTATGGAAGAGGGTCTATGAAACAATATTTGAAATGTTTTGGGCAGTGTAACAATGATATACTACCTAAAAGGTGTGACAAAAAAGTTTGTTTCAAATACTCTCTAAGACAAAGATAATTTCCCACAATTTTGATAGCACAACACTACTTGGTATTTGTTCGAATCTGTCAATATACGTCATTAGAGAGGATTTTAATTGTTCATCCAAAAGTAAATGCACATTATATAGTAGGGTTTTTACACCCCCCTTCTCTTAAATGATAGTACTACAAAATGGACTTTGAGGTGCACCTTACACCAACAATACTTCCACTGTAAGTGGGGATTTGTCTAAGATCTAATAAGTTTTTGAACATTCTAGGGGAATCAATTGTATAATAACTTTCACACCAAACAATGCAAAATAAAAGCATGGATTTTGAGTTCGTATCACTTGGCTTGTTGCAAAAAGGTTTAGTCCTTTTTGCAATCACTACATCATGTTGTTCGCTCAGTGTAGTGTGATGTTCAAAGTGCCAATACGTCCCATGTGCAACTCCAATTAGGAGCCAAATGAAGTCAATGCTAGGAGGTGAAACCCTAGGTCAAAGCTTCCCTAAAGAACTCACGAGAGGTGATGAAGTCCCCCTTGCAAGCCAAGTTTGCATAAAAAATGAAGAAATCATGAAAGTAAAAAGAATTTAGGGTCATTTTCAAGGTCACCCAAACTTTTACTAGTTTTTGGGGAGTGCTTTAGATGAATTTGTTTCTAAGCGTTGGACTAGGCTACTTGTAATAGGAATGGCGCTTTTGATTCTAAGGGTTCCCTAAAGGGGACAAATGGAAGAGCATACACGCAACATCCCTCTTTTTGCCAAACAAAATTTTAATCTAAACAACTAAATAAACACAAAAATATTTGAAAAGGCGAGTTCATTTTTTAAGCCCAAATGGAAAATGAGGTGGTGTTTATTTGACCCCTTGGTCTTAGTTACGAATTTTGAAAACATTCACCATAAACATCTATTTTTTATTATTTTTTTGTTAAACACCAAAACAAGGTTCCTAATTGATTTTTAAGCATGCAAAAGGTGATCTAAATATGTTTTTAGCAAATCTCAAGCTTGGTCCTGCAAAAAAAATGTTAGCATGTCCTTTATCCTTCAAGCTCTTTTAGGTTTGAAACAATGAACTTTAAAAAAAGAGCTCTTGAGTCTATGTTTTAAGAAAAACACAGTGACCGATGTCGGTTATATAATCGATGATGGTTACATTTTCTAACCGATGCCAGTTATCTAACTGATATCGATTATACCAATGTGACCAATGACAGGTATCCAACCGATGTTGGCTTTACTAGCCAACGTTGGTTGCTATGTAAACTTGTGGCAAACAAAAATAGTAAAATAAAGTTAGAAAATTAATTTGCAAGAGTTTTAATGGTCCAAATAAATATTTTAAAGCTACAAAATGATCTTCTTCATGTGTGGGATGCGTCTAGTCCCACTGGACATGACATATGTGAATCTAGGAATTTGACTCAAGAGAGGATGGTTAGTATGGTGTTAGTTCCAAAATAAAAACAAAATGAAAGAAACACACTAACTAGCATAACATATCTAGACCTAGACACTAGGGAGAGCTTAATTAACAAAACATGAATAAAACACACAATTAAATTGTAAAAGAAACCCTCTTTTACCTTCCTTGGATACTCTAAAATTCTTGTTGTAGTGGCTTGTTGGGCTTGTGCTCATGAAGTCCTTGGCAATGGAAGCTTGGCTACTTCCATCTCTCCTTGGCACCTTTGGCTTGTGGCTTGGCTTGGATTGGAATCAATTTGGCATGATAACACTAGTTGCAATGGCTTCTTGAAGATATTTGTGCATTATAACTTTGCTCCAAAATAGCTTAGAAATGATGTTCATGGCCTCTCTATTTATAGATTTTTGAGAATATCTAGAATCAACCTAAACCATCCATCCTGAGATGCAGATGTCTGGTTGAGGATTAATTCAATTTTTGAAATGAAGTTTATAATTATCCTCATCATGACATTGGAAGAAGGGGCAATCAAGAGGCATGGAGGGCATCATGGAAGGCATTGATGAGGCATGGAGGGCATGAATCCTAAAATTTGTGGCATTTATAGCCTAGGGATGTCTTCCTGAGAAATTAGGTCACTTGATGATGCAGATATTCAATATTCATTTTCAAAAATAAGTTTTCAACAAGTTTCCATGGAATTATTAATTATGCCTTGATTTAGGTTAATTAGCTCTTAAGCATGTTTAAGCACTTTGTGCACAAATTACTCAAATTAATCAAAATGTCTTGTTATTGGACCAAAATTTGACTGGATTAGAATTGGAAGGCGATGTTAGATGCATTAGAATTGTATTACCATTTAGGATGTTACTAATAGAAAATAACAAAGGCACGTATCTTGTGCAAGAGATTTGATAAGAAAGAGAAATTTAGAGCACCTAGGTGCAAAATTAGCATTTTGACTCAAAATGATTTGATTGAAGTTAGCTGGCCTATAAATTGCATTACCCCATTTAGGTATACCTTAGCCAAAATTGGCACTTGAATACATCAGTTTCACATCATTTAACATGTTTTAGTGTTTTAAGGCCAAATTATGCATTTTAAGTGGAAATTGGCCAAAAGCCTCATTGGAGGTTATCGGTGGTTAGATTTAGATGTCTACATAACCTGCAAGCTACATCCTCATGCACAACATTTAGCAACCATAAGGCATATTTAAAAGACTTAATGTGCTCTTCAATAGTTTTAATACTAGTTGGACTAAGTATAGGAAAATACTTCTCAGGGTTGCATGGGAGGTCATGTACCACACCTGGTACATTAATTGAATATTCTCCCAACCAAGTCATACCTGGATGAAGATTGAAGGCACAGGTACCTTGAAGAGGTGAAGTTGAAAAGTATTTGGATCTCTAGTGTCTACCTTTGTCACGTCTGGCTTTTCAGTGAACCTTAAGCTCAAGCAAAGGTTCCCTAGTTTCTGAGTGTGACCTTGTTCTAATCCTGTCCAATTCCATCTTGAGACTTGAAGATCTTACCTGAAATATGATGTATCAAGTTAACTTTTATAAAGAACAAGAGTTATATCTACACATTGAACTTATTTTGTAAAGGTTGTATGAAAAACTATAAAGGACATTGATCTTTGACTGAATTAGCTCAAAGATGCATTCAATTACGTGAATATGATCCATCTTTATAAGTCTAAGTCTAAAAGAACTTAGATCTATGAAAGATATGCCAAACTTTGATCAAAATGAGCTGTCATAACCTCATATACTATGGATATTTAAAGCTTAAGCTAAATTTACCTAAAACAAGCATCAAAACCCAAAGAACTTCAATCTTTGTCTAAGAAAGCACAAAGATGTGTGACAAACAAAAAATATCCATGATGTTTATACGTCTAAGCAAAGAATTCACTCAAAAACACAAAGATACACTAATATTAGATCAAAAAACGCTAATATCAATAAAGATTTAAGGAATTCACGAAGATCTGGCCCTCCTTCTAGCACCAACGAGGAACCACCTTGTTGATGCCTCTAAATGCACCACAGGGTTCCTTAGTGTTCAAAGAACACTTATCATTTTAGAATTCTAGGAATTTAGAGCATGAGTAGTAGGTTGTGGCAACTTGATGTTACCTATGGTGAAATAGCAGTAGAGATATGCATTGGTGTCCCACAAATTTATAATGAATGATGGTTGGGAGCCATCATGGTCTATTCTTTGTGAATTGTAGAAAATCTATGTTAACACTTAGTGAATTATGATCCAGATTTAAGCTACAGACTAATCTAAGTGGATATTTATAATGAAGTTAAAGCTAAAGAGGTCTGGTGTTAAAAAAAGAGCAAAAAGAAAGTTAAGGCAAAAAATAAATGAGTGATTGCCAATTTTAGTCCTCAAACATCATGACAAAGCATCAATTGCAACTGAGTTTAAATTTAACCAATATATAATGCAACATAGCTTAAGCTCAAAATTCACTATATACTAGGCAAACTTCAAAGGATAATGTAAAGAGTCACAAGTAAGAACCAGATCTACTTTAAGGAATTATTACTATAATCAAATAACATTTCCACATCTGAATACATAGCAACATGAAACAAAGCAAAACTTATGACCTTCCAACTAATTTAGCATATGCACAAATTAGAAACCCTGCGATTAGAAAATGCAACTCAAAATTCAAAGACACCATTCAAATTCAAGACATAAAATAACAATTGAGAGAAAATCTATATTAGCAATTGACATATCAAATGTGGACAATCTTTGCATACCTCCTTGATTATATTAATTACCTTACGTATACCAAATTTACTCAAAATTATCTCCCTTTACAAGATGGTGATGCAAGCCTTTTATAGAAAGATAAGGCAATGCATTGGTCAGTTACAATATACAAGTGTATAAAAGATAAGGACAACTGTCCTTCAAGATGGTTATAGAATACACTTGTTTTCTACAATTAAACTTAGGGGAAATATGCTAAAAGACAAGCATATGCCTTACAAAAGAATATTCCTATTTTAAAATATTACAAAGTTTTTATAAAAGGAATATTAGCAACTTGGTGGGCCCATCGTTGAAGAGTCCCTTTGTTGATTTTGCAAGAGTTCCATTACCTTTTGGTGCTAGTCCTTGATGAGCTCCATGTCCACAGTTGGCTTCATTAGGCAAACTTCTTCTTGATTAGCCAATTCATCCAAGTCTTGGTCATCCTAGGCCATTGCTTCCTATATGATCCTTGCCTCTACAATTTTTTCTTCTATTGTGAAAATCATGTCCAAAATCCTCCTATTGTCTCTACTAGATTGACCCTGGCTCATGCTCCGAACTGACTGCATGACCAAAGTGACCCTGTGTTTGAATTCAGCATCATCAATTATTCTAATTTTAGTGGTATTGGTAGGATTTAACAACATTATTCCCAGGAGTTGCTCAATTCTAGCGATTAATCCTTTGTCATCTACCAATAGTCTGTTCAAATTTTTTGTCCAAGTACTTAGACCTTGGACCTTGTCCACTATCACCCCCAGTATGTTATTCAAATGTGCCAAGCTAATAGTCTTGAACTTAAGAATTTTGTTCCTAATCACAATGTCAATGAGATCCCTAACTTGGGACTCTGCTTTTTGGCACTTAGTTATTAACTCTTTGGTTGTTTCACCCTGCTAGCTTAAGGCATCCTACCTTAGCTTTATTGAATTCAAAGAATTGAACATATCAAAGAATGAGTCCCCAAACATGTCCATTATAGAGTCAAGGATTGGAAAAATGGCCTAGGTTTCTAGATTTTCCTTTTCTCTTTCCAAGTTCTAAATCCTTTGTTTCATCCCTTAGACCCCAACCTTTGCTTACATTGATTGAGCCTCAATAAAGCTCTCTACATCTTCCTCATGAATGGTGGCCTCACCTAGCTGTTGACCTCCCATTGGGGTTAGAGCTACAAAAGGCTCCACCTTTTGGAAGGTGAATTCTTCAGCTCCCACCATAGCCTTCATGGTGGTGACCCTATCCAATCGAGCTATCTTTAGATTAAATTGCATGGTTGTGGATGACTCTGTAAATTTTAGAGGCTTTGGGACCTCTACACCTGTGTTACTTGATGCTCCATGAGCATCCATATTTTTACTTTTTGGTCATGGAGTGACCACAATTCTTCTTTCTGCTTGATCCTTTACCATAGCCCTAATTCATGGCTTCATGTCATCATGTATTTCAACATTGGTAACCTTTGTGAGTGCCCATGAGTGAGAAAGAGAAGGAATCTTCTACAATTTTCCATAAATGAACTAGTGAGGAATGACTGGTCCATAAATTGACAATTCATCACTGAATAGATTGACTTCACTAGTGGGGTGAGTGAAGGTCAATCTTAGTTTCTTATTTGGTCCAATAGGGACCATTGTTAGCTCTGCCTTCCTCTTCTCGTGGGATGTCATAGGGACAAGCTCTTTTCCTTTCTCTCCTCCAAGCTCCCCTACTTGGATTTGAGTTTCTTCAAATAGTTCCTCTTCCTTGTTAGTATCATACGCCTCTGCAAGTTCCTTGAGGGCACCCTCAAGTGTCTCTTCTAGCTCTAAGGCTATCATATTTATGTACTAAATTGGGGAAGGTGTCCTTTGGGGTAGTGTTGAAGATTAGGGCCCCTCTCTAGGTCTCTCTTCCAATTTTACTTCTCCCACTTTCTCCTTACCATAGCCTTGTTCATCCTATCGTTGCACAATCTATCTGTGAGGCTGTGGTTGTTCTACCTGGGGTTGTTCTTAGGTTGTCCCAGATGGTCCATACAACAATTGATATTGTAAAGGATGCATTTACCATGCCTCTCTCGATGGCTTGTCATCCTTGGTCAACCTATGCTCAAGTTTGATGTTGTGGCCTTGAATCCTGGCCAACACCTCTTCATAATTCTTGGCTTTAATATAAATGGTGTAATGAACACCGAGTTGATGCACATACTTAGGCTTGGGGAGTTTCTTCTCCTTTAAATGACTGGTCACTATGTTCTTAGGATCCCACATCTTGAGTTCATCAAGCTAAAATCCAAATGAATCTCTGTGCTTGGCAATGGTATCAACCTATTTCCAATCCTGAAGTATAGTTCTTTCTATGGTTAGAGGGAAGGGTTGGAGAAGACCATCTTTTCTTTGAAAATCCCATCAATGCCATTGATGATTTGGGAGGCAATTTCTTGCTTGATAAGCTTACTCATAACATATACTAGCAATCTATAAGGTTGGGACATAATCCTATCAATCTTGATGACTGTGTAGTCAGGGTAGTACCAAATGTCACCCATCATTTCAACATACTTATTGATAAGTGGGTGGACCCTAGGCATGGGAACACCTATGATAGCCTCCACTATGGATGGGTAGACACAATCACAAATAAACTACATATGTTTCCTGTATTTAAAGATATTCAATTTGGAGTAATGGTGGGAAATGGTAGTTTTTCCTTTAGGAGACCAATTTCTAATACTAGGGAAGTTGATAGAGGCAAATAGGGCATCCAATAGGTATGACATCATGTAAAATTTATTGGAGGTCTTCCTTTTGATGGTAGTGAATTGCTTGGCCAAGAAGACACTGATCAAATCTCCAATTAGAGGGGTGAGTTTCTGTTCCACCATAAAATGTACACAGATGACCCAAATTTTATTCACATAAGTGGTTGAGGGGGCTCCAAAGGCTCGGTTCAACAGGATCATTATCACTCTGATGCCTTCCCTGAATTGGACTATTAGGATCTTGCCTTCAAAGTCCCTGAAGATATGGGGTCCTTGGTGCAACCCGGGTCTAAGGATAGAGTCTAGGTCATGGTTGTTGGTCCATTCTTTGATTTTAGATAGGTCTACATGGGGAATTGTGTCAGGATCTTGCTCCACCAATTAGAGCACATATGATTACTTCTTGTATTAGCAACTAAACATGAAATTTAACCAGAATCAATAAATAACTAGAAATATGAAACAACACAGGATGTGAGAGACAATACACAATTGTATTAATAATCACTCAGAAGAATATACAATAAAGAAGATACCACTTCTTCTTCCACCTCAAAGGCTCGCCACACCTCAAGACCTTCTTCCCTCTCTCTCTCAGTCCCAACAATCAACTCCAATACATAATTGATGTTCACCTCCACCAGTCAGAAACAATGCTGCCAGTACACCAAGTACACAACCGTACTCCAAGTAGATCTCCTGCTCTCTGCTGCTACTTGCAAATCACCAGACCTTACTCACCATTGTAGATCTCCAAAAGAAGCCATGCACACCTGCTGACCAAGATCATACAAATACGAAGAACCCTTCTGATTCTCCAAACCAGCACCCAATCTTGGTACTGTGGCACTAAGAGGAACACACCATTACTCTCTTCTCTCAGAAGGAGCTTATTTAGCTCTCTTACTCTCTAGCACTCTAGTTTACAATACAACCCATGAGTCCATATATAGATCTCATGTTTATAATAATTAGACTATCTTAATTACAATAATTAGATGCGCAACTCAAGACTACAACTAGCCTTTAACATGCAAACTAACAGTCCAAAAATAGACTCTCCGAAATCAACATGCAAACTGCATGTTCACGTATAGGCTGCCGACGTCGGCTCCTTCGTGACCGATGTCGGCCGACTGGTGACCGACGTCAATTGCTTCTTCACTACTATTTGACCGACGTCGGTTGATCAGACTGACGTCGGTTGCCCTGCAACTCTCCGCAACCTCCGTAACCTCCGTAACTCCTCCTGTTTGCATCCTGGTGAAGCTTTTAGCTCCACAACCTAACAAATTGGTAGTTTATATTACTTCTCAAAAGCTATAGGGGAATATAAGCTATCCCCTTAGAATTCCCTTCTTGAATGATCCATTCATTATCTACCCTATAATCAACAAAGATAGGAGCAAGGATGTCTATACAATGTAACACCTCAGGTTTTGTGGTAGCGTGGTGGAGTTTGGTCATTTGGACGACAACCAAGTCATAATGTCTCTAGCTTACAGTGACAATCCTCTACTCCTCCTTTGTAATGGGCTTTAGTTCCTCCATGATGAAGAAAAATTTAGACCAATTCCTAATGCTTGGGACATTCAGGGATGCAATGTCTAATTTGGTGTCCTTGAAGATTCACCCCTCATTATCTATTGATAAGTAGAGCTCAGTCTCTTCCTTTAGTTGTTGTCTATGAGCTACCATAGTTTCCTCTTCTGCAAATTATTCACATCAGATTGCAAATGATATCTATGAAAGCTCTTTTGCACTCAAAAACACAATCAAGTTATCTTTGGATCAAATTGTAACCAATTAAATCTGTTTGGGTTATTTTTATGCAGGGTTTAGGGTTTTGGAGTTTTAATGGTAGGATATATCCAGACTCTAGCTTATACGTGCCTTAGATTTGATTTGGACCATTGCCTTTATACCTTCACATTTTCAATCCCACAAGATCTTTTATTTTGTCCTTTTCTGCTTGCATGGTGCCTATGTGGCATTGGTTCGGACCTTTCATGACATTTTTCATAAATGTCTTTGAGCACTAGCCATTGGTATTTAAAATACCTTCTTTTATTTCACATCGTTGGATCAAAATCTTGGATTAGCATGAGCCGTTGATTGTAATTTGGGCCCTCGCCTATGATTGGCTCCTTTTATTCCAAATCTCATGATTGTGACACTTGTCATCTTTGTGTGTCTTCTCTGTGCTTCGTATCTTATGTCAGTTCTTTATTGAATGAGCATTGGCCACGTGGTGAGCTCATGGGCCTTTGAAAAGTCAAAAGCACCTTCGCTCCATTAGATCATCTTGTTAGGTCTACCTCAAATGCACTTTCACCACGTGATGAGCTTGCAGGCTCTCAAGGCCTCATTGAAATGTCTACGGGAGCCTCGCCTTGTTGGATCAACCTCCAATGATAAGGTGCAAACTGTTGATCTGCATAGATGCCTGAACTTTAAGTTAGTACATTATTAAAATGGGACTTAGGCTTAAATTCCTTAGGCTAAGGTTTATTACGCGTTTATTAAGCATGAAACAAACCTTACGCTAAGGTATTTATGTCTAAGTTTTTTGAATTATATAAAGGGGACCATGGCTAAATGTTTCAAGTCAATGTTTACGTTGTGTTTAAATAAACACACTGTATGCATTGGTCTAAAACATTTATGCCAAGGCTTATAAAATATGCTCAAAAGGATCAACATGACATAATGGTCCAATAACAAATAGGATTTTATTGTATTGACAAAACACATTAAAACCTTTAGCTAGAAATCACTTAGTCTGAGTCCTACGTAACAAAGGCCTCTCTTTTTAAAATAAGACTTCGTATAAGTTTATAGTTTAAGGTTCATGATGTTTGAATAAAATGTCATGGGAACTTTAAAGTATAGACTTAGACTAGGTTTATTTTGCATATACTTAGACCATAAGACCAATTCCATTTTTGCAGATTGAAGATTTCTAGTGTTTGATCATTTTTCGAGCACATCCCTTAGCTTGTAAAGCAATTTTCGAGCATTTCAACAAGGTTTTGGAGTGTATTTTGATCTCGAGCTGGATAATTCATTAGCTTAAATTTGATGGTCTTGCAGATGTCAAATACGTCCTTGTGGGCATCAAATGATGGTCGCAAGAACATCAATTTTAAACTAGTGAAGCTTTCAATTTGATGGCTTAAAGTTGACGATCACACAAGTATCAAATACATCCTCGTGGATGTCAAATGATGATTGTGCGAACGTCAATTTTAAGCTTATCAAATTTATGTGACCCAATGCGAGAATGCTACTTGGCACCTTCATGGGGCTTCATACGATCTTGGATTTGGTTTGCTCCATCGAATTAAAATCCACAATGAAGCGACAGTCGTAAGATCATGATCTGAGAGCTTGCTCATGATTGGTTGCTTTGTCAGGCAAGACCCATTTGCCTTTGATTATCGAATGTAAGGGTGTCGCATGTCGATCATTTGAGCTTTTTGTATCCCTTTGACTTTTCAACTATGCCTCGTTCCATCTGATTAAGTCTTCGCAAGTAAGAGAGAATCATTGATCATAATTTGAGGGATTGAATATGATTGGTCTGAGAGGTTATGTGCACGATTCTGTTGGTTTTCCTTGCATCATCTGATCAAAGGTCCGCGAGGGAGCGCAAACCAGTAGATCATTCGAGATGCATGCTATTTAAGTCAAAGTTTGAGCTTTTCTCACTCCGTTGGATTGAATGCCACAATAAAGTGAGGTTCGTTAGATCCTATGAGATGCAAGGAAGTTAAGTACTAGGTGTCAACCAACTACTGTGTTTGTTTAATATATAGGTATTTTGTTGGTTTTCCTTGCATCATCAAATCAAAGGTCTGCGAGGGAGTGCGAACCATTAGATCATTCGAGATGCATGCTATTTAAGTCAAAGTTTGGGCTTTTCTCACTTTGTTGGATTGAATGCCATGATAAAGTGAGGGTCGTTAGATCCTATAAGATGCAAATAAGTTAAGTACTAGGTGTCAACCAACTACTTTGTTTGTTTAATAAATAGGTATATTGTTTACTTAGCCAGGGGTTTAATCTTAGTCTAAGGCCTTTGGTGTTGGATTTGCAATATGTTTCAATAGGGAGGTTTGAGTTGTCAGAAAGAACCAACGATGTGATTGCATGAGAACTTATATGCGAGGGTTACCTGTGAGAAGCTTGTTTTTTGCTTGAAGGATTCTACATGAGATGGTGCTCTTGTGATATGAACGATTCCTGTACTTGTATAAGAACTATTATGATTTAAGATTGAATTGAGGATATGGTCCCCAAACTTTGAACTGCGATGTGTGAAAAGCATGCAAAAAAACTAATGCTCTAGTTTGTATGAACTAGAAGGTTTCTTAATTGATTAGATGCAATGATGACTCAAAATATTTTAGTATTTCAATATGTGTTTAATATGAGTTACATAAGTTTTTATGCATAAGATCAATGGTATACTTATTCAAACAAAATGTTAAAGACATCCTTTTTCAAATTGCTTATGGTGCCTAAATTAGCCGAGTTAAACTAGTGCACAATGAAAATAAACATACTCCTTTCTTTTCTTCTTCTCTTCCCCAAGATGTCCACACATGCAAATGTAATAACAAACACAATTATATATCTATGTTCATGATAGACCAAAATAGATTTATGGGACTCTAAAGTAAAACCTTGTGAAATAAGATGGCTAAAATGTAAAGCTAAGCTGATGGCAGAACGGTAAAAAAGAATGTAGCTAACAATGGCAAGTGAAGACGATATTGTCATGTATTTCAAACATTAAAAAGGAGAGTCATTGCCAAAGATAATGCTGAAGAAGGTGGGACTGACGGCGGCAACAATCAGAACAATAAAAAAAAAAATCAAAGTTTTAATGGGGTTTAATGCTACTTTTAAAACCCTGTAAAATAGTTCAGCTAAGATATCTGCACACAATCTGTGACACCACCTCAATTCACAGAAAGAAGATGCTTAGTTCAGATTCTACCACAGCAAAAAAATTCAATAATACAACAATAAAATCTTTATGCAGTCGCATCCAAAAAATTCACACATATCAATACAGATCTCAATAAATAACAAGACATGATTAATAGATGATGAATACTACCTCAACATGAGATGTTTCGGCACAAGAAGCCCAGGGTCCAGGTACAAATGGTATATATTTCAATGACATTACATTTATATAGTAGTGCATGATTTGTATTTCAGCTTAGAACGCTGAAATACATTGATTATCCTTTTTTGAGATTTACGTGGTTTTATGATTGTGTATGTGAAACTGAATTAGATCCATTTTGAATGCTTCATTTATTTATATGAATCCACATTTTATCATGTTTTTAAGAAAATTATTTTAATTTTTTCTGTATAAAATGATAATTTTTGTATATTTTTAGGCATGCATTCCCTATGACGTCCCTGAAAACTGTTCCCATGTTTTCATCCGTAAAATTCTAAAAACACTGATAATCTCTGTACGTAAAGATAAAACATAATCACATTCTTATTGAGTTGGCATCTCTTATGAAATAAGAACCCAAAGGTTTAATGTGCACCATGTAAGCACAATGTTGACGATCCAAATTTTGGCGCCTCTCTTTGTAATATCAGGGCACCTTCTCTGTTCATGAAGAAAACTGATTGGAGACAACCATGGAGCCCAACTAATCTATGGAATATCCTCATGAATAGTACCCTAAGAAAATATGATATCTTCTACATCTCTTCCATATACTGAATGTACTAAGAGGCAAACATAACTTGTTGGTAAGGCAAAGTCTAATCATGGGATCCCCTAATTAGGATGTATATAATTCACGACAACTTAATTCTGCCTTGGGCATAGACAACACAAGGCTAACAGATTCTACTTACCGATGTTTGGGGGTACTTGGTAACTCCGGTTATATACTGATAATAGAGGAAGAAGAAAATCATAATTATACTCATAAAAGATGGGCCATGAAGATTGATTTGATATTAACATGCAGCCGAGCCTCAAAAGATTCACTGCAGAAACGCCAAGTCCATAAATATGGAATAGCTACAAGATACTTTCTGAAGGTTTTGAAAATGCAGATGTGGGGCTGATTGTGGGGGAATAGTAATCTGAGTGGTGACTTCCTTGGAAGCCCCAGTTACCAGTTGCAAGACCCGACTGTGTTGATTGATGTTGTGTGATGGTTCATTTTGCTAGTTTCAATCCCATTGCTTCACCCTTCTGAGCAGTACTTATGAAAGATGGGTCATGAACATTGAAGATTGACTCAATATTTACATGCAGCTGATTCCCAAAAAACAATATTACATCATAATATCTCTAACACAATTTTTCATAAAATTCACTTCTATCCCCAAAATCTTCAAAATCATATAATTTTCCAAACAGGGCATGTACAGTCTGTTGCCTAGGGATTATATGATCCCTAACAACCACGGTCTTAAATTCTTCATCCTGGGTTAACAAACCGCCTTTGAAAAATTCTATGTTTGCCTGTGCACGCCTTTAGAATTTCTTTTTGTATATGATGATCTTGCTTTATAAGCAATTAGAATACATTCTGCCTTCTTGTAGGAATCGAGCTGTTTTAGGCAGACACTTTTCTATTTAGATTTTTGGCTATTCTTAGCCAAGGCCTTGAAAACCTTTTTTCTCCTTTCAATAACGTTTTATAAGGATAAAAGCTTCCCTCTATTGTATATAATTTAAATTCCAAGTTCTTATGTCATACTTAATTATCCTTCCATTTTCTATGAGCAGTCACTTGTAGCAACTATTTTGAACTTTCAATGCTTTTTCCGACAGGTGCTAGTGGTTCTGATGCTCGCCTCTGCTAGGGATCCTGGTATTGTTCCACGTGCCCCGCATCCACCAGAGCCCGAAGATGTCATGGATTCTGCAAATTCACCGATTGAATGGGGTGGTGGACAGACACCATGATTGAGATTGCCACGCACAAAGGACATGGTTGTAAATGGTGTGACTGTCAAAGTCAAGTACTGTGATACCTGTATGCTATATCGCCCCCCACGTTACTCTCATTGCTCAATTTGTAATAACTGTGTGGAAAGATTTGACCATCATTGCCCTTGGGTTGGGCAATGCATTGGACAGGTATTTGACCACAACTGAGTGGACTAGTGAATTGACAGGGATGCTATCATCTGTTTCTAGATGCTCATTGTCTGATGATCGCTTCTCCCTCTCATTTTAAAAAGTCTGCATTCCTTTTTATATTTTATTTAATCTTACTTGTAATTTGGGATGAACTTTATGCTTTTGTCTTCTTGAAATACTAGTATGGTTTATTACATGCTTACCTTTTCCGATGCTGTTTATACTAGTGTGAAAAGCAGATGGAACTCTCCTGTTTTTGTTTGCATGAAATACTGTTAAATTATTGTGTAGGATGAAATACTGTGAAGCTAGTCATTGCTGGGCATGGATCAAGTGAATGCCTACCTCAGATCAATTGAGTGTGATTTCCAAAGGGAAACCTTTTATTGACTAATTTATGGATAGAGTCATTGTGTCTTCCTTTTCATTTAGAAACCATGATCATGGGATCATTTGTTTGTTTAGAGTCACTTCATTTGAAGCTTTGAAGAGAAAGTTTGTGAAATAATTGCAGATTAGCATGTGAAAGCGGACTCACCATGGCTGGTTGAACTGCTCAAAGTAAATGTCTATGGCTGTAGGACATGAAGTAGGATAATGGCTTACTTTCCAATTGTATTATGATGTTTCTCTAAAACAAGGTAAACTGTTGGCAATAAATCATCTAGTAATGGGCTCTCCAGATTGCTTGGACGAATTGGATACCGATTATCTTTTCTTCTAGACAAGTAGACCATGTGCGTGAAAGATGTTTTGGACTAATTTTTCCTTGGCCCTCCTCCCAGGTCCAGGTATATAGGATATTTTTTTAATCAGTTACATTTAATATACCAATTAGTTTCCATAGGCATTGATTACATAGTAGCCTGCTTGAATATTATGTAGGAATTAGGTGGGATAGTGATCCAGACTTAAATCTTTGTGTCAGCCTTTATGGACACCATAGCAAAAAGGTATGGAGGCATACAAGAACCAAAGCTGTGAGAAAATAGTCCGATATCTTTGGTACAAGACAAATATAAGAGAAAAGATGGGAAGTAAAATATGCTTTTAAGACTGTTGAAAATTATTCATTAAAAATAAATTAAACTTATAGATAGTGAGATGGAAGGCATGTTAGTATTAGTGTACCTTTTAGAAAAATCCATTACACTGATGTCCACTCTATAATGGCAAAAAAGATAGCTAGGAAGATAATCCGTTATCCAGTTGGCCCGAGGCATGCCATTGTTGTTGTTAAGTGCTCCATGGAGCCTGTTTTTAAATTTCATTCTTGTAGTTGTAAAGCGTGTAGTGTGGCCGTTGTCAAACTTCAAACCTACTAATTGGGGTTGATCTCTGTTTTTGTTTGTACTTGATGATGCTTTAGAAGAAGACTGTTTGAGCAAGTCACTGGTATTTAGCGGACACAATGCAGTTCTAGTTGCTTTTTAGCTGTTTTCTTTTTTTTTAGCATTTTGTTATGAGCCTAACTATTTTTCTCAAAAAATTAAATCAAAATGTAAAGATAATCATTTATTACTTGTAATTTTCATAATCTCCCAAGGCTAGCCAGGTGGCTGTAACATGCAGCATGTAGCTTATATACTCTTTTTTAATATATTATTGCTTTGGGAATTATTCCCTTTGCAAGTCACTATAAGGGATGTTATGTTTCATTAAATAAATTTGTTCTGAAATGTGGAGAATATATCTCATAAATTCAATGGATTCTTTCAGATGAAGATCTTATTAGTGGCATTGGCTGCAACTCAAATACCCCATGCTTTTCTATTTTAATATGAAATTACCATGTTGCCCTTTGTTCTTATGGGAACACCTTTATGCTCTATCTGCGGAACTATATCGCTTTTTTCTGTTTTAGCTTTTGCAACTTCAATTGTTTCCCTTAACCCTTTGTTGCAAACAAGACTCACCTGAGATGACATGGCAGATTTATTGCAATGAGAATGGTCGATGATATGTCTAGGAACGGTATAAGTGATCACCAAACTGAAACATAATTAATTGTCACTTTTATAAAGATATTTGCTCATAACACAAATAATATGGCACAATAGGCTTTGAGATAGATTCAGCACCAAAGTAGAAAATAACTGGTACACCTGGAAAAGTTACAGTTTCTATGATTTCTATCAATCATTTCAAAGCCATTCCTGACAATAGTTTAACATACAGAAAACCTCATAATTAGTTGTTTTCAGTTTTTCTATGGAATAATCCAGTCTTCTGCTTATGTTTGGTTGATGCTTGCTTGTGAAGTCCTGTCTTTTAGCTGTCTGGCCTCTGGGTATTTGGTTTTCTCATCTGTCTTCTCGATGTATTGGCCTGCCGTTTATGGTTGATTCCTCTGTGAGATGAAAATTTTACTAAACAAAAAAAAATACTGGAGAGTCAAAACTTCAACAAGCTTCATGGAAAGATCTACTTGGAAACATATTATAAAATCTCAGCTGATGTGAAAATAACCTTATAAATCGATTTGATCCTGTTAAACAGCTTAATCCAGATCAGATGGGTAAATCTCCTGACATGTAACAGAAAGGAAACCCTCAATTTGACACAAGAAGAGAATGTACAAGGAAATATGTTTGATTTTGATAAACGGCCATTCCACAACGATGATTAATTCCCCTTCTTGTCTGGATTTCATTAAAGTCTTTTTAGATTCTTTGATGATATTTAATGATATTAATATGCGTCATTCTGGATAATAGAAAATTGCATTACACTAAAAGTCAACCATTCTGATAGTGCAAAATTTTATTAAAGGTGGTCTAACTAGCAAGGCTATGGGTATTAATTCATATAGAGAGATAGAATTGGCAATAAATGGAGATGTAGAAAATTATAATCTACATCATACTCAAATTTTAACAGATAAATAATGCTAAATGCTTGAATTTAAAACACTAGAGAGAGAGAAGACAGGTAACACATTCTGCTGTTAAGTTTCTACATTGTAACAATTCCATGAAGAATCCTAAATGGCTAAACGTAGGATAAACCCTGTAGCTCATCAACATAAATCTAATGTGCTGGCTATCTGGTGTATTCAATGGCGATGATGGTACAGAATATGAAACTCTCTAGAATAGGAAACTTTGGGATACTAAAGGCAGCTGCAGATACAGAAGTACCTTAGAGGCTATGTCACTATGTACACTTAATTTATGGAAAAAGTTCGAACTTTGCCAAACTTTATCCTCGTTGAACACGAATACAAACTTTATCAATTATTTTTACATGAAAGTTTTTGACATGCTTTTACATTATTTTATAAAAATGTCTGTATATACACATATACCAACTGAAAGCAGAGGACGGGAAGCTTTCTCCACTCTGTCCCTCTGACATATTTATCCATTTTTTTAGAAAAATAAAATGATAAAAAAATATTTTTTCAAACCTAAAAAGTTTTTTTTCTAAATTTTATCTATTGGTGAACTTAAATCTAACTTTATGCTCGTTGAACATGAACTCAAACTCGAATCTTGTGACTTATCTTAGAAAATTGGATGCCTAAATTGCCTCCAATCACAGCCCATAATATTTGAAAAAGGTTTATAGAAGAAAACAATGTTTCCAACAGCAAATGACTTTGACAATTTTGGGGATTGTTTAACAAGGGAAGGTTAACCTAGGTTTAGGGGAGGAGGGAGATCTTAGGCTTGAGGTTGTTCTCTTTAAAATGGTTTGCTTCAAATATCCCGAATACCTTTCAAGAATCACGATAGTTCATATGGACTCCAATACTTTTTGGTTGTGTTTTAACTTTTATTATCTCATAATGCTATACGAATTCCTTCCATTTGTAATGTTCTTATATGTGGCATGATTTTACGATTCTCGTTCATTCTTTTTATACATTCATATCATTCCAGCAATGAGCATTTTCCTTTTAGTCGACTTATCATGTGGTGCTTGCATCGGGAGGAACTGATTAAAATGTCTAAAATGCATAGGATGCAGAAATCAAGAAGTAAATAATCTTCATGTTTAATGCAATTTAACATTTATTCATTTCTGTACTTCCAGTTTTTGGCTTAAGTTCATGTTTTGATATTGATACTCTTATGTTTTGCCTTGCAGTGGAATTATCGTTTCTTCTTCATGTTTGTTTCTTCTTCCACTGTCTTGTGTGCATTTATGTCTTCGCAATGTCAGCATTATATATTAAGTTCCTTAAGGATGATCACCGCAGTGTCTGGCATGCATTGAAACACTCTCCAGCATCTGTTGTTCTCATGGCTTACTCTTTTGTTGCTGTTTGGTTCGTTGGGGGACTTACTCTTTTTCATTTGTACCTCATAAGCACAAATCAGGTTTGCATTTTATGTCTGGCCTGTTGCTGAATATCATAATTTTTTCTATCAATGCATGTGGTTTGAGATGAAACTTTATTTTATGTCCAAATCCATTATTGGTCAGGTTATGGACACTGAAATTTCTTTGTAATAAAATGCAAAATATGATGATTGAATTTTGCATAGAGGTATTGTAATTTTTCAAGTTGCTGTTTATTGTATATAACTTATATATCTTTTGAGCTCTATTTCTTTCTGGTTTGATAAATGTTAGTCTTAATAATTAGTAACCATAACAAACTTATCATGCCTGGGCATAGAAAGATAGTGTATAATTGAAGGTTTAAGCCGTGTTCAGTTTTTTGTAACTCAAATCTTTATGCAATCGCAACCAGAATCAGGCATTTATATATATCTTGGAGTCTTCATCTTTTTGTCAACCAACTAAAATGCAGTCTTTGATGGCATTGCGAACTTTTAATACAGTAGCAAACCTAAATAAATTTATCAAGTATACATCTTGATCTTATATGATACTGAATATCTTTGTGCCACGTTTAGGTATTCATCCTTCACTCAATTTGGTACAAGGCGATCTGTCCTCAACATGGAGCCTTAGTCATACGAATAGGATAGTGTCCTCCTGCTAAGGTTTTAACAACTTCAAACTGTTTGCATTGGTTTCAGAGTATACGTCTATATGGCTTGGCTAGACCAGCTTGAAAGCATTCTCACCACCCTGTTATATGATCTTTAATGGACCACACCGGATCGGGCTTCTGTTCTTCAGACCTTGAATTACACCTTTTCCAAGCATAAATTCTATAAATGGATCCATGCATTGCATGAGTGCAATAATGCTGATGATATGGAATTTTTTTATCCAAAGTCTTCAGATGCTTTAATGCTTACTATTCTAACCTAGCACTTGATGAACTAATGTTTGGTTCATCACATTAGTCTCTCCATCAGGCCGAAGATAAAAAGTTGTTGAATGCTTAAGCTTACTGCCCACTTATCCCCATGACGTCCAAAACTTGCATAGGAATCTGCTATCACAATCTTAAAAAAAATATTTTCACAGTGAAACCTGTGTACATACATGTTCAAAGAATAGTTTGGAAGCCTTTTGACCAATGAAACTTCAAATTTCCAGTTTATAGATGACAATAGGGATTTGAGGAATTTTCCTCTTGTTCAAACTGTACATAGATCGGATTTGACATTGAGGTCCGATGTGAGTGATAGGCTAGATCTGCTTGCTTCCTGTTGAGACAGATTTTAGTCCTTGGCACTGGTTGTCTTATTTACAAAAGATATATAAAATTTTCAGAGGAAATGAAATGAAAAGCAATTAAAACTGAAATTTAAATGCTTTGAGTCTTGAGACAAAATCCTCAATCCAAAGCTTTTGTGATAGCTGTACAAATATGACAAAAATCAAAATTTGCACAACTAAGGAATTCTAAATAAATTCAAATCAAAATTAATTCTAGAAACAAAGTGAAATGTTGTTAAATGAAACAAGGTGCAAGTCTTGTCTCAATGGGCTTTAGGAATTCCTTCCTCGAAAACACCAAATCTGTGCCATTGGCATATGGTCGCTGATATAAACATTTGCAACTCTCTTGCATTTGCACCACCTTTTTGACCCAATCAATTTTTCCAGTGTATTTTAGTGCATTGTTTATTATATGCACACAACAAAAGGTCCAGTAAATATGCCTAGGGGAAGCCTCAATCAACTTCCTTGTTGCTTTGCACATATATGCTGTTTTTGTAACTATTCACACAACATTGGCGAAGCACAACTCTATAAAATCATTCAAAATCTGAAACTAAAACTCATCGTATTTGCGCTTCTAGAACAATCAATATCCGTAAGGAAATAAGGGAATGCCTCACATGTGACAATGACATTGATGAGTGGGCGGTGCCTAATGTCTGCCTGCCCACCTATGATAATAGAGGAACCCGTTTTTACCCTTGTCGCCTTCATCTCCTCTAGTAGCAAATTAAATTTTGAATATTTTTTGTCAAGAATGAAGTTTCTCAATTTTGCCAATGTCTTTATTGCTTGCACCCAAGAAGTGGTCCAAAAAACATGCCTAGAGGAAGCCTCAAATAACTTCCCTGCTGCCTTGCACACATGTTTCATGTGTAACTACTTTCACAACATTGGTGGCTCCAGCCTCTATAAAATCCTTTAAAATATAAAACTGAAACGTCATCATCCTTGCACTATTCAGAACAGCCAATAGGCATAAGGAAACAAGGGTCTGCCTCATGTGACAATGGCATTGATGAGTGAGCAGTACCTAATGTCAGTCCACCCATCCATGATAATAGAGAAACCCATTTTCATCTTTGTAGTCTTCATCTCCTCCAATAAATTAACATTTGAATATAAATTATCGGGCAACTCTCCATCCACTTTCTTTCGATACTCAGACCAACAATGCCTAACCCAGGCTGTCACCATTTGACATAGGTCCTTGCAAAGGGCCCCTAGAGCCTCTAGGTTGATCACCTCTTTCTTTCAATCCATCATGAAGGTTGACGGCAAAAGTGCTTTTTGGATACTAATGCTTCACACATTGAGGGGTGTAGGTCAGTGAGGCGGCACCCATCTTTGCACATCAGTTATTTTAAGGTGCCCAACACACTATCTCTTGACGACATGGATCTGCTCCTTTTCAGCATCTTGGATCTATTCAACTACTTTTGGGGTTGTAGGGATAGGCATACATTATGAGTTTCTTCGCTGCCATGTGAGTTTGTTCGGCCTTGGAATTTAGGAGGGATTCGAGGGGGAGTGCTTTGCTTCTCCCTAGGATTACCTAGCCTGGCCCCCTCAACCCTAGACACTCTTCGATGAGTGTTATTTGATCCTACATTGGCCCTTTCACACTGATAGACGATGCCACAAATGATTCCTCTATTTTGGGCATGGTTAGAGATGTTTGATGGGACTAGCATCGAATCTCTCTGGTTTTTATTAATCCATGCTCTTTGGGAATTCTTGGTCCCCTGACATGGCTATATGTATCGGTACCTTAACCACATGGGTTGGGGTTTTGCTGCTTTGGATTTTCTTGTTTATTTTCAGTGCTTCAGTTCTTTTTTTATATAGTTGATCCTAGGGTCCTTTTACCTTAGAACTCTCTTTTGTAATTGGATGTATTTTCGAGTCCCATTGACCTACTTTTGGTCATTTGTGGACATTAATGCAATTTCTTTTCTTTTCTTTCTTTCTAAGAGACATAGAAGATGAACTCGCTTTACATGCCTTAGAGAATGCCTCCTTGTAATAAGAAGACCCGAGCATCATCAAATGGGATACCATTGGCAAAGAAGAATTTCTCAATAGTTTAATATCCACTAAAAACGTAACTGCAAAATTCCTTAATTTTTTACACCTAGTTTTAATCAAAGCGACAATGAGGAAATAAAGTGACCAATAATATATATCGATTGAAATATTCAAGCTAAAGCCTACAACAATCTTATATAGTTTTCTAATTCGACATATTACCTCAAGAAACTAAAAAGGAAAATTGCCTTTTACTTCTACAATCATGATTGTTGCTGTGGTTTAAGAAGATAATACATACTGCTTAGTTTCCCAGGGTAAATCTGTATCACACATGTTCTTCTAATGAACTCATACCACAATCTGTTTAGTCAAAACTGTACTAAGAAACATGGCCCAACTGCATGGTATTTATTATCATACTTGCTATGAATCATAGTGATCGTCTTTGAGATTATATGTTCATTCTAGTGGAATATATATGTGTTTCTGGCCTAGAAGCTAATGCTTCCAAACACAGAAATCAGAATTTCAACTCCTTATTTTGTTTACAAGTTTCCTTATGTAGAGATCAGCCTATTGACATTTAACAAGGCTTAGTTTCAGGATTGTGTTCATGGGTCAACCTTGTTTTTAAGGTGACACTCTTAACATAAAATAGAACATTCAGAAAACCTAAATCTTCGAAGAATGGTGGGGTTGTCATCATTTCAAAACCTAGGGTTTTCCAATGATGACCTACTACCTTTCCATACGCTTCACTAAAAGAGTTACAATCTAGGTAAGTATCAAACCACCATTTAATAGTTCCTTACTGGATCAGGGACAGATGAATGCTATATATGAAATGAATAAAAGCTGAACGTATCTCATTCCAATCTTTATTATCTCAATCAAATCAGTGTTGATTTCATCTTTGGTTTTTACTAGGCCACCAAGAGCTCTATCAAACTGTTCTCGTACAATTGCTGAACAATGAATAACTTTTTTATCATAAAATGAAACATAGAATCAGAGTATTCTACCATAAAATACAGCCCTTGTTGAGATTTAGACTAAAAGTGGGGTTCGCTTTACTTCAGTATAAACCTCTAAGGACAGTTCTATGTACACTACATACAATGGAAGATCAATTAAAAAAAACAAGCTCCTACAGTGCTACAACATTGTTCCAGGTTTACTCTTTTTTTCTTTATTAGTGCTTTAGATAGATTAGTCACCTAAGCCTTGCTTAACAAAACTGAAAAGCGTAGGGATACAGTCCCAGTTTATTAAGTCATAAATATAGGTACAAAATTGCCACAGTGATGTGCTGGTAACAATTTAAATTTTGATGTGTCATAAACCCGAGACATAGGATATATTCAGGGTGCAAACCATATTCTGTGTCAATTCCTCTTTCATATTCTAAGGATGAAACTTCATACAATAATAATGCTTATAATCCATATTACAACATCCTGCCGATAGGAATACAGTGATGAATTTAACACCATATACCTTCTGATCTTATGTAACAGCCAGGCCAAATATAGAATGCTTCTAGGGAACTCAAACTCAGTTTCCATTAAGCTCGTGAGTTTAGAACAGGTATCACCTACTGCTAAAACAACATTTTTTTAACAATCTATCTAATACAACATTCCAGGTAAAGGGTGGATTTGTCATCATTGGAAAACCTAGGGTTTTCCAATGATGACCTACCACCATACCATATTTTACAGTGATCAACTATAAGTTGTATACCTGCAAGTTTTTGTCAACAATGACCTGAAAGTCATGAACTATATTTGATTTTAAGAACAAACTACAAAGTAATGTTGAGCTGTTCCTCATACTGGTTAATATTAATTTTAGTCAACCAAATATATGTCTCACATCTTTTATCAAACACAAGTTATAAACCTGCCATTAGTAAATTCTGGTTGCTTATGAAAAACTTGTTGAGAAATGCAAAGGACCAATTACAGTCGAAACTAATCATGTACCTATAATCTGTTTGGCACCTTGCACAATGAAAACAGTACCTTATTTAAGGTATGAACATCTCAATACAGAAACAAAGTACTTGTGACCCCATAACAGCCGTCAACTATTAGTGCTGTTTCCTTCTTTTTTAGAAAACTTTTCTTCTAAGGTAGCAATTGCTTTATTATGATTTTTAGAATTAGCCATAGATGTGAATACAAAATTGTAACCATCTAATGATCCTGAGATCAAGAAACTACTGGGTATTTAAGCCGAAGGATTGACCCAACTTCATTCACTATTTATTGTTTTTGTGTACAACTTAATATTGACATTCAACGTATATCTCATATATACATTTCACATTGTCAAGAAGTCTTTTGTTGATCACAATTGTGACTTGAAACTATCTGAAATAATCAAGTACATGCAGCACAAACCTTGATTTATTCCATGGTAAAAGGAAATAATAATCAAGAACGGTATATAAAACTCCTTTCAAATTCAAGAATTTACATTATATACACATAGAGATCAAGATTCATTATCGATTTGCATAGAGCAAAGTTCAATACATTAGCGTCATACTTGTATCTCATGCACAATCACATTCTAGACCGAAAGCAGATGTTTACACAACTACATGTAATGTCTGTAAACTTATAATATGAGCTTATACAAAATGTTCCTAGAGTGTTTAACACAATGAACAATCTGTACACCCATAGCAGACAGCACAGTACATTCCAACAGGTGCAAAGATCATCACCAAGATTGTTCATTGTGTTAAACACTCTAGGAAGATTTTCTATAAGCTAGGTACTCTAGGAGTCTGTACCAAGATTGTTCATAACAAAGATCTTTGAAATGATTTGGTAGGGATGGGCAAGACAAGCCCTCTGTCGGTGGCCCTCGCCACCCCAACCATCAGTCTAGTTATGCAAGGAGTCTCCATAAAGGCTATTTATGCCAGTTGAAGAGAGAGATAGACAGCTAGCCTAGGACACTTCTTTAAACACATGCTACTCAAGCAAACATGCAATCAATACTTAGCCAAATTCCATCAGATGGGAACAACCATGTACAGTGGTTCAAGTTTGTTTAAAATTCAGTCATCATACTGAACCAAAATAGTCAACACAACAGCCAATGAGATGTGGGTGAGTTGGTTAAGTGGCTTGGTTGTTTCAAGCTCCACCTAGGGTCAAATCTCAGGAAAGGCATATGAGGTTGTTTGTGACCTTTGGTTGTATTCTTGGGGCCATTAATGGCCATTGGTTATTTTCAAGGCCGGTGGTGGTCGTTGTTGGTAATAGTTAGTATACATCTAGTAATATCTGGTATCTAGGGGGTTAATAAATTACATGGGGATCTAGGCCCCCGATTGTGTCCTAGACTGGTCCACGCTCTAGTCAAACGCTGTTACCTAGCAAAAAAAATAAAAAAATAGTCAAGACAACAAACCCTTTCTTTAGAATCAATCTGTCACAGTAAGGACAAAAATGCAAACCCCTTCCGGACTCATTACAATCCCTATGTCTTCAACCTTTCTAGTGAAGCCATTTGGGGCATATCATACAAACCTATCAATGGTCAACTGTATGTCACATGACCTTCGAGACCATTGCGGTGATTCTGCCATCAAAGGGCTACCTCAACTTCTAGTTGTATTAGGTTTACCAACTTATACCACAATGTTCAGGCCACACTAGCCATTTGTTTACCCTATAAGTTTATTGACCCTTTGTATCAATCATTCAGCAGAGCTAAAAGCAGCCAAAGGAGGACATTGATGTCTATTTGGCCCAATCTGGGTATAGCTATTCTACTGGGTTTAATACCTCAAAAACTGACTATAGTCAGGCTTGGCTTTACAAACACTCCTGCCAAGAGCGCATATTCTCTTAGCATGCTATGTCTCATAAAGAACCAAGAGTTTTTATGTACTTACAAGTATAAATATATACAAGAATACAAAATTTAAATATTAAATATGGATAACACTCATGCATGCCTGCAGTCTGTTAGATTTATCCAGCCAAGGCTTATACAACGTGAATATGTATATGTTCATGCAGAACTCAGATTGATTTAAACAAGCCCTAGTTACAGACATACTGTCTGTCCTTTAAATGCATGTATATCCCAACTTATCTCGATAAACCAATATTCTTTACCATTCAGTGAATAGAAGGAAATTTTACATGTTGTTGGTTTATTAACTTGTAAAATGCATTCACTTTCAAGCTCAAGATCACCATCGAAGATTTTCTTGCCTAGCTTCTTTACTGTTTATTCCTCCTTCCTTCCAGGAACCCTCACATATGTGTATGTTCCTTCTCTTTTCCTTGCAAACCCTCTCCACACACCACCAAAACCTCCCATCATTCTCTATATATCCTTTGAACAAGGAAAAGACTGCAATCAAAGAGCAACAGACCTTCCTGAAACCTTGCCATGGTTTTCTCATGGAAACAATGGTGCCTACAAATAGCCCCTTGTGGAGAAAATAACTTACACAACTATTTTGCATGAAACCCTCTAATTTGCTCATGTCAAGCACAAACCCAGCCTCGTGGTTTTTTCCTACTGCATGCCATTATGGCTGTGAAGACCGTGCAAACTTTCCTCAAGGTTTTCTCTCAGTCCTTTCCGCTTATCCATGCCCTAGTCGGCCATTAACTAGACCTCCACTATTTGTCATCATTTCAAATGAAACCCTAATGCCTTTTTTCTTTTTCTTTGTTTGACCATATCTAGATTTGTGGTTATTCACAACCATGGTTGGTTTTAATCAACCATTTCTATATATATATATATATATAGAACAAGTGGTGTCAATTTTGGTTAATGTTATAGCAGCACAAAAATAAACTAGTTTACGTATCACTTTTTGGGTGAGAACTTCTATGCTTTCACCATGTTGACACATGCGAGCTTTATCAATTTCAGTCTAGATTTCTGCTGACTTTTATCAATGGTGTCCCATTTTCTTTGATATGCTTTCAACTTTCCTTGTGTTTTTTTGTAGCATATGGTCTTCTAACGATGTCACGTTTTCTCTAATCTACGTTTAGGTTCTTTGTCACTCTTCATCATGTTTTCTCCATGCATAATGCAAATAGGTCTTTCCAAATATCCAATTGCGTTTGTTCTCAGTCAGGAAGATGATTGATTGCTTTGATCGCATTTGATTTTTCATGTTTACCTTCCCTTCATCTGTTTGTGGTTGCCTTGATTTTTAATTACATTCGTCTGATCACTTTTGCCCTATAAAACCTCTCATATGTTTGTCGCCCCTTGGTTGTGTTCCAACACTAGTTTAGATTTTGGTCCTCTATAGTGTTTCATCTAGTTGCAGCCAAATTATTAGGATCACGTTTGGTGGTCTTTCTAGTCATGTCTAGTAGCATTTAACCTTATTTTCTGAGTGATCTTCTAGTTTTTGTGCTAGGACACAGATTTACAGTCCAGTCTTGTGCTTTCAAATTTCCTGTAGGCTTGTACGGTGAACAAAATGGAGCTCCCTCTAATGCATAAGTTTAAAAACTCCTTGCCATCACAAGGTGTTGTCCGCCAAATTTCAATATGCTAGCATTTGCAATCGGATATTTGGAATCAAGGCTTTAGGTTCTAAACTCCAAGACCTTTTGTCATTGTTTTGACACAATTGTAGGATAAAGATGGTATTATTGCTGATTTACAAGCAAGAATTACTAAGATCGATCAAACCCAAACCACCCCCACTGATTGCCCATGCCTTTAGTAGATTAATGAAGTGGTTTCAATAATTCAGAACAAGCAATCAAAGATAATCACTCAGCACGGGCACCTTAAAAAAGAAACCACAACACAACAACAGTCTATCCAAAAACAGTTTGAAGAACAAAATTTGTGGTTTCAAGTGGTTAAGGTGAAGAAAGCACCTTGTGAAAATGGTTGTGCAAGCAAAGTTTGAAGAAGAAAAAACACATCAAACCAAGGCAATCAACCTTTGTGCTCATGACCTCCCTAAACTAACTAATCCCTTACATGCAAGTCACACGTTCTTGCGTGAATCTTTGGACTTGAAAGATATCTCCCTTAACAAAGTTTGGACATATTTTGACAACACCCTTGTTATTCAATTCTAAACTGCAGAAGAGCATTTGCAAGCACTCAAATAAAAAAAGAAACTCTTTTCTTTCTTGCAAAAATCTATGTGGATGTAAATCTCACATGACTCTGAGTGGAGGAGCTTCGGAAAGCGTATTTAGGTTGTATTTGCCAATAAGGAGAACAAGTGGGCTGTTATCAGAGATTGTAATGCTGTCATTCATGATTATTCCCCTCCTAGGTGGTCACACCCTAGACCGTCAGCATGACAATGATCTCTGGTCTTGGTGGGTTGTGGTGATATCTCCATTGCTTCTTAGAACTGCAATGGCACTTTATGGTCTTCTCCAGGTACCTTCTAGGATGTTATTGCTTCCCAGGATCTCATCTTCCTCATTGAGACCCATGAGAGCTTAGAATGGGCATTTCCTTTAGTCATGGGGTACTCATGGGTTTCAACTTATTGTTGTGAGACTTGCAGATCAGGTGGTGTTCATGGTTCAAGTGGTGTGGCTTGCATCATTCAAGATAGTTTCAGGCTATAGTTTCACTTGTGGCTTCTGATGTCCACATTAGATACACATGGCTACAAATTCAGAGGGGTGACCTTCTTTTTGGGATTTCTTCATAGTTGTTTGCTACTTCCCCCATGCCACATCTCCATTCACCATTCATGTTGATGGGGAACCCATATCTTGATCTCTATCCAAAGATCTCTTGGTACTCCACTATTGGTAATATCATTCTTTTTTGGCGATTTTAATGCTTGTACATGGAAATTCCAAACGCCTATTCATGACCTTGCACAAGATGAGTTATGTCTTCATGAGTTGGATCTAGGGGAGTTTGGTTTACAAAGAGTATCTATTGATAGGAATTATATGGTTACGGCCTATGGGAGACACCTCCTTCGGTTGGGTGAATCTTAGAGCCTTCACATTATCAATGGGATTTTTCACTTTCCCAACTCTGGTAGATTCACTTGTTTTCCCCATGGCAATGGTGCAAGTGTCGTGGACCATGTTCTCACTAGTAGATTCCTCATCCCCAACATTTGTGGATTCCTTATTTCACCTCAGTTCCCCTTCTTTACCATGTTGTTTTGACGTTCACCCTCCATACTAGTTCTCACCCCTCTCCCCTCTGCCCTACCCTTCCGCCACACCCCCCCGGTACTCAACATACCACAATTCACTTTGATGATGACTACACCATTGACTATGCTGCACATCTCTCCCTTCTTATGTCTGGATTTTAATTTCTTCCTCTTCCCACCAATGATTCCATTTATGTGTTCTTACGTCAAACCCTCTGGGGCGTTGTCCTTGACTCTTGTCCCCACGCTACACATTACTCCAGATCCCCTACCCGCCACGAAACCTGCTTCATGAATTGGTGGTATGATGATGACTATAAATCCCTTCATCAAAGACTTCAGTTTTCCTTAACCCATGACCTCCAATCAGTGGGATACATCTGAAACATTGCTATTGAAGAGCAAAGCTCTATGTACATAGTTGTTTTTGCCTTCCTCCAAGTGTTGTTCAAGCACAGTAGTTTTCCTCAGTTTTGTCCAATAAGTGCCTTTTTGCACATTTGCTTCTTAGTTTTCCTGCTTTCATGTTTTTCCCTTCCTATTTTGAGTCAGAAGGTTACTTCAGCCAAGGTGAGGAGGAGATTTTCAGTCAGAAATCAGGTTCACCATTTGGGAGTTCAAATAGCATCTATATGGTATGAGTTCTCTAGCATAGCAGGCATACTTCCTAGTTGAGTTGCCAAAAATGTTGACAATTTTGCCCCCACAGGGCAAATTGTCACCCCTACTATTTGGAACTTTGCTATGGTGCCAAGTTTGTCTTGTGAATCAGTTTTGGGGTTCTTAAATGTGCATTTGCAGCCACCCAAGTGGCCATCTACAGCAGTTTGAAAGGTTTTTTCCTGCTCTTCCAAGCATCACATACAGCCAAAAGCCAAGACATACAAGCTGTAAGTTTATTTATTTTGTCTTCCCAAGAATTTTTTTGGGCTATAAGAGGTGGACTATTTCTAAAGACATTTTGTCTGAGAGAAAGATCTCTCAAAGAACAGTGTAAAAGTCCAAAAAAATGACCAAGTGGCAGTCATTCAAAGTTTATTTTCTTTGGACTTTTTGTCTGAAAGAAAAGGAAAAGCATGGTTGAAAAGACCCGAAGAGCACCTACCCTTTGGGAAGGTCCAATTCAAAAGTCCCAAAGGGTATGTACCCTTCAGGTTGGTTCACTTTATGGTTTTCAAGTCAAGACAATTCATCCAAAGGACAATTTCAAAAAGCCCGGGTGCCCTTCAAAAACCCTGAAGGGCAACTGCCCTTGCAGAGGGCACTCAGGCGGCAAGTGGACCTTTTATTTTTTCGAAGGGTCATTTTCAAAAACCCCGAAGGGTATGTGCCCTTGCGGGGGACACTTCAAGCATGAAGAAGACCTTGGCAAAAGTTTCGAAGGACAAAATCATTTTTTTTGAAGGACACCTACCCTTGCAGAGGGCACTTGGTCAGTGGCAGGACCCTTTCAAAAGTTCTAAAAGGCACTTTTGAGGACGAATAGCCTCGCGGAGGGAACTTTGCAACGAAGTGGACCTTTACAATTCTTCTGAAGGGCACTTCTGGAAGAACATACCCTTGTGGGGGGCACCAAAGCCAAAGACAGGACCAAATGAAAAAGCTCAAAGGGCATTTTTTGGGAAGCAAAAGCCCTTGCAGAGGGCACTTTGCAGCGAAGTGGACCTTTACAATTCTTCCAAAGGGCACTTTTGGAAGAACATACCCTTGTGGGGGGCACCAAAGCCAAAGACAGGACCAAATCAAAAAGCCTGAAGGGCATTTTTTGGGAAGCAAAAGCCCTTGCGGGGAACCTTCATAAAGCGAAGGACAAAAACAAAGTTCCCAATGGGCACTTGCCCTTTGGGGAAAGATAGCCAAAGGAGACGAATTCCTTCGGACAAAAAGTCCGAAGGAATTCAGGAGGACAAAAACCCGATAGAAATAAAAGTAAAAGGCACAAAAGGAAACGAATTTCTTCAGACAAAAAGTCCGAAGTAATTCGGACGGATCAAAAAGCCCGAAGGACGAATGAATGCCATAGGCCACAAGCAAGGAACAAAAGTTCGAAGGCTAAAGCGTAGGCAAAGGTCAACAAAGAGAAGAAAATGCCAAGCACAGGAAAATAAAAACACAGAGGCCCAACCAAAATAAAGCCCGAATCTCGAATTAAAGCAGAACACTGGAAAAGCTAGAGAAAACATGAAGTGAACTGAGCATGATCAATAGCTTGAACAGAGATGTAAGTACAAACAAGACTGAAGCAGAACTAAACATGGACATAAGTATGAACAGTGAATAAAACAAATGCAGAATAAAGACAAAGGCAAGATGAACAAAGATCATGCACAGACTAATGTGAGTGACTCCAATGAAGTGAACACATTTAAGAAAACAAGTATGCTTCAATTCTGAAAATAGAGTTGTCTTGCATGATGAACGGGCAAAGCGTTAACATTTCAAACAACCAAAAATTCTATGCACGCACTCTCGTTTGTCCCAAAGGGGAGACTTTCAAACATTCTAACGGTTCAAACATAATGCTTAATTTGGTATTTGCATTGATTTCATGCAAAGGGGAGACTTTCAAATGTTCTAGCAGTTCGAGTGGATTTGACTACTCTTATTTTGGAGTTGACTGGTTTTCAAGTCAAGACATCTATTCGTAGATTTCATGCATCCAAAGCTTGTCTTCTTCTTCTTCTTTTCCAACGTAAGGAATTTTCATGCAAGACAAAATAGACTTTTGTAAAGGCTGAGTTGGTTTGAGTTTACTCCCTCTCTATTTTCCAACGCCAATCTCTTGGTTTTTTGTAATTTTCTATATTAATAGCTTTTCAGCCTTGTAAAAGACATCCCTCTCTTGGTAAGACCAGACTCTGCCATTGGTGAGTTGTGTAACCTCTTTAATCAATAGAAGGACTGTATTTTCAGATTTCAAGTGCTGGCATAGTGTACATTCATTCAACAATTTGCATACGTGGTAGATTTCTCTCCCTTCTCAAATTTTGATTCGTACCTAGTTGTTAGCTTATCATGTTATGTAGGTCATGTTTAGTGTTTTATATATCTTTTGCTGAAGCTATAAGTGGATGTTAGGTGGTTGCATAGTGTCTTGTATCAGACCTCTCTCCATCATTTTCCCTCACGTTTTGTCATTGGATTGAACCTTCTCATGAAATACTTATGCATAGTGATCAATTGAAATCAAAGGTCTTTTTTTTCCCTTGTTTGTTCAGTGTTCAAGGTTCCAAGTAGGGTGGATCAACATTCTAGTGTATCACCTTCATTAGGTTGGATTTCCCCTTCAAGTTTTTTTCTCCCTTTTCCATGGTAGTCCACAACGCAGAGTAGAGATCCTCATTGATACATCTTATAGGAACCAATTTTTTCTGGAGGTTCTTCTCACCACTAAGGCACCCACCTTCATGAGAAGATCCCATTGTTTCAATCAGAGAGAGAATTAACCATTTCAGGACGTCTTCAATTCAGGGTGCAACTCCAGGCTGATAACAAGTACCTCAATGCATTGTTCAAGCTGAATTTTCTACCTACTTGCCACATCTTGAGACTATATTTAGGCGTACTTTTTACATCCACAAACTTAGATCCTTGGGGACTTAGGTTTTGGTCATGAGAGATATCCCTACATATCACTTTGCTCTTCAGAGAGGTTGCTTCACGAGTCCCCACTAGACCTTGACACTATTGGTGCTTTGAGACTAGGCTGCTCCTTTCTATTGGCATCTCAATTGATAGGCTACCCCCTGTCATGTATTCCTTAGATGGCCCCTTCCCTCTCCTGCTCCCCACCGCCCTGCCCCAGCCCCCTTGTTGGAAATATTGTCATTGATGTCAAAGGTTTAGTATTATTGGTGATAAAGGCCCCATTGCATTTAATGTTGTTTGTAATAAATATATCTTGGCTAATATGAGTTAATATTTATTTAATAGTAACGAATATATTTTTGGTTGCATATGAGACAAAATAAGAGCCCATGGAGAAGTCTAAGAGCCACGGGGTAAAGACAAAAGAAGGATGGGATGTATTTTCCCATGAAGAGTCATCTTGGGGAATACCAAGAGTCACCAAGTGAAGACAAAAGAGTATGGGCGAATTTTTCTTGAAGGGACACTTTAAGGAATACGAAAAGTCACCAAAGATAAGGACAAAAGTGGGAAGGATGTTTTTGGTCATGAAGGGTCACCACATGACTTTTCAAAGGCTTGAATATGAAGGGTCATCCAAGATTGGTGCCATTTTTCATGAGGATTGAAGAGTCATAAAGAGGGAAGGCCAAAGGTCATTTGGAAAGCTATAAATAAAGGCTTGAGTAGCCATTTGTAATATGAGTGAGAGAGGTTGATTTGATATTGTAATATCTAGCTTAGAAGAGCAATTGTGAGAGATGAATATGATTTGTATTTGTTATATCTAGCTTAGAAGAGCAAAGGTGAGAGAGAGAAAGGAGATGTTGTATTGATCTATCATTTGTTGAAGATAGCAACATTGAGAGATAGGTGTGTGGTATACACAAAGGGGTTGGTGCTCCTGTGGGTTGGTGCTCACAAATTGCTGCTGGGTTGGTGCTCGGCAAAGGGGTTGGTGCTCTTGTGGGTTGGTGCTCACGAATAGGTGCTGGGTTGGTGCTCGGCAAAGGGGTTTGAAGCTCCTGTGGGTTGGTGCTCACGAATTGTAGCTGAGGTTTGTACTCGGCAAAGGGGTATGGTGCTCCTGTGGGTTTGTACTCATGAATATATTTGAGATTGATTCTCCGTGGTTTTTCTTACATTGGGTTTCCACGTTATATCTAGTGTCTCTCTCTGTCTTGTGTGATGTTTGAGTTTTATGCATATCTTGAATGTTTGATTAAGTGGAATTTAGTTAAAGGAAAGATTTATAAGATATATGATATACTGATTCACCCCCCCTCTCAGTATATTCCGTGCTTAACAATTGGTATCATAGCAGGTTTCTTTTTAAAAAAATTTACAGCTTGAAGGTAGATCGGAAAAAGCATGATGGCTGGGTCACAGGAAGGATTTTCTACAAATAAGGCACCTTTGTTTGATGGGACGAATTATGCTTTTTGGAGCATGAGAATGAAGGTTTATTTGATGTCCCTTGGATTCGACATATGGAAATCAATGGTGCAGGAATATGAAGAGCCACAGACATCTACAATTACTCCAGCAGAAAAGAAGGCAAGTGAATGTAATGTTAAAGCTTTAAATGCTATTTTATGTGGGTTATGTGAATCTGAATTTGTTAAAGTTATGCAATGTAAATCTGCTCATGAAACTTGGGTAAAACTTGAGAATATTTACAAAGGTGATGGAAAGGTTCAGCAAGCTAAGTTGCAGACTTTCAGAAGGCAGTTTGAAAGTTTGAAGATGGAAGAAGAAGAAGATATAGCAAGTTATCTCTTGCGAGTTGATCAGATAGTAAATCAGATTCAAGGTCGTGGAGAAACATTGAAAAAGTCAACGGTGGTGCAAAAGGTTTTCAGATCTCTACCAATGAGATATGATGCAAAGGTTTCGACAATCGAGGAAATGAAGAATTTAGCCAAGCTAAAGATGGATGAGCTTCATGGTATTCTCACAGCATATGAGATGCGGACAGAACAAGATAAACCCTCAAAGAGAGAAACGGCTTTCAAGACATCAAAGAAGGAGAAAGCTAAGATTCTAGAATCAAGTGATAGTTTCAGTGATGATGAAGATGACAACGAAGCACTTTTCATTCGCAAGCCAAAAAGAGGAATAGGTAAATATCAAGAAAAATTACCTTTTAAATGTTTTAATTGTGGAAAGATTGGACATTTTTCAGCTAGATGCCCAGATAAGGTTAATGATGATGAAGAAGAAAAGCCTACATACAAGAAGAATTTCAAAGGCAAATCTAAGAAGGGATTTGAGAAGAAGAGCCTGTATTCTAAAGATCCTAGCTAAGTTGAAGATAGTGGAGTCAGCGATTCAGAAGAAGAAGAGATTCTATTCATGGCCATACATGAAGATGATCAAGAAGAAGAGGAAGAAGCTGAAGTAGATATGGAAGGAGAACTCAATTGTGCCCTAGAAGAGTTAGAAGCTGTTTAGAAGAAGAATCAAAGATTAAAGCGCCAGATCGAGAAAAATGAATAAGAGTCAAAGGAAATGATTGAAGATCTACAAGCACACTTTGAAGAAGCCAAGAAGAATGAAGAAGATCTCAAAGCACAGTTGGAAATAGCAAGAAAAGATTGT
Organism: Torreya grandis; assembly: GCA_037957365.1. NCBI lineage: Eukaryota > Viridiplantae > Streptophyta > Pinopsida > Cupressales > Taxaceae > Torreya > Torreya grandis. The sequence goes on along the minus strand of JARHVA010001838.1, from coordinate 1,097,064 downwards.
GAAAGGTATGTTATTGAAATTGCCTCTTTAAAAGAAGATATTCAGAAAGCAGTCAATGATAAAGTAGTTAGTGATTCAAAATTTGAGGATAGCACTAACATGTTGAATAAGATATTGGAAAGTCAAAAAGCATATTCAGATAAGACTGGGATCGGTTTTGAAAAGAAAAAGAGCTATGCTGAAGCTCTTACACAAGAGGAAACAAAAAGGGGAGAAGTGAAGAATACAAAGAACATTCCAAACAGAGAAGGCTGGAAGGAACAAAGCTACAAAAGACAATCAGGTCAGAGATATACAAATAGGTCTTATTTTTATGGCTATTGTTTTTATTGTAATGGATATGGTCACAAGAAATTAGAATGTAGAAAAAGAGCTAACAATTTCAGAAATAAAGAAAAGGAAAGTCAAGTAGAGTCAAGCAGAAGCCACAACTCTTTTGCTCCTCTATCAAGCTTTGATGAAGAGACCATAGTGTGCTACAAGTGCAACAATTTCGGACACAGCTCGGTATTGCAGAAGCGTGTTCGAGTCAGTCAAGAAAGATCAGAGTTTCAAAGCTCAATTCATCAAGAAGAAGAATCAGAGTGTCAAAAATCCATTTATCAGGAAGAAGGTTCAGACATGTTCATGGCAGAAGAAACAATCTAAAGATTCAATGATGGTTCAGACAGCACTGCATGTAAGAGATAAAGATCAGCCATGGTTAATTGATAGCGGATGTTCGAGGCATATGATAGGTGATAAAAGTAAGTTCATTACTCTAAAGAAGATCAATGGTGGTACAGTGAGATTCAGAGATAAAACCACTGCCAAGATAGCCGAAAAAGGTACTTTGAGTTTGGATTATGGTAGAACTAAGACTAAAAATGTTTTGTATGTAAAAGGTCTTAAGCATAATCTGTTGAGTGTTAGTCAAATTTGTGATCAAGGATACACATTAAGGTTTCATGCTGAAGGTTGTGAGATTAGAAGAAAATATTCAAATGAGTTGATTGCAGATGCTCAAATGATAGGGAACAATGTGTATGTATTGTCAGATATCTTCTCAAAGGCACAATCAAAGGATACATTCAAAGATCGGCGAGAGGAGTTGGGAGTAATTTCTATTACTTCCTGCCATTGATGTTCAGCATCAAATGAGAGGGAGCTAAGTGTTAGCTCCAGGTAGGCCCTTTGCCATTGATGTCAAAGGGGGAGAATAACAGGTACAGATACAGGTGCAAAAAACAAGTACAGGGAATAGGTACAGGTTGCTACAGTAAGGGGGAGTTACTGTATGTTTTCAGATGACAGGATGTGCAGGTGACAGGATGTGACAGTTTCAGGATTGAAGTTGCCATAAATGACAAAGGGGGAGATTGTTGGAAATATTGTCATTGATGTCAAAGATTTAGTATTATTGGTGATAAAGGCCCCATTGCATTTAATGTTGTTTGTAATAAATATATCTTGGCTAATATGAGTTAATATTTATTTAATATTAATGAATATATTTTTGGTTGCATATGAGACAAAAGAAGGGCCCATGGAGAAGTCGAAGAGCCACGGGGTAAAGACAAAAGAAGGATGGGACATATTTTTTCATGAAGAGTCATCTTGGGGAATACCAAGAGTCACCAAGTGAAGACAAAAGAGTATGGGCGAATTTCTCATGAAGGGACTGTTGACCATTTTGCCCAACAGGGCAAAAAATCGGTCCCCTTCTCCCCCTGTTGTTTAAGGCCAATTCATTTTCGATTTTGCACAAGTCCAAAAGTTCTACGGACTCTGCAGGTGTTTGGTTCAAGCTTCAAGTTCTTCGGCTTGGTTCAATCAGCTAAGTTCAATGAAGATTTCAATCGGCATAGTTCAAATGGTTCTTCGGCCTTTGGTTCAACAAAAAGTTCATCGCTCATTTCAAATGTCTCAATTCAACAGCGTTGAACCATTGAACTGTTGAACCAATTTCAGTTCAATGGCTTGGTTCAACGAGCTTGGTTCAACGCCCAGTTCAATAGATCACTTGGTTCATCGGCCTAGTTCATTAGTCGGCTCATTCGCAAGTTCATTGGCACATATGGTTGAACTACTTGAACCGTTGAACCATTTTGGTTCAACGGCTTGGTTCAAGGGTATGCATAGTTGGCCGAAGGGCAGTCCAAAAGTTCAAATGCCCTTGCAGAGGGCAGGCGCTTCAAACAAAAGGAAAAGGACCCGTTAAGTCCCAAATTTGTTTAAGTCCCGAATTCCGTCGGACTTTTTGTCCGAAGGAATTCGGGCCACAGTTCAAAGCAAAGAGCCGGGGAAATGTCCGCGGACACAAAGCTCACGAGAACCCGAGAAAACATTCGGAGGTACAAAACGACCCACTGAAGGACCCCGTAGGGCAAGTGCCCTTGCGGGGGACTCTCGGCCAAAATACAAAAGGCACTTTCAAGGGCCGAAGGGTCACTTTCCCTTCGAAAAGATGCTAGAAAGATACAAAAGGCAAAAGAGTGCCCGCAGAGAAGGCCGAGGAAGACAAAGCCCAAAGCAAGGCCAGCGAAGGACCCGATGACATTTTGACAGGGATGGGGACGTCCCAAAAGCCGTCAAGTTTAACAAAATGAAGTAGCCGTTTGCTTTCAAAATGAAAGAGTGCTAACCATGGAAGGCCCAAAAATGCAGCGACCCGCCAGAAGTTCGCCCCCGAAGGCCGAAGGAGCCAGAAGAGACAAGATAGGAAAAGGGACAAATCCCAGGAAACAAAGAGAGAGAGGTGCCACGTAAAAGAATAGACTGCCAAGTAGCGAAGGAAAGCGTCGACTCAAGAAGTTATTTCGGCAGATGATACAGTGCCTACGAATTGACCATTAGAGATGCAAACAGCTAGCAGTGCAACTGGTTTTCTTCATTTCGCATTAATGAGTGGACAAACTATGTAAATCACCTTGAAGAAGCGGCCTTACAAACAGACAAGGGGCGCAGTTCATTAATGTTTGACCAGCCTGCTCTTCCCAATGAGGGGACGTAAATGGGCCACTTGTAAAAAGGGGCGCCCAAAAGGCCTCCTTTTTTTCTCCTATATATTGAAGACTTGTCATTTGAGAAAATATCTTCCACTTTTGTAAGGTGTAGCCCTGGCAAAATTTCACCTGAATCAAATAAACGCATTTTTTACCTCTATCTTGGATAGACATTTTTGTGTATGTTCTGAGTGTTAATTTGTGTTTAGCCATTGTTTCTTGATGCTTTCATAGGTTCAACACCAACGTATCTGTTGTCTATAAAGTGCCTTTTTCTGCAGCTGGGAAGGAGAGTTCTATTTGGGGGTGCAAAACCAGAAGGAATTACCTTGCAGAGTGCCTCTCACAGCACCTTTGGTGAACCTCTATTCTCTGTATTTTCATTAAAGCCTCCCTGCCAAGCTTTTGCAGTCTGGTCCTTCTGCCAAGTGTGAAGCGTATGTACGTATTTGTCTGATTTTAAGTGTGGATGTGAGAAGGTCATTTCATTTTGGTGCATCACCTCTTTAGAGTAAATTTGTTTTCCTCCAATCTTTCTCCCTTTTCATCCCCCCCATTATATATCTATATATATATGTATGATAGCACTTGCTGGAATGAACATGATGCATCAAAGGGAGCTAGCCCTTATTTAGAGACTCTCCCCTCTAGCTTCGCCAGTCCCACAGGCGAGAGGAGAGTTTCCATAGTTGTGTGAAGAAGGCAGGAGCTCGGCCTCTTGCCAAGGGTGCAATCTTCTACGTCAACAGGGACACTTTAAGGAATACGAAAAGTCACCAAAGATAAAGACAAAAGTGGGAATGACGTTTTTGGTCATGAAGGGTCACCACATGAATTTTCAAAGGCTTGAATATGAAGGGTCATCCAAGATTGGCGCCATTTTCCATGAAGATTGAAGAGTCACAAAAGGGGAAGGCCAAAGGTCATTTGGAAAGCTATAAATAAAGGCTTGAGTAGCCATTTGTAATATGAGTGAGAGAGGTTGATTTGATATTGTAATATCTAGCTTAGAAGAGCAATTGTGAGAGATGAATATGATTTGTATTTGTTATATCTAGCTTAAAAGAGCAAAGGTGAGAGAGAGGGAGATGTATTGATCTATCATTTGTTGAAGATAGCAACATTGAGAGATAGGTGTGTGGTATACACAAAGGGGTTGGTGCTCCTGTGGGTTGGTGCTCACGAATTGTTGCTGGGTTGGTGCTCGGCAAAGGGGTTGGTGCTCACGAATAGGTGTTGGGTTGGTGCTCGGCAAAGGGGTTTGAAGCTCCTGTGGGTTGGTGCTCACGAATTGTAGCTGAGGTTTGTACTTGGCAAAGGGGTATGGTGCTCCTGTGGGTTTGTTCTCACGAATATATTTGAGATTGATTCTTCGTGGTTTTTTCCACATTGGGTTTCCACGTTAAATCTGGTGTCTCTTTCTATCTTGTGTGATGTTTGAGTTTTATTGCATATCTTGAATGTTTGATTAAGTGGAATTTGGTTAAAGGAAAGATTTATAAGATATATGATACATTGATTCACCCCCCCTCAATATATTCCGTGCTTAACACCCCTCGGCTCCTCCCCATAAAGAACATCATCACTAGAGTTGCTAGAGAGGACATCTACAAATAGTATATCCAGACCATGTGGATCTTCTCTCTTGAGTCACTCAGCGCCAATCTTGCTTTTTATGTTGACCATTTCTCATAAGTAGTGGATGGTATTATTCATCACCCTCACTCTCTCCAGCACCATTGGTCCCATTGCTGAAGGTTTCCCCTTGACTGGATGAGAGTGTGTTTTCAACAGTTATCGGTTGAAACAGGTCATCACATTCTCTATCAGGATCAGATTTGTCGTTTTTGCTCCCTCTAAGAGGTGGAGACTGAGGACACTTCATTTTCAAATGCCCTATTTATTATGAGATCTGAGGAATATTTCACGGCCTCTATAGGTACCCAGAGAACACTCTAGATAATTTTTAAATATATCCAGACTAGTGGTGCCTAGCTCTTTACTTTCATGTGGCCGTCACCCTTCGATGTAAATCCCTATAGGGGAAGCCTATAGGCTCTAGAGTCCCCATGTTGATCACTTATTTCTTCTAGCCCATCCAGGTGATTGGCAACACTAAGCATCCTTTGGACACCGGTAAATCACACATAAGAGTTAATAAATCAGTTAGGCGATGCTTCTCTCAACATACCATTACTAAGACTTCTTAGATCCCAACCTACTTTTCCGCGACATGGCTCTACTCCTTATTGGCGTGGCTCTTCCCCTTTCCAATGACATGGATCTACTACTTGCTTGCCACCCTTTGAGACCACAGGGGCAAGCTGATATTACAGGTTTTTTCCTACTATAGGAGTTACACTGGCCTTGGATGTTAGGGGAGATTCTAGAGGAAGTGTTTTGCTTCCTCCTAGGATCCCCCAACCTGGCTCCTTTGACCCTGGGTACTCCTAGATGAGCAATATCAGATCTTTAACAATGATCGATGATGGCTCAAATGACTCCTCCACATCAAGGACAAATAGTGGCATTTGATGAGATTTCCTTCTAGTATTCATCGTTACATGCTTTTGGGCACTTGTTCGCTCGTTATTGCTATTTGTATTGATTTCATTGCCACTTGTATTAGTGGCATGCTACTTTATTTTGTCTTTTGTACTTTTATTTCTTTAGTTCGCTTCAAGGATTCTCTCTTCCTAAAACTTTCTAATGGTAATTGTTGTATCCTTGAATCCCATTGACCTACTTTTGGTCATCTGTGTTAATTAATATAATAAATTTATTTCTTTCTTTGAAAATATCCAACATCTTTGTAAATGCCCTTGCCAAACACCATACAATAACTAGGTTTAGGGTTCTTAAACCCCTTAATGCTCATATTTAGCCATAAATATAATGTAATGAATATGTCCAACAAACATATTTGTCAAATCTGACTCCCAAAGTCCTCAATGTCTAAGACAATAGACTTTTAACACTTGGGTACTCAATCGAGAGCAACCAGTTATCTCAAAGATAGAAATAGATAACTAATTGATCAATTCATATTGATTGAGCTTACGATACGTCATAGTTGAAGGTTATCATATCGTAAGCTTATTAAAATCGAACATTGATCAAGGTGGTATTGCAACAAGAGGAACCCCTGATAATTCCCTCCATTACCAATCTATCAAATGATCATAACCATAAAATAAAATGACAAACAACTAATCAAAGCAGCGAAAGCATGCAAAGCAATATAAAATGACTTGAAAAGGACTCCTATCCTAGAATGCCCCGTCTCTCTTTCCATGCCATATTTACTCTTTAGGAAGCATCGTTGTACGCCCAGGCCTAGCTGGTCTTAGACCATCCTGTCGTCGACAATACCTGCAATCAAAACAAGGAATCAGCAGTACCTGTAGTGATCAAGTAAGATAACAATAGTATCATCATATAACTAAACAATGCCAAACTAACATGTAAACCATGACCATCATAAACTAACAGTAATGCTATCATAAAACTTAAACATCAACTGTTGAAGTATACAAAACTGCATCTCATAAGTCATCGATGTCATCAAGGTTTTTGATCATTATTACATTAATGTGCATCACACACTTAAATAGCATAAAGGAAGGTCTATAAATGGGGATAATACAAATTGTATTATCTACCTCCTCACATGCCTGCACATTGAACATGTTGTAACTGGTTTTGAACCCATCCTTCCTTTTTCCCTTGGAGGACTCTTCCATCGAATCCACTAGGAGCTGCAGAAGAATCCCTAGAATCATGCCTAGAAAAAGTTCTAGGAGGAGTGAGGCTACTAGATGCAGTACTTGTAGAATGGTCCCACCATACAATCTTGTTATTTCGGCCCTCTGGTCAGGTGAAAGCTTATCACAAACACCAATCCCATGACTTGGTAAGTGCACTAGTGTGCATTATCCCTAGTGATCTTGCCCTTCCAATCAACAGTGCAAAGATTGCATTCCAGTGGGGACTTGCTTTGGAATTGCTTGCCCTATTTTTTTTCAAGAGTATGTACAAACTGAAGCAAGGGTTTGTTTAGTTTGAATCACTTCCTTGCAAAGGGCTTCAACAACATTGATAGGCAATCAAACTGAACAGCGCTCCCAACTGAACTTTCAGTTTGTGTTTGAGTGCCACTTCCTCCTCCTCCTTCCCCACTTCCACTCTCTATTTCTCTCATTTCTATCTCCTTATCATTTCTATCTTGTATACAGGTGGTTTCTGGAAACAAAACAAACCCTAAACAAAATGAGAAAATGCACATATTTTGCCAAGCTTGCTTCCAATGTGCAGCAAATCCCTTCACTTGGCTGCAAATTTATTTTTCCGTTGCTTCTCTTTTCCTCTTCCTTCTTTTTCCCCCTCCTTTTCCTTTCTTTCATGTCCCCATCCCTGCATCCTTGAAATCTTCTGGGAAGCCCTTGGAGGGCAGGAGATGGTTCCTCGTGGTACACATTTAGTTTATGGCCATCTTTTTGACTTATTTACTGTTACTTGTTTTGGGTTAGTCACCTCTACTTAGTTTCTTTTATTATTGTGCTTTTAGCTTGTAGTGTTTAGTTTATTTTAGATGCTTGAGTTCATTTTGACTGCTTATAATAATGGCTGGCTGTAGTGTTGAGTCTCGTTGACCTACTTTGGTCATTCATGGATATTAACATATTTTTTGGGTTCTTTCTACTGTTTTAACTTGCGCTGCTTGCAATTTCTCCAGTTTTTATTCATTATTTTGAATGATTTGTACAACTCCCTTTTAAACAATCTTTTATATTAAATTTTTATAAATTTTGAATCTGTATTTTTAGAACAGATCCTTATTTGTCTGTATTAACAAGTCTTTTTGCTGGCAATGAACTTTCTTTCTAACAGTGAAGCCGCCTTTCCAGTTAGGAAATAGATCCACATTTTGTACGTAAAATGTAATGGCCTAGTGTCTGCAACGCAGTAAACAAGCCTTTATCCACATTTATATTATATTGTAATGGCCTTGGCATCTGCAATGCGGTAAACAATCCTTCCAGTTTATTCAGTTGTCCCTTTTGATAAAGAGTTTATCACAAAGTGCAGGTTGCATTTCAAAAAAAAATATAATATCTATTAAGACATAAACATTTGGAAGGACATTGATTTGTTTATGATTTCAAGAATTATCTTATGTCCATTAAATAGTATAATCTCAATATGATGGCCTGCAAGAACATGTTCCGAAAGAAATATGGCTTGTATAAATCTGTTACTGAAAATTTGTTTCTATCACTGGATTTTGTTGCAGACTACATACGAGAATTTTCATTATCGATGTGACAATAAAGTTAACCCTTACAATGAAGGGATCATGAACAATTTCAATGCAATTTTTTGCACGAAGATAAAACCTTCTCAGAACAAGTTTCGTGCCAAGGTATAAGATGATGCATCTACACAGATGGCGGTTATTCCTCAAACTGCAGAAATGAGAGATGTGGTAGGAGATCTACCTGCAAAAATGAGTGTGGATTTGGAAGCAGGTCGGAAAGCTGCAATAGAAGATGAGTTTGATCTGGAAAGAGAAGTCTGTGAGGAATTGCATAACCGAAAGAGCAATGGCCACGACCCTGCTGTGGATATCAAAGATGGATATGAGGATGCTTTCACACGAGCTATAGGGCAACCACTTTCATTAAAGGGCACAGATACCAGAAGTAGAGCACATCCTAGGTGATCAAGTTGGGGGAGAAAAAGCGAGAATTGGGAAATTATGCCAGATCTACCTGCTCAAGCTTCCGGAGATAAAACATTGTCTGAAAATAAGTAAGGAATCAGTTACTCCGTTTTAGACTGCTTTCGTATTAGATGATATTGTAATGAGCACATGATTATAATGTGCAACTTCTGAGTCTTGCAGAGCATATACTTACTTTTGCAGTTCCATCTTTTGTAGTTTTTCTGTTGTATGCATGCCATCTTGATGACTCTGCACCCTACATGGAAAACTTCCAAATAGTCTTGATTTTGGAGCCTACAGTTGCTGTGGTCTGCAATTTTATAAAACTTTGGCCACTAGGGCATCACAAACCATGAAAATTATAGGACTCCTCAATTGCTTTTCTTCTGTTTGGATTGTTGTCTGTATTGGAAGTTTTTAAGTGACAGTAACTGATACAACACCTACGTTTAAATTTGTTTATTAAAAGTGTGCCATTATGAACCAATGGCATTGAGTGGATGATGCAAAAGACCGGCCATCAAACACAAATTATTTGAATTGCAGTTGCAACTAAGAGATATTGTAGCAGATTTACCCCCGTCATGCTTAAATAGCAAAATAAAATAAAATAAAAAATTCGCAACAAGAGATGCCATCTTTAGATGAGAGTTGAAATAATAGAATGGATCTCTGTGAGCTGTCAATCATGGAAGAGGAATAATGGATTGCAAGTAATTTTAAAAATCTACAACTTGACATAAAAAGATTTTTGTAAGGTATGCAATGTTACAAGTTTAGGATAGAGGCAGAACAAATCTGACAGATCTCTAAAGAGTTGGTGGCAAACCTATGAACCATGAAATTAAAAGACTCAATGACTAAAGGGATAAGTAGTATTACTTTTCAGCTAGACCTATTGCTGTACATGTAGTTGTCAACGTCAATATAACAAAGTTGTATGAACCATCAATGCTAGAAGGTCTACAACTTGGCATAAAAATGCTTTTCAAAAGATACAATCTGATAAGCTTTGGGAGGAGACACGGAAATACTTTTAATTATCTATGGAGTTGCAAGTAAACTCAATGAACTTCTAAACAATATCCTATGGGATAATTTTCTCTGTAAATTAGCCTTTTATGGTGGAACATATGAAGAATGTTCCTTGGACAGTGGCTGTCATTTTTGTTGGTAGTGGCTAATTTTGATTCTGTTTCTTGAAGGACATAGGAGCAGAATGCGTTGATAAGGATGAAAGTCCCAGTTAGGAGTTTTTTATGGACATCTTTTTACTGGATGGAGAAATTCATGACGTGTGGCTGGAAAGAAGAAAGTTTTAGGAAGGTCAGATGAATTTGCTTTCCAATTGGACTATGGGTTGTAGATGGTAATAGTTATGAATGCTATCACACAGGCATGTCTTTATTAGCTTAAAATCATAATAATTCAACAAACAAATTCACGTAGTTATTATATTGATAGGAGTGATGCAATGACAGAAAAGCTAGAAACCAAGGAGCAAATTTTTAGAAATTGAAAGTTGAAAATTATAATTTTGGTTAAGGATATATAGATCTGTCTCAAGATTGAGTGCTTGGCAACCAGAATGCTTTAAAACAATTTTTTAGAATGTCAACTGTGAATTGGAAGGAAAGTGTTGGAATTTCAGAAGTTTGAGGACGTCTTTGTTCATAGAACATTATTTTTGTAGTGTTTTGAGTTGCACGGTAAAAGAAATATTCTTGGTGGTTTCCCACAATGCATCAAATTATGTAGTATGATTTTGGGATTCCGCTGCATAGTTTCGAGTCAACTTACATTGACCCATATTTTACGAGTAATGGCTCCCAATAACAAGCAGTTGTTTATTGTGAACCATTACTTGTGAAATATGGGTCAGCATAGATTGACTTGAAACTATGCAACTGAATCGCGAAATCATATCATATAATTTGATGCATGGTGGAAAACCACCACCTACATAAATTTAAAGAATTAGGGAGCTCCATAATGAATGGTTTACAAGGCACAACACTTGTTGAAGGTTTTACAAATGGGGTTGCAAGCTAAGTGGGATTGATTGTGGGGGAAATTCCATGATTAAGTGCACTTGAGCCGGAGTAGTATTAGGATTGGTGACCTCTTGGGAAGTCTCGGTGCTTCACCCTTGTGAGTATCATTGAGATGCAATGAGTGTTGTGGGGACCATTCATACTCGTGAAGGTTGGTTTATTGTGAACCATTACTCGTGAAATATGGGTCAACGTAGGTTGACTCAAAAATACGCAGTTGAATCCCAAAATCATATCACATAGAATTGTTTTTTTAATTCAAATTTTAGATATTGTATAGATAATACCATAGTTCAAAAAATCATACTCCGCAATTACTCGACAGTGCAAAATTTTGACTCGGACTTGGGACTCGGCAACTTTATTGTTACTTTAAAAAAAAATGAATTCATAAAATAAACTTAAATGACATGTAAAACACTATTAAATTTCATGAAAAATGAATGCAGAGGAGTTAGAATGGATATGTATATTTTCTATTAGTTTTCCACTGAAAAAGAGTATAATGCTCGGTTTCAGAGCAAATGAGTACAATGCTCATAGACTATAGTCATAATGCACCATAATATCATCAAGAAAATGACAAAAATCGCCTTAGCAGAGAAAAAACAGCAGAAAATTATGACTTAGAGGTATGGAAAGGTTTGCAGAGAAAAATTGCATTATGAGTCATTTTCATGTGATTTTTGAGCTATTGTTGTGTTATTGTGTTAGAGGTATGGAAATGTATTTTTCATCCCATAATTCATATTTTTTTATATTATTTTGATATATATCATTTTTTTAGTTCTATAAGCTACATACAATAAAGTCTAATATTGAATTTTTGTTGCTATTGTCTTTTCACAGAGAAACTTTCATTATTGATTGTTAGTGTATTTAGTAATACTTACACTTTTGTATGGTTAAAGATCTACTTGTGATATTCATTTATAATCTAATTTGTGGATAAACACTAATTGGTGTGTACACTCATCTATAATCAAATTTTAAAGTTCAATTATCAATTAAATATTTACTTAATTGACTTCTATTAATAATAGGCAAGTCTTATCTCTAAGAAGACTTGTTTTACAAGTAACTACTTTCCAAAATCTTAACTCTAACCCTTCCCTCCTTTTTTATCTATATGAGAGCACATCACGCTAATAGGTGATGTATGTTGTGGATGAGAATTACCATTGTTATATTGATGGATCCAGGCCAAAATGTTTAATTTAAAGAGGTAGTGATGCTACCTAAAATAAGTTTGTATATTTTTCTTTAAAGTTTTTATTGGATTTATACATTGCATGTATTGTTGACGTTTATTTTTATTTAGAAGTGAAAGAAGGTGTTGTCAAAGGGAGATAGTATGATTCCTCTATCTTTCCTTTACTAAAGTATATCTTAGGGGGGGATGTTAGTGTATTTAATAATGCATATACTTTTGTATGATTTAAGATGCACTTGAAATATTCATTTGTAATATAATTCATGAAAAAATACTAATTGGTGTACACTTATCCATAACCCCTTATTAAAAAATACTATCAATCAAGTATTTACTCAATTGAGTTCTATCAATAATTGGTAAGTCTCATCTCTAAGAAGACTTATTCTACTAGTAACTACTTCTCAAAACCTTAAACCTAATGCTTGCGTCCTTTCTTATCTGTATAAGTGCAAAGAGGGCTAGTGGGTGAGGTACATTGTGGATGCGACTTACCATTGTTATACTGACAAAATTACATGGAAGCTCTTAATTTAAAGAAGTAGTAATGCTACCTAAAATAAATTTATGTATTGTCTTTCTTTAAGTTTTCGTTAGATTTATGTATTATATGTATTGTGGGTGTTTATCTTATGGTAGCTATTGATAGAGTTGTCAAAACTCTTCAACCAAGATATCTCCAAGAGACTATTACTACAACCATAGAAGCTTCAACATTACACACCAAGAATAAACCAACTAAGAACAAATCAATTGTTATTCTATGCTATGCTCTATGTCAAATAGTTTACAATAGAGATGTACAATTTTTCCTTTTACTAAAGTATATCTTAGGGGGGGTGTTAGTGTATTTAATAATGCATATAATTTTGTATGATTTAAGATGCACTTGAAATATTCATTTGTAATATAATTCATGAAAAAATACTAATTGGTGTACACGTATCCATAACCCCTTATTAAAAAATACTATCAATCAAGTATTTACTCAATTGAGTTCTATCAATAATTGGTAAGTCTCATCTCTAAGAAGACTTATTCTACTAGTAACTACTTCTCAAAACCTTAAACCTAATGCTTGTGTCCTTTCTTATCTATATAAGTGCAAAGAGGGCTAGTGGGTGAGGTACATTGTGGATGTGACTTACCATTGTTATACTGACAAAATTACATGGAAGCTCTTAATTTAAAGAAACAATAATGCTACCTAAAATAAATTTATGTATTGTCTTTCTTTAAGTTTTCGTTAGATTTATGTATTATATGTATTGTGGGTGTTTATCTTATGGTAGCTATTGATAGAGTTGTCAAAACTCTTCAACCAAGATCTCTCCAAGAGACTCTTACTACAACCATAGAAGCTTCAACATTACACACCAAGAATAAACCAACTAAGAACAAATCAATTGTTATTCTATGCTATGCTCTATGTCAAATAGTTTACAATAGAGATGTACAAATGGATAGAAGATAGGATAATTTTAACCAGCCCATGCATGTGGGATTAACTTCTCCAATATAGGTGGAAGTAAGGCATAAACCCATCATTCTCATCAATGTGGGATAAACATGTCATCAAATTGTGCACTCTAGGACGTTCTATGAAGTTTCTTTAATTTGATGCAACATTGAATCATCCCTCAAGTTTGTGGGAACTTATAAGAGAGACAAATCTCTAGGATTGAAAAGGGCTAGCTCCCTGAATTTTTTTTTAGTGTCTATCACCTAATCTACTGCTTGTTCATGAAAAGAGTCAAGAATTTGCATAAAACAGAAAAACTATTCTAAAGAGGTGATCCACCAAGTATTTATCTCACCGACTATCACACTTCTATTGAATAACAATACTTTCCAAGACTAATTACATGCATTGAAAGATACTACATAGTGTTTCAATGTGAAGGTAACATGCTTGAGACAATCAACAAAATGGTCGACCTAAGGGGCATATTGCACACCATAGATACAATTGCATACTTGAAAGAGAGTTCAATGCATTTAACACACTTCACATGACCTGTTAACTGTTGACAATTCTTCCACAGGCCAAAATTGTCAACCTTACTATTCGGAAGATGGTCTTATTTTATCAGTTTGTCTTGTAAATCAATTTTTGGGGTCTTTAAATAACCATCTACAACCTTCATATAAAGCATGGGATGATCTACTTGAGGATGTTACAGGTGCCTTGGGTTGCAACTGAAGATACATATGTTCTACTTGTTAAGACTTACTACATATCTGGACTGTTTGAAGAGGCAGAGGTTATTTTGCATGTGATGCACAAACATGGTTATTCTTATAGGGTTAATGCATACAATACATTAATTAATGCCTTAGGCAAGGTTAGAAATATGTGCAAAAGCAAAGGAAATTAAAAGGAAGATATCCTTCCTTCAAAAGTCTGAAAGAATACTTTGCAGAATTTGCAAGCAAAAACCCACAGCCAACAAGGAAAGAATAAAGACAAAGGAGAGGCCAACAAAGTCTGCAGCCTCCAAAAAGTTTGCAAAAAACCTAGGTGCCTTCCAAAAATCTCGCGTTCCCTACAAAAACCTGGGTGCCTTACAAAAACCATGGGTGCCCTTCAATTCTTTTGAAAAGCTAGTTCTAAAGGACATCTGCCCTTACGGAGGGCACTTGGTTGGTGGCTGGACCTTTCCAATTTTACCGAAGGGCACAAAGGAGAGACAGAAGTCCTTGTGGAGGGCACTTGGTCGGTGAAGTGGACCTTTCTAATTTTCCTGAAGGGCATAGAGGAGAGACACCTGCCCTTGCAGAGGGCACTTGACCGGTGGCAGGACCCCACAAAGGAGATGAATTCCTTCAGACTTTTTGTCTAAAGGATTTCCTTTGGGCAAAAAGTCTGAAGAAATTTGGGAGGAAGAAAAAAATTGAGATAAATAGAATAAAAACAAAGGGGATGCAAGACAAAAGTCCGTAGCCTCCAAAAAATCCACAGAAAATATAAAGGTGTGGAAAACATAAAGTCCGAGGGAAATAGAAACAATGGAAGAATTCTGAAAGAATTCAAGAAGGGCAAGAAATTTTTTTTTTTGAAAGAATTCAAGGGAGATAACATAGAAAGCCCGCAAGAATTTGAAAACTAGAAAGCCCAAGGCATATATCCACAAAAATTAAAAGGAGATAACAAAAAAACTGAGACCAAAAGAAATCTGCAGATAACAAAAGAATATCTGAAAGAATTAGGCTAAGGGGTTGAAACAGGATAATAGACCAAATGTAGATAAGATTATCAGAAAATAGATCTCACCAAAAATAGACAAGCCACGAACAGGCCAGACCAAAATAAGAGAAAATGCATGAAAACAAAAGCTATTTTTAGTTGAATGGTCAAAGCTTCAGTTGACTGGTTGTTGAAGTCAAGCTCATCTCCAGGTCAAACTCGTGGTTTCAAATGTTCCAACTCAGCTTCTAATGTTTCAATTCAAGTTCTAATTTTAGCATGGCATGGATTTCATGCATGCTCTTGTTTATCTCGTGCTTTCAAATGATCAAACGGCTCAAGAGGAAGTCCATATTTGGAGGTGGGCATAGCATTTTTGCATGATAAGAGTTTGAATTTCAACAAACTCACCGTCCATTTCCTCTAATGCCAAAGAGCTTCATGCAAGACAAATACACTTTTTGTAAAGGCTAAGTTGGACGGATTTAGCCTCTCTCCTATTTTTTCAAACACCAACTCTTGGCTATTGTAATTTTCTATATAAGTTGGTTTTTCAGCCTTGAATTGTATCCCTCTCTTGGCAAGACCAGACTCTACCATTGGTGAGTTGTGTAACTCTTCAATCAATAGAAGGATTATACTTTCAGATTTCAAGTGCTGGCATAGTGTACATTCATTTAGCAATTTGCATACATGGTAGATTTCTCTCCCTTCCCAAATTCTGATTCGTACCTAGTTGCTAGCTTATCATATTATGCAGGTCATGTTCGAAGTTCTATATGTCTTTTGTGGAAGCTGTAAGTGGATGTTAAGTGGCTGCAAAGTGTCTTGTATCAGACCTCTCTCCATCGTTTTCCCTCATGTTTTAGTCATTAGATTGAACCTTCTCATGAAATATTTATGCATAGTGATCAATTGAAATCAAAGGTCTTCTTTTTCCCTTGTTTGATTTAGTGTTCAAGGTTCCAAGTAGAGTGGATCAATGTTTTGGTGTATCACCATCATTAGGTAGGATTTTCCTTTCAAGTTTCTTTCCCCCTTTTCCATGGTAGATTTGTAGCATAGAGTAGAGATCCATTGATACATCTTACAAGAACTAGCCTTCTCTAGAAGTTATTCTCACCATTGAGGCACCCACCCTTGTAAGAAGATCCCATTGTTTCAACTAGAGAGAGGATTGACCATTTCAGCACGTCTTCAATTCAGGGTGCAACTCTAGGTTGAAAACATTAACATCAAAACCTTGTTCAAATATGAAGGATCAAGGGAGTAAGAATGATGCTATCATTTGGCTCCACTATACATCACTCACATACTCAGATAAAAGTTTACAACTCATAATTGGTCTTGTATTCAATATCCAAAAGCAAAGTGCAAAGTCATTTCAGCAGGGCTTCACCATACCAAAAATGTGGTTATCTGCAATGGCTGAAATGGATTAATTTATAGAACTTTTTGGAAGAGAGAGAGAAGAGAAGCTGAAAAGGCACAAAGACATGTGTCATTGGCATGAAAGTCAATTACAGATCCATGAGAGAGATGGATGAGCGAGCCATGCTATGTCAAGGGTCTTACTTGTCCAAAATAAGTCATGAGAATGGTGGCAAGTGGCATCCAACTTTCAGGAGTGGCACAAGAAATAGTTTCTATCGGAGATCATCTATGAGAGTTTGAAAATTGAAAGTAGAAAAGCTGACACATCACACTACTAGAACTCATGATGACAGTTAGAAAATGCTCTTTCTAACTGCTAGTTATCTTTTGGACACCTGTATTTATCAATCTCATAGAAGCTCTTTGATTTGGTTAGCCACTAGCAATGACTCGATCCGTCAACCTGTTATTTTTGTTGGCTTTGTCTACTCTCATGTTCTCACCAAGTCTTTTGAATAGCAATGACTATTTCATGTAGTTTAAAATTGACTTCATGCAAGTCGTCACTCTTTTGGTATTTTATTCAAACTTCTTATCCTCGGCACTTGTCTTCAGATTTTTGTTTTCGACATTCTTTCAGACAATTTGTATGAAAGAATTCTTTCAGACTCTTCTTTCCTCTCGGCTTTATGAAAATGCCCTTCGGATTTTTGGAAAGAACCTTTCAGCTTTTTGGAAATGATACACCTCTTCCCTGAAACAATCCTTTGAACTTTCTATTTGGCCCTTTGGAAATGAACATACCCTTCGAAAGAAATGTAAATGACCCCTTCGACTTGAAAATGGCCTTCAAAAAAATACAAGTGTCCTTCGGGATTTTTAAAATGGTCCTTTTTTGAACAAAACATACCCTTCAAAAAAACTGCAACATACCCTTTAGAAAAATGAAAGGGTCCTCTATCTTGAAAAAGTCCTTTGGCAAAGTTAAAGTGCCTTTCAGAAAAGTTACAAACATACCCTTTGGGAAAATGAAAATGGATAATTTTTTTGAAAAAAAGATACCCTTCAAAAAAATGAAAGTGCCATTCAAAAAAAGTGAAATGTACCTTTTGAACTATTTGTTTGGTCCATTTTGCTTGAAAAGTGCCCTTCAAAAAAGTTGAAAACTGCCCCTCGAAAAAAACTAAAGTGCTCTTTGGACTTTTTAAATGTACCCTTCAAAAGATTTGAAAGTGTCCATTTTCTCCACCAAAATTCCTTCGAAAGAGTTGAATTGGACTGTTCGGAAGGAAAAATACCCTTCGAAAAAGTTACAAAAACAAAAAGTTTGAAAGAAATATACTTAAGGAAAAAAGGCTTCAGACAAAAAGTCCAAAAGAATTTAGCAAGGGCTTAGGACCAAAAACCCAAAAGAATTAGGCAAAGACTTAGAATAAAGACCAAAATGAACCTTTCGAAAGAAATAACACTTGGTATTTTTGTAAGCTTTGTCAAAGACCATCTTTCTAAAGGAAAACTAACTACTGGACTTGGCCAAATTTGAAAGGTGCAAACCTAGGGGTGGAATTTGACCAACATTCTTGGCGATTCACAGGGGTGGCATGCTTGCTATGCTTAGGACTAGTTGCCTTACACCTCCATTGAGAACAAAGTCACACAATGAGCACTAATATTATCATGAACAGACCTTGGATTGACCACAAAACAATGACATTACACAAGACACACACAGGGAAAGACACACTTGTGTTACTAAGCACTTAGGGAACACAAAGCAAAACAAAGGAAACACATGTGTCAACTAGGACACTTAAGGATCACAATAATAAAAATAAAACTAGACTAAACACACACACAACTATGCTACTATTTACAAGACAGACCCGCAAAGACTAATAGCAGAACTTCAAATGTATCCCATTCATAGGGATAGACAATTCTTCTCCATTCATCTTGGTTAGCTGAAAGGAGTTGCTTTGCTTGCACTTGTTGATGATGTAAGGGCCACTCCACAAAGCATCAAAATTTGTATGTTTACCTAGTTTTGCTCTATCCTCATCTCATTTTAAGACCAAGTCACCTTCCTTGAACACTTTTGTACTTGCTCTTTTGTCAAACTACTTCTTCATGAGTACTTGGTGGTGTTCCATGGTCTTATGTGCATTGTCCCTTGATTCTTGTAGTTGCATTAGTTATGTTAATCTGACTTCCATTGGAGTATTTTTTGACAGTTCCAGCTGATGTGCAAGTCCTAGAGCAGGGAGCTCTTAAGAGACGGACAACCTAGCTTCTCTCCCATAAACAAGCACAAAATGAGAGTTACCAATTGATCTCTTAGGAGTAATCCTGTCAACCCATAAGGTTGTCATTTACTTGGTGTGTCATGCTCTTTGATTTTTCTACAATGTCCTCTTGATGATCTTGATAAGGTTTTTATTAGTAGACTCAACAAATCCATTACCTTGAGGGTAATAGTTGGATGAGGTACTCAAGTAAATCCCATTTTTATTTTCCCACTCAAAAGTTTTAGCACTCATAAAAGCAAGTGCATTATCAGAAATGATAGCATAGGGAACCCCAAATCTTGTTGTGATACTTTCATAAAACTCCAAAATTACATTTTCATTTGACTCCTTCAATGCAACAACTTCTACCCACCTTGTGAAGCAATCAGTAGCAGTCAATATCCATTTGCGTCCAACACTTGATGGAGGGTTGATCATACCAATGAAATTGAGGCCCCATTGCATGAAAGACTGGTCCACTTGGATAGAATTCAATGGAAGAGCTGCAAGTTTCTATTTTCCCATAAAGAAGGCACATTGAGGACACCTCTTAACCCAAGAGTAGCAATCCTTGAAAAGGCTAGGCCAATAATACCCTACCTTCATTATCTTTACATCTGTTGTTTTTAGGAAGAAATGACCTTCATCTACACCATTGTGAAACTTTTCCAGTAAGATGCCAAACTAATCATTGTCAACACACCTTAGTAGTACACCATTCACATCCTTTCGAAAGAGAAAACCATCTACAAGACAATAAGGAATGGTTTGTAATCTAAAATACCCTCTTTGTGACTTGTTCAAACCATTAGGACAATCACCATTTTGGAGGAAACTAATGATGTCTTGTGTCCAACTTTGAATTGGTATGTGACCAGCTGGTTGGGGATGAACTTGATTGACCAAGACCTCTTCCTTGGGCCCTTGAAGATCTGAAGCCAAATGTTCACACAACCCCTTTCCTCTTACCAAGTTGGTTACCTTGATATCAACATCATATTCCATTACCTTTGTGATACACCCAGCTCTCTTCTCATTGAGGTCTTTGTTTAAGAGGAACTCTTTAGTGCTAGGATGAGAGACCATAACATGTATCTTGTTGTTTAAAACCATGTTCCTAAACTTTTTCAAACCTCTTATCACAACTAGAGCCTGCTTCTCAATAAATGTGTACTTGGCTTCATAATCTTGCAATCCTTGACTAAAGAATGCAATGGGTTGTTCAATTTCCTCATCATTTTTTGCATAAGCATAGCTGAGATTGTGTCAAGGTTATCAAAAGTGTAGAGTATGAAATCCTTGGCAAAGTTTAGGTTCAAGAGAGTAGGAGAATGGGCAATTGCTTGTTTGATTGCCTCAAAACTGCTCTTACCTTCCTTTGTCCAAGCAAAATCTTGGTTCTTCTTGAGCATGGCTATAATAGGCTTCACTAAAGTAGAAAATCTTGGAGTAAACCTTCTTACAAAGTTGATCTTGCCTAAGAAACTTTGCAAACCTTTCTTGTGTAGAGGCAAAGACATGCCTAGAATGGCTTCAATCCTTTCAGGATCAATAGATAGGGCTTCTTTTGACATAATGTGGCCCAATAATTTGCCTTCATGAACAACAAAGATACATTTTTTTAGATTAAGAGAAACTCCAAACTCTATACATTTCTCAAAGACTTGCCTTAGATGTTGCATGTGGTCATCAACATTCTTGGAAAAAATAGTTATATCATCAAGGTATATAAGCAAAAATTCATTGATCAAACCTTTAAAGGCCATGTCCATTGCCCTTTAGAAGGTAGCACCAGCATTAGACAAAACAAAAGGAATATTTCTAAATGCAAATGTTCCCCATTTTGTGGTGAATATTGTCTTGAACTAATCCTCCTCATTCACTATTATTTGGTTATAACCTGAATAGCCATCAAGTAGTGAAAAGCATTGAGAACTTAAAACCACTTGCAAAATTTGCTCCATGGAAGGTAGTGGGTAATGATCTTTGAGTGAAACTCTATTCATGTTCCTAAAGTCCACATAGAGTCTGATCTCTCCACTCTTTTTTCAAATAGGTACAAGGTTAGCTACCCAAGTTGAGTGCTTGATAAGAAAGATAATCCTAAACTTAATCAATTTGGTAAGCTTTTTTTTCATGAGTTCTTCTATCTTGGGATTGATAGGCCTCTATTTTTGCCTAATTGGTTTAGCTCCAGGTTCTAACTCAATGGTGTGATGAGATATACTTGGATTTAACCCTTTAAATCCTTGTATTTCTAAGTAAATATATCATGAAATTCTTTACACAATTCAATGAAGGCTTGTCTTTCGAAAAGAGAACATATCTTACCAATTTTCAGAAGTTTGTCTTTAAATATCAGGATTCTTTCGTAGTTCTCTTCCTTTGTAGACATGCTTACCTTTTCCTTCTTTCTTTGATCATATTCATTGAACACACTCTTCAAAGTAACCAGCCCCTTTGGTATCTTATTTGTCTTCAGCTGGATAACTTATTCTTCACATTGATTGTGAAGCTTCTTTTGATTTTTTGAAGAAAATTCTGCATCATTTTGAATGAAGTGTATAATGTGTTTATCACTCTCAAACACTTGCCAAGACACTTAATTATCTAGAATATAAGGTCTCACAATGAATTTGATGTGAGGTTGGTCCTTCTCTCTACTTACATCAGCCACTATATCAAAGTGTGCTCCTATCACAACCAATCTATCATCATGTTTACTTGAGTTTCTTGGTATAAGTTGGATATTGAAAGTAGCAAAGTCTTCAATTAGATCCCACACCCTATTCTTGTAAGACTTAAGAAAAGGGTTCTTGGTTGTAGCTTGGTTTCTCACTTGATGTATAATTAATTCACTATCTCCATATACTTTCAAATTTTTGATTCCCTTTCTCTTTGCCCATTTGTAGGCCATGAACCAAGCCTTCTGTAATTTTCATCATATAGATACCAAAAGTTTCTTCTTAAATGGATATCTATAGGAAAATGTATACATGACTTAACTAGAACTTTATGTCACACCTAGTCAAAAGCAAAATATGTGAAGACATATAAAATCATTGTATGATCTAAAAAAGGCTCCCAGATCATGGTACATAATAATATATGATCATATCATTTGGCATGGATTCTAAATGAGTCCATATGATCCAAACCTTTACCTCAAAGAGTAAGGGGAGGTTTTTATAGTAGTTATTTATGTCAGTGGTATAATAATAATAATAATTTTATTTAATATTATATATGTATGAAATAATGATCTTAAATAGTCATTCAAAGTGATATATCTTAGGATATTTTTCTATGAAGAATAATACTAGTTATTTGAAGGAGAAACCAACATGACACCAGCTCCTACTCCTACCTTGCTTCTAGAGCCATCAAAAAATAGTTTCCATATCCCTTCAAGTTCATGATCTTCGTTAGTGAGTGATGGTATAGGTGTGTTCTTCTCATGCACATAATATATTCCTAATTCAGTTTCTTATATGAATGCATAGGTATCATGATCATAAGTTTTAGTACCATACTCATCAAGAAAAAGGTCAAAAATACCTTCGAGGGGAAAGGATGTTTCACCACCAATGGCACCTTCTTCTTGCTCACTAATCGTACAATTCTAATTTGAACTTGTCTCCATATATGGTTCAATGTGGAACCTTGCCAAGGTCTGTGTTCTTAGAGTTAGTTTACATTCATATCTTGTTCTAAAATCTAGAAAAGACCAATCAGTTGTAAGGTACCCTCCAATCTTAGCTGTGAAGTCTCTTGACAAGCAAATAGCAAAATGAGTTGGAAGATCAACCACCACAATGTCTTATAGGATGGGGAAGCTTGGAAAATCATGCAAGAAAACTTTCAAACCTTTAACTAAACCCAAAGTCTTGGCTGGAGTTACATCAAGCTGCAATACACCCTTGCTATGAGGCTCATATTTCAATCCCAATTTATCAGCAACCACTTTGAGCATAACTGTGGTACTGGCCCCACTGTCCACAAGGCAATTGTGAACCAATTTATCTCCCACAATAAGTGTGAGGTAGAAATGTGGAGGATTTTTAGATTTGGTAGATGGTTCTAAGACATAATTAGGTGTGTTGGTAAGGGCTACACCATCGTGTCTTGGAACCTGAGGGGTTACATGAATGCTTGAGAGTTGTTCTTTCAAAAGCTCCTTTTGGCCAGGCATATGTAATACTTCCCAAAGAGAAATGCTAGTTTTGGTATTCTTCAAAGAGTAAAAAATATTTAGAGAGGAATCATTCACCTTGTCTTGCACTCTGAAGGCAATGAGGGAACTTGAAATTGTTGTACTAGAGGTTTGGTAGCCTTGCTCACATTCTGACTTTGAGGAGTAGTGTGACTATTTGGATCTACTACATTGGTACTTGCACTTTGTGGCCTTGGAGAGGCACTACTTGGAATCACTTGTGCTACTGGAGTATCTCCCAAATCCCTCTTTTTAGCCCTTGTGTTGGTTACAACTGATATATTTTGATTCAACAAATAATCATCTTCTACTTAGAAATTCATAAAACTAGTACTTTGGCTGCTACCTTCTCCTTGAACATATCTTTGCATGGGATTTGATTCTTCTAAGGTAACATAAGGAGTAGCTCCTTCTTGAGCTACTAGAGCTTGATTACCTTTTCCACTATTATGCATAAACTAACCTTGAGATTTCCCCCAATGATCCAAATGTTCCTCTCCTTAAACTAGATTGGTGTGGACTGGAACAACAACCTTTATCGATGAAATTGAATTAGGATTATAGGCGTTGGGATGCCTATGGAAACCTTGTTGGCCTTGTCCTCTTCCTTGGTTAGTGTATTAGGGTGGAGGTCTATAGCCATGATGAGGATAGTATTGAGGATTGGGTGGAGCATTTGCATACATTTGTGCTTGCTTGAACTAGGCTTGCAAAGACTGAATCATCTCATCCTTATCTATAGCATCATCCACCTTCTTGGGAGCAGTTTTAGGTTTGGAATTAGTACTGGGAACTTGTGCTATTCTTGAGGCTTCAACTAAATTATGAGACAACAAAGGCATGGAAAATCTTGGAGGTAGTTTCCTCATTTATATCAGACTATTCTCAGCTTCAATGGCTATCTCATATGCCTCGGGTAAAGTAAATCCTCCCATTGACTACAACATTACTACTACATCAGTGCCAATAGCCTTAAGATAGGTGGGGAATACAAAGCTTGGAGTAGGCCTCATAATAGGTGGCAACCTATGTCATGTTCTTTGAAATCTCTCATTGAAATCTCCCATGGATTCATTAGGACCTCTCTTTATCACATTCAACTGGTGAATTATTCAAGTATGGTCACTCTTATTTTTGAGCCTGTTTACCAATAAATCTCCAAAACTATCCCAATTAGTAATACAACCACCTTCCAATGTCCTATACCAATCAAGTGCCTTCCCCTTTAGAGACATGGCAAGTAGTCTAATAGCTATGTTAGCTTGGGTTATATTGTGGAAATTGCAAAAGTTTGAAATGTCCCTAATATGCTCAGATGGGGTAACAAGACCCTCTCCATTGAAATTTGGGAGACTTTTGGTGGCATTAGGAGGAATAGGATCATACACAAGAAGGTTAATTGGATTTTGTGTGTTTAAGGCTAGGAAAGGATGTCTTCTAGCCATTTCTTCTTCCTCTTGATCTACTAATTCTTAAACCTCCTCTTCTTCCTCTTTAAAACCTTCTTATTCAGGATCTGTAAAGGTCAGGAATGGTTCAAGGTGTTATTCTTCAAGAGGATTTTCAGGCTAAGGAACTTGATTGAAAAGCCTACTAGAAGATGATCTAGTGAGGACCATGAAGTATACTATGGAAAAACTAATCTACAAATAGATATTCCCACATTTTGAAGTCGCCAAATGTTGGATTAGAATGCTTTTGAAATCTTGGACTTGTCAAGGCCAACAGTCACCTTGATGTGGAAACAATTAGGACTAGTTGTCCCATTGGACATGCTAGAATTGTTGTCATCAAATGGTGCATCCTAAGACATTCTATGAAGTTCCTTCAATTTGATGCAACATTGAATCATCCCTCAAGTTGTGGGAACTTATAAGAGAGATGAATGTCTAGGATTGAAAAGGGATAGCTCCCTAAATTTTTTTTGAGTGTCTATCATAATCTACTGCTTGTTCATGAAAAGAATCGAGAATTTGAATAAAATAGAAAAACTATGCTAAAGAGGTGGTCCACCAAGAATTTATCTCACTGAATATCACACTTATACTAAATAACAATACTTTCCAAGACTAATTCCATGCATTGAAAGATATTAACATAGTGTTTCAATGTGAAGGTAACATCTTTGAGACAATCAACAAAATGGTCAACCTAAGGGGCAGATTGCATACCATAGATACAATTGCATACTTAAAAGAGAGTTCAATGCATTTAACACACTTCAGATGCCCTGTTAACATCAAAACCTTGTTCAAACATGAAGGATCAAGGGAGTAAGGATGATGTTATCACTTAGCTCCACTATACATCACTCACATAATTAGACATAAGTTTAAAACTTAGAATTGGTCTTGTATTCAATGTCCAAAATCAAAGTGCAATGTCATTTCAACAGGGCTTCGCCATACCAAAAATGTGGTTATCTGTAATGGCCAAAATGGCTCAATTTATAGATTTTTGGGGGAGAGAGAGAGAAGAGAGGTTGAAAAGGCACAAGGACATGTGTCATTGGCATGAAAGTCAATTACAGATCCATGAGAGAGATGGATGAGTGAGCCATGCCATGTCAAGGGTCTTACTTGTCCAAAACAAGTCATGAGAATGGTGGCAAGTGGCATCCAACTTTCAGGAGTGGCACAAGAAACAATTTCTATCGAAGACCATCTATGAGAGTTCAAAACTAAAAGTAGAAAAGTTGACACATCACACTGTTGAAACTCATGACGAAAGTTAGAAAATGCTCTTTCTAACTGCTAGTTATCTTTTGGACACCTGTATTTTTAGATCTCATAGAAGCTCTTTGATTTGGTTAGCCACCAGCAATGACTCAATCCATCAACCTGCTCATTTTGCTTGCTTTGTCTACTCATGTTCTCACCAAGTCTTTTGAATAGAAATGACTATTTCATGTAGTTTAAAATTGACTTCCTACGGGATATCACTCAAGTATTTTATTTGGACTTCTTGTCCTCAGCACTTGTCTTCAGACTTTTGTTTTCGACATTTTTTCAGACAATTTGTCTGAAATAATTCTTTTGGACTCTTCTTCCTTTGCTCTTAGCTTTGTGAAAATGCCCTTCAGATTTTTGGAAAGAACCTTTTGGATTTTTTGCAATGATCCACCTCTTCCCCGAAACAATCCTTCGGACTTTCTATTTGGCCCTTTTGAAATGAACATACCATTTGAAAGAAATGTAAATGACCCCTTCGACTTGAAAATGGCCTTCAGAAAAATGCAAGTGTCCTTCAGGATTTTTAAAATGGTCCTTTTTCGAACAAAACATACCCTTCCAAAAAACTACAACATACCCTTCAAAAAAATGAAAGGGTTCTCTAGCTTGAAAAAGTCCTTCGAGAAAGTTAAAGAGTCTTTCAAAAATGTTACAAACATACCCTTTGTGAAAATGAAAATGGACAATTTTTCTGACAAAAAGATACCCTTCAAAAAAATGAAAGTGCCCTTCAGAAAAAGTGAAATGTACCTTTCGGACTTTTTGTTTGGTCCATTTTGCTTGAAAAGTGCCCTTCAAAAAAGTTGAAAATTGCCCCTCAGAAAAAACTAAAGTGCCCTTCAGAATTTTGAAATGTACCCTTCAAAATATTTGAAAGTGTCCATTTTCTCTGCAATAATTCCTTCAAAAGAGTTGAATTGGACCATTTGAAAGGAAAAATACCCTTCAAAAAAGTTACAAAAACAAAAAATCTAAAAGAAATATACTTAAGGAAGAAGGTCTTCGAACAAAAAGTTTGAAAGAATTTAACAAGGGATTAGGACAAACAACCCTAAAGAATTAGGCAAAAACTTAGAACAAAGACCAAAATGAACCTTCTGAAAGAAATAACACTTGGTATTTTTGCGGGCTTTGTCAAAGATCATTTATTCTGAAGGAAAAATAAGTACTGGATTTGATCAAATTTGAAAGGTGCAAACCTGGGGGTGGAATTTGATCAACAGAACATATCCAAAGAAAATAACATCTAAGGAAGCTAAATAGTAGGAAAATAATATCCTACACCAACACCCTCCTTTTAGTGTAGCTTAGGTGGGTACAATAAAAGATGAGATGTGAAGTCACATGTCCCTATGGATGCCAATCCATCTTGCTAGAGTACATGAATGCTGAGTCATTGTAACCGCCAAGTCAAATTAGGAATGGTGATGAATATGATGATCACTAAATATGAACACTATGCTCCAAAATACTAGGTAGAGTGATAAACCTAAGGAAGCATTGCTTGAACACCCTCCAACAAGATGGTGAGAAGTGAGCACAAAGACTGGTGGGGATACTACACTGGTGTTACTAGTAGAGATACCACACTAGTGTCACTATAAGAATCACCAAGAAGGCCATGTAGACAATTAAAAAATCCTCATATGGGTTCTAACAAATAAAATTCCTGAATAAGATATCTATGTACAATGAGGAATCCATAAAACACTCAAAAAAATGTAAAATATACATATAATTCTCATAAAGTGGAGAAAAAAAGAAAACTTGTAAGAAAAGCATCCCCAAAAGAGAGAAAAGAAAAAGAGAGAGCTAGAAAGCCCCCTAAAGATGATGTTGAAGTAGTCTGCACTCCAAGTAATCGAAAGTCATAAAGGAACTCAATCTACATAAGTGGTCCAAATTCACTACTCGATCACAAAAATAACTAACATTGAGCTTCACCAGAATAACTTTAATATAGAAGACTATTAGTGGTGATGAAAGTGTAAAAGAGTACTGCATGTGCAAAGAATGCTCAACACTTAAGAAGTAGAATCTACACCACAAACCCCCATACTATTGACTGGGTGGAGTGATGACAAATAGTCTATATCTACACCCCCCATAATGGATGGAGTAGATGAAAAAAGTCTACACGAGTGGTCCGAATCCACTACTTAAGCACCAGACAAGCTGATGTTGTATACACCAGAATAAATCCATATCACACTGAAAGAGACTATCGAACTGTCAAAGAAGACAAAATGACACTAAGATCCACCAAAATAACTACACTTCAAGCTATGAGAGATTGTCAACTATCAAAAAAGTGGTGTCAAAAATATAGATAAAGTTTCTCAAAGAGGATGGCTCTGGTGGTGATGGAAGAGATAAGCAACTGAAGAAGTGAAAAGGTGATCAAAATAGAGTACATAAATGCATGAAGGTAGACAAGGCTAAATCAACAAATCCCCCATGATGGTTTATAAATAAATGTAAGTAAAATATATCCCATTCACAAAAAATACTAAATAAAAACAAGGAAGATGCCGTGATTCACAATAATAACTCCAAACAAGGAGATTGTCGACCTATCAAAAAAACCCATTAAGTATCATGAGAGATGATTCAAAAATAAGGGAGCAAAAAAGTGTCTCCATATAATAAGCCAAGGCGCTAGGAAAGGGGCCTTGATAGAGACATGGCATAAATTACAAGTGTGTCAAAGTACCATTGCATAAATTAAAATACATGTCATACTCTGATGGAAGAGTGGCAAATGATTAAAAAAGCCATCATGTATGCAAAAACACACTCAAAAGGATCAGTTGTCAAAAAATGACATCCGAAAAGCATATTAAAAAGACATCGAACACAGTCAAAAATTTGTTTAAAATAGTGCAAAGTACAATAGTGGCATAAGCAGTACAATGTGAAAAGTAGTAGGCCCCATAACAAGGGACCCCCCTGAATATGACACTTTATAAAGTTAGTATGCTTATAATAAAAATAGGACCAATGGAACATAAATGAAAAATAAATCACTTTTGTAAAAAATGATACTAAAATATGATTCACCAAGTGAAAGTTATGGCTAATAATATTTCCCATCATTAATGACCTATTTAATGAACTTGCTCTTAAAAGTTTAAAAAACTCGACCAAACAAGGGGTAATGTAGCCTTTCAACCAATCGTTGGACCCAGAACGAAACTGATGACCTCCTCAAGTCAAAAAAAGTAAAAAAAATACCCCTTCTTCTTTCGCTTTACAAAGATTTTTCACATCACAATAGATCCATTATAATATATTATTTTTGTAAAAAAAAACAATCAAAAAATAATTCATTTCAAAAGAAAGGGCCCCCACAAAATAAATCACCCTCCATTCAAGCAATAAAGCTTACCTCCATTAAACACAATAAACTCTACCACTTATAATATGTCCCCACTCCTAAGAAGGTTTAATATTTAATAAACATAAACCATCTAAACTTTTGGCCAAAAAAGGAAAAGTGGTTTTGAAAAAACCCATGTTGAGGGTGCAAACCCTGTATAGACACTGATGATGGGTAGGCGGAGGCCATGAATGAGAAGCTGTGAGCCAATATGATCCCAAAACTTCTTACCTAATATATGTAGTCACAAGTCTTCTAAGAGGCCACATGAGTTATATAGCTACCAACCGGCAATGGGAATGGTCTCAAGCCAGAATAAGGCAGTTTACCATGAGAAAATCTCTTAATTTCATCATGTAGGTTCTTGAGGTGAGACATGTCGTGGGAAACACGATAAATAAAAAATTCCAAAGAGGTTATTAGTGAAATTGATGCATAAAGGATGTTTGCACTCATAGAGTGACACTCATGGACATTATTATATCTTCAAGCTTGCCATATTCTAGATCTACTCTCAACTGCTAGTGCAAGAAATCTTAAATCCGCTCAAACCACTCTAAATGTGTCATGGTGGTTTTCTTGGATAGGATGATGGGCATTTGATAGGTGTAGAGTAGACAAAGGATCGACATAATCCACATGGATGGAGGGTAGCATACAACTTTATGAGCAAAAGGAGTTAATGCTAATGATGACTTGACCTTAGTATGGCATTTGACTCTACAAAATGACGTGCTATGACATCACTAGTCATTAGAGGACCACTGACCACTGTCACCATGTAGTGTGAAGATCATAAACTTGTTGAGTAGGTGTAGAGTAATGACTCTTGGCAGTGTGAATAACCATATATGCTTCACTTATGTCCACCTCGATAGTTGTCTGGAAGAGTGAAGGCTAGATATCACAGGCATGCCATTGATTTAGCTTTGGTAGAAGTATAGCATGGCTTATAGATTTGTAGATTAAAAAATTTATACTGCCAATACACAATCAAAATACATGCAAATGTATATGCTTAAAAACAATAAGCAAGCAAAGCCTTCTTATAAGGAAAGACAAATGCATGCTAAAGTTGATAATGTTCACCAAGAAGGAATATGACTCAATTTTGGGCTAAGGGACTGAGTAAAAATTACTTGGAGAAGCTCTGATACCATGATAGAGTTATCAAAACTCTTCAACCAAGATCTCTCTAAGAGACCATTACTATAGCTATGGAAGCTTTAGCATTGCACACCAAGAATAAACCAACTAAGAACAAACTAATTGTTATTGTATTCTATGTTCTATGTCACATAATTTACAATAGATTTGTATAAATAAGTAGAAGATAGGAGAATCCTAACCATCTCATGCATGTGGGACTAACTTCTCTAATATAGGTTGAATTAAGGCACAAACCCATCATCATGATGAATGTCAAACAAACATCTCCAAAGGAAATAATACCTAATTAAGCTAAAGATTAGGAAAGTAATATCCTACACCAACAACTAAAATGATTCTTAAACTATTACAATAATTTAATATTGATAGCATGCAAGTGATAATTGTTGGGTGAATATTTTGTCAATCAGCGTACTGATAAACAAAATAGGTCTGATCAACCACAATAGGAAGATTGGTCGGCCAGTTGTGTAGGTTTACCACATCAAAAGGGGACTAATCTCTCCTCTCATCAAGGGGAGGTTCCTTATAAATACGTAGGAGCTATATACAATATAAATAAGAAGAAAATAACACATGGGGGTAGAATAAACCATCCATCTCTCTTCTTTCAAAGATAATGCTCACAAACAAAGAATAAAACCCTGTTGGAAACACTGAAGGCACTTCTCTTCTTTCAAAAGTGTTCTTGCAAGAAACAACAGGAGTTTCTTTCAGGTAGTAAAAGTAACTGGTGACAAAGGGCATAGCAACCAGCAGGATGAAACAGAACATAAAGTTTCCACCTCAACTACCCAAAGAGTATAACACAAAGGATAATGGGGGAACAAAGTCATCCCAGAATCCTCAACACAGAAAGAAAAGAAACAACACATGCTGAAAACAATTGTGAAAGCACAAAGTCTTCTCACAATTGGCTTTAGGACACCTCCCTTTTTACCTTCACTAATTCTACTTGTCAAATTAAATAAATAAGAATGCTTCTAGGAAACAGACATAAGAACAATTTCCTAAAGTAGCACAAGCCACAATAGTGCAAAGTCTGCAAACAACTTGCTTTCTCATTCAGATAAAATGAAATGAAATTACAATCTGAGCTCAAAGTCTCAGTCTTCTTCTTTCAAATGGGTAGAGTTTCGCTCCTGTAAAAATGAAAAGTCTCCTCTACTAATGAGATAAATTACAAACTTATAGCAATCACATAAGGCTTGGCATTCTTTCCCATGGGACGGCCCATGCTGCAGTCAAAGTCTTCAATGCGCCTTCAATTTTGTCTCGAGGGACCATGCTGGGAATAGTGTATTGCCATAACTATGGCGTGTCCATTCCTCTAATATGTCTCTTCTTTGGTATGGATTGTCTGGTCCTTTTCTTGATATCTATGTAGCTGTCCAATTTCACCATTACTTTATGGAAGAAAAACAAGCTTGCGTCCTTGATTTGGTGCGCTCAAAAGTCTAAGTTTACTTGATCCACTGTTCTACCTACTGAAAATAACTCTTTTGAAAATATTTCTGGTCCTTTGCATCGATCTTATCTTTCTTATAGCAATTTAAATCTTTGGGCTCTCTTTTTATTTAATCGCTTGGTTCTTACTTTAAGTTTCGCTCTCTATTTGAATTTCCATGGATATTCCCTTTGAATTTGACGTCGACGGGACCATCAATGGTTGCCAGCTTCTTGAACCACGTTGAACCTTGAACCCATGAACCTATAAAAGTTCATTGGTTCATTGGTTCATTCTATCTCTTTTGTTCCATCGCTTCTTGGTTTAATCACTTTCTCGCTCCTTGGTTGAATCATCCGTTGAACCACCTGTTTGCTACTTCTTTCATTGGCTGAGGCCACCATTGAACCTTTGAACCTATGAACCATTGAACTTTGAACTCTTTCAATTTAAGGTTCAATCGGCTCATTGGTTCATTCTATGTCTTGCTCAATCATTGCTTCCTTTATCTTTCTAAGCTCTAGTTGAACCTTTGAACTTGTGAACTCGTTGAACTTTTTGGTTCAACGGTTCAATGGTTCAATCGGTTCATTCAATTCATCCTTTGAAGCCCTTTTTGTCTAAGTCTTTGAAGGTTCCTTTCTGCATCTTTGTTCAACCTTTGGAATGTCCCGAAGGGAAGGTGTCCCTTCGGGCTTTTAAAATGGTCCTTTCTCTGTCATCAAGTGCCCCCCCGCAAGGGTACCTATCCTTTAAGAGTTTTCGGGCAGACTTCAGGCTTCAACTTCCCCAGTGGGTTCTTTTCTTCTTCGGTGGGCTTTTGGCTTTCGAGATTTTTCTGTCAGGCAAAAACCCTGAAAGAATTCCTTCAGACAAAATGTCCGAAGGAATTTTGCCTTAACATTTTTTCGAGAAAAGTCTTCCCGAAAGAATTCTTTTGGCCTCTTTTACTTAGCCATTTTCCCAAGGGATTTCCAACTTTTGTCCGCTTTTGCTTATTTCCCTCCGCAAGGGCACTTGTTCCTTTGGCTTTGGGGCAGCCCCTTGAACCTACCGATTGAACCAACTTTGGTTCAACGGTTCAATGGTTCAATCGGCTCATTCTTCATTATTTGGCTAAGTCTTTTTGATCTTTTGTACCAAGCGCGTTGAACCAATTAGATGTTGAACCCGTTGAACCATTGAACCAAAGTGCTTAACCCTTGCTAATGAGGTTGAACCTTGAACCCATTAAACCCTTGAACCTTTTTGGTTTAAGGTTCAATGGTTCAATGGTGCTTAGAAGCTTGCTGATTGAATTCTTTTGATTGAACCAAGGTATCGAGCTGATCTTGAAAATGACTAGGCATTGGAAACTCATTCCTTTGATTGAACTCACCTGTAGAAGCCTTTGAACCTATTAAACCTGCTACTCTCTTTACCAAAAAGTTTGAGAAAATGAGGAAATTGAATGCTCGAACAAATTTTGAAAAGGGGAGAAACTAGTTTGGTTTGTTGAACCAAAATAGTTCATATGTTGTCTAAAAAATGAGTGATATTTTTGGGGGACAACAGCTGGCTCCAGTTGGGGAACTTCCTTCAGTTGAAAACTTAGAATAGCTGAGGGGAGTAGAAACCAAAATCTCCAGTGCCTTGAAGTGTGCCATTGGGCTATGGAGTCATGCTACCCAAAAAGAAAGGCTCAAAAAAATGAAAACGAACAACATAAAGCAGAAACAAAGACTATACAAATATACATATGTACAGGTGAACTTATCTGGTACTTCAAGAATTGAAGTACTTCAGATGCTGCCCTCTGAGAGGCAGTGAAAATGGTGCTCTGTCCTGATAAACTAGTAAGAAGCCATTTTCTCCCCAGAATCGGTGATGGGTGAACTGAACTCTCCACCAGGAAACTAATTTTATGTGTCCTCCCTTTGGTTTTCTCCTCTTGCCCCACAACAAGACTTGACTTTTAATCTGAAAACCATGAATCTTTGCTCTCTTGGAAAAGAGTTCATTTTCCTGATTTTGATGTGCAACAGCATGGTCCATTACCATAATTGGTTGCTCTTCTAGTTCAGTCCAACACATGATTTGATTGGTCCCATTCAACACCTGCCAATGATTGGCACTATCAGGCATACTTAGTGTTGTTCCATCTAAACCAATTTCTAGATCGTCACCTGTAGGATTTTCATCTGCTAAAACATGAATGTCTTCAGTAGACAAAAAATAATTACCCCTGCCTGAAGACTCAAACAGAATTTGAGCTTCATGCCTCGATGTCTGAGTAATGACATATTTTGCCTCCTTCTCAGGAAGTAACCTCTGCATTACACCTTTCATATGGATTCTTGCCTGAGACAAGTCCATGCTTAATTCCCCTCCAACATCTTTGCAGAAGTTCTACCTAAGAAGAATGCCATATGATGCTGGGATGTCGGCCACTAGGATAGTCATCTTGATTCGCTTGTCTGGAAATGCAACAAATGCAAATTGGGTGTCTTTGATTTGCCCCAGCAGTGGCACTTATTTTTTCTCCATGGAGAAACATCTCCCAAATGTCTTGGTCAGTGTGAGACCTAGAGATTCTGCCACTTTAGCAGGCATGACATTGTCTGAAGCCCTAGAATAAATGATGCAATTGTTGAGCTGGTGACCATTTATCAACAGGGAAACATAGAAAGGCTCTATTTTCCCAAGGGCAGAAGGAGGGGTAATGAAAATATTGTTTGGGATGGGCATGTTCCTTAGGGGACCATGAGTTACTTTCTTAATCTCTTGTCTTGCAGGGATGGTTTGGTTCTTAACACATTGAACCAACTTATCCAATTGCTCAGGATTGGACTGCAGGAAACTCAAATTCAGACATTTGAATTTTGGTTTTTTTATATGGTCAATTATGTCAAATGCCTGGAATGAGCCAGGAACAGAGGATGGGAGTTCATCCTTTTGATTTTTGAAAGGGGGAGGACTGGACAACGAATTTGAAGTAGAAGGCGTAGGGGCATTTGAGGTACTTACCTTTCTCAAAATCACCAGGTCCTTTGCTATAAAGGAAGAGTGGATCCCCGCTTAGCAATTGAAACTACTAGTTGAGGTTGCTCCTCTGCTTTCTCCTTATCAGCTTATTGAACTGATTGATTCTTGGACCAAGTGAATATAGCATATGATCCCTCGACTGCTTCACCTTTACTTCTGGGTTCATCTTGGTAATTTAAGAAACCAATGTGGGCGTCACCAACTAATTCTTCTTGATCCTCCATGAAGAAACCAGCATCATTTTCTTGATCAAACTCAGGTTGGAAAGAAAAATCATGTTCTGTTTCCAAATATCCAACTACTGAGTTGGTTGGAGGTGCTTCAAGGGCAAGGTTCCTCTGTAGGGGAGGAAGATGATTTGGCTACCCTTGATTCTTGGCAGCATTGCCTTGGTATGCCTAATTCTAAAATGTCTTCCTTGGCATATCCCAATTAGGAGAAGCAGACATAACTTGGGCCATTTGTCTTCTGAGGACCAACAATTCATTTGCTAGCTTCTGCTCCATTGGATCAGTGGTGGCTGAAGGGGAGTATTTAGAAGGAGAAGATTTACCTCTGTTTGGATCTCTTTGTATCTTTCCAGCCAAGATAAGGTCATCTTCTACCTTAGTAGCCAAGTCTTGAGTAACAGTAAGGTCTATGTGTCTAGCCCATCTCAGCAAGAAACTCACTTCAGGCAGTTGTGAGTTGATGAAGAAACACTTAAGATTCTGAAGTGTTGGCTGGGCGACCATGGGAATCCTGTGCCTCAGTTTGTCAAACCTGGTAATGAAGTCCCTCATAGGTTCATGGGGCTCCTTCATCTGTGTGAGCTAGGCCAACAAGGCATGCACATCTTCTGCAGGCGTAAACCTGGCTTCAAATTTATCTTTGAGTGTGTCCCAATTAGTCACTAATCTAGCTTGTAGATGGAGGAACCAGTTTGCAACAACACCTTGTAATGTCTCCATGAATACCCTGATTGCTATGTCTTCAAATTCCACCCCTATTACGCTACATGCTATGCTGAAAGTGTCAATGTGTTCATCAAGATGAACTTTCCCATTACCAAAGAATTTGGGAAAATTCTTCCTTGAATTGCATGTCAGCTCATGCAGGGGTGGAGTTAAATTCAGTGGACCAAAAGAGTTACCCTAGGGGCCTTGAGCTATGATTTGATTCTGTAGAAGTGGGATCACAAATCTAGGTGGAGAATGGGTAGGCAAAGCTTTTCTAACAGTAGAAAAAGAAGCTTTGCCTTGTGTTGGTGACCTGGTAGGGCTAAGAGGATGACTCCTAGTTCATTGAAGGTGAGGTTGTGGAGAAAACAACTCAAAATTACTCTGCTACACCAACTCAAAAGCAGGGTCAACAACACCTTGAGATTTTTGGCTTTTGGTATAACGTGGAGTTGCCAGATTGCAGAACAAAAATGGAAAAGAGTAGGATCTACTTTAGTTTGAAGTTTGAGACTTCAAACTGCGCGCTCTTCCCTAGTGGCTCTAGTTTTATAGACCAGATAATATAATGGAGATGGAGGAAGATGGTAATGCTATAATGATAATGGGAAAGACATGGAATGGAGTCACCAGAGTCTGTAATGGATAAGGGTAGGGACTACTTCAATCTGAAACTTAAGGCTTTAGACTGCACGTTCTTTCCTAGCAGAGTTGCCAAAAAATGTTGGGTGAATATTTTGTCAATCAGCGTACTGATAAATAAAATAGGTCTGATCAACCACAATAGGAAGATTGGTCGGTCAATTGTGTAGGTTTACCGCATCAAAAGGGGACTAATCTCTCCTCTCATCAAGGGGAGGTTCCCTATAAATACGTAGGAGCTATATACAATATAAATAAGCAAAAAATAACACATGGGGTAGAATAAACCATCCATCTCTCTTCTTTCAAAGATGCTGATCACAGACAAAGGAAAAATCTTGGTGGAAACACTAAAGGCACTTCTCTTCTTTTAGAAGTGTTTTTTTAGGAAACAACAAGAGTTTCTTTCAGGTAGTAAAAGTAACTGGTGACAAAAGGCACAGTAACCAGCAGGATGAAACATAACACAAAGTTTCCACCTCAACTACCCAAAGAGTATAACACAAAGGATAATGAAGGCACAAAGTCATCTAGAATCCTCAACACAGAAAGAAAAGGAAAAACACACGCTGAAAACAATTGTGAAAGCACAAAGTCTTCTCATAGTTGGCTTCAGGACACCTCCCTTTTTACCTTCACTAATTTTGCTTGTCAAATTAAATAAATAAGAATGCTTCTAGGAAACAGACATAAGAACAATTTCCTAAAGTAGCACAAGCCAAAATAGCGCAAAGTCTGCAAACAACTTGCTTTCTATTTTAGATAAAATGAAATGAAATTATAATCTAAGCTCAAAGTCTCAGTCTTCTTCTTTCAAATGGGTAGAGTTTTGCTCCTGTAAAAATGAAAAGTCTCCTCTATTAATGAGAGAAATTACAAACTTATAGCAATCATGCAAGGCTTGGCATTCTTTCCCATGGGACGGCCCATGCTACAGTCAAAGTCTTCAATGTGCCTTCAATTTTGTTTGGAGGGACCATGCTGGGAATAGTGTATTGCCATAACTATGGCATGCCCATTCCTCTAATATGTCTCTTCTTTGGTATGGACTGTCTGGTCTTTTTCTTGATATCTGCGTCACTATCCAATTTTTCCATTACTTTATGGAAGAAAAATAGGCTTGCGTCTTTGATTTGGTGCGCTCAGAAGTCTAAGTCTACTTGATCCACTGTTCCACCTACTGGAAATAACTCTTTTGAAAATATTTTTGGTCCTTTGTGTTGATCTTCTCTCCCATATAGCAATTTAAATCTTCGGGCTCTCTTTTTATTTAATCACTTGATTCTTACTTTAAGTTCCATGCTCTATTTGAATTTCCATGAATATTCCCTTTGAATTTGACGTCGATGGGACCGTCAATGGTCACCAGTTGCTTGAACCACGTTGAACCTTGAACTCGTGAACCTATGAAAGTTCATTGGTTCATTCTGTCTCTTTTGTTCCATCACTTCTTGGTTCAATCACTTTCCAGCTCCTTGGTTGAACCATCCATTGAACCACCTGTTTGCTACTTCTTTCATTGGATGAGGCTGCCTTTGAACTTTTGAACCTATGAACCATTGAACTTTGAACTCTTTCGGTTCAAGGTTCAATCGGTTCATTGGTTCATTTTGTGTCTCGCTCAATCATTGCTTCCTTTATCTTTCTAAGCTCTGGTTGAACCTTTGAACCTGTGAACTCATTGAATTTTTTGGTTCAAAGGTTCAATGGTTCAATCGGTTCATTCAGTTCATCCTTTGAAGCCCTTTTTGTCTAAGTCTTTGAAGGTTCCTTTCTGCATCTTTGTTCAGCATTTGAAACGTCACGAAGGGAAGGTGTCCCTTCAGGATTTTAAAATGGTCCTTTCTCTGTTGTCAAGTGCCCCCCCACAAGGATACCTATCCTTCAGGATTTTTTGGGCAGACTTAAGGCTTCAACTTCCTCGATGGGTTCTTTGCTTCTTCGGTGGGCTTTTAGCTTTCAGGCTTTTTCCATCGGGCAAAAAGCTTGAAAGAATTCCTTCAGACAAAATGTCCAAAGGAATTTTGCCTTAACATTTTTCTGAGAAAAGTCTTCCCGAAATAATTATTTCAGCCTCTTTTACTTAGCCATTTTTCCAAGGGATTTCCAACTTTTGTCCGCTTTTGCTTACTGCCCTCTACAAGGGCACTTGTTCCTTTGGCTTTGGGGAAGCCCCTTGAACCTACCGATTTAACCAACTTTGGTTCAATGGTTCAACAGTTCAATTGGCTCATTCTTCATTATTTGGCTAAGTCTTTTTGATCTTTTGCACCAAGCGCGTTGAACCAATTGGATGTTGAACCCGTTGAACCAAAGCGCTTAACCCTTGTTGATGAGGTTGAACCTTGAACCCATTAAACCCTTGAAACTTTTTGGTTCAAGGTTCAACGGTTCAATGGTTCAATGGTGCTTAGAAGCTTGCTGATTGAATTCTTTTGATTGAACCAAGGTATCGAGCTGATCTTGAAAATGACTAGGCATTGGAAACTCGTTCCTTTGATTGAACTCGCCTGCAGAAGCCTTTGAACCTATTGAACCTGCTAGTCCCTTTACCAAAAAGTTTGAGAAAATGAGGAAATTGAATGCTCAGAACAAATTTTGAAAAGGGGAGAGACTATTTTGGCTTGTTGAACCAAAATAGTTCATATGTTGTCCCAAAAATGAGTGATATTTTTGGGGGACAACAATAATCTAGCTACTTAGATTGTAGGTTTTTGTATGGTTATATATTCAATGATTATTCTTTTTATTTTTTATGGCTTATATATGAATGATTTTAAAGTATCAAAACTTGTCATTCAAAGACCCTATGAATCCCTGTTAAGGAGAGAATTCTGTGAGGAATTTGAAGTGAGCATTTCAGTATGAATGGTGCATTATGTGTGAAAATCTTCTAATAAATTAGAGTCTGAAGGAGATTATTTATATGTTTGTTATTTTACATTACAAGATAAAGAAAGTGATAGAGGGGCATTTGAAGCATATCCAATGTAGAAGGCATTTGAAGCGTTTTAATCCATCAAATCTACCTTGGAAGTGTTGGAATCATCTACATGAGGAGCATTTTTCTGTAAATGCATGCAATAGGCATGAATGAGAAGAAGTGACTGGTAAGAGGAATGTAAGACCAATTTAATCTATGGGACTTTTTTTATGTGGAGGCACTCCTTAGCTGTTGGTGAACATGAGAAATTATTCAAGAGAGAGTGTAACCTTGGTAGTAATCTAGGTCCAACAACATAATCTTCATAATAGTTGCAAAAGAAAAAGATAGAGAAAATCATAGGTAAATAAACTTTTGTGCAACCTTCTTAGAAGCGTTCTTTAAGGTGTGATGAGGAAAATATACAATATTGTTAAGATTTGGTGGCATTTTAACCTTGGTAGTAGTCGTACGACATTGTCAAGAGTCTTCATTTTCTATAATACTAGTGTTGCCAAAAAAATTATATGGTCTGATTTGGAGTTTAAACTAAGTTCATTACAAAATATTAAAATTTAGGACAAACTCAATGTATGTATAATTCTATTTATTATATTTTAAAAAACTTTGAGTTTATAAACATTATAAAATTTATTTACTTTAAATTATCTTAGGAGGTATTTTCTACATCTTTTGATTGGGTGGGTGGGGATATTTGCATAAAATTTTCCCTAATTGTCCACATTTGTGAGACAAAGTGATTAATTTCAATTTGGTCAAAATCTAAACAATTGTTTTTGTGGTTTTAGTAGGCTTGTTGTTATGAAAAATGATTGGTATATAACATTTGCTATTTCTTGGAGTCTCAAAAACTGATCTTAAAAAAACTATAATTTATGGTGTCACAAAATACTTATTGTTTGTGAGTATAGAAATACTGCCTAGATTGTGTTATAGAAATAAGAATGACTTAAGACTAATGTCAAAGACTATGATAAAAGACATAGAGGCATTGATACTTGTTAGGGTGTGGAGCTAAAAGCTACACCTTAAGGCAAACAGGAGGGTTTCTGGCATAAGCAGTCGTCGGCGTCGGCAGACCACACCGACATCGGTCAGGGGACGCAGAAGGGAAACCGGCATCGACAGATGATCGGCCGGCGTCGGTCACCTCTAGGAAGGCAGGGACCGACGTCGGTCACCTGTAGCGGTCTAAACTACTGTTGACAAACAGTCAGTTAAGTGAACGCAGAGTTTGCATGTTAAAGGCTTGTTCGAAGTCTTGAGCCGCAAGTCTAATCAGTGTATGCATGAGATCTATATAATAGACTCATGGGCTGTATTGTTAAGTGGAGAATTTGGAGAAGAGCTATGTGAAGCTTGGAGAGTTCTTCCCATGGTGGAATCAAGTAGATTTCCCATGTATGGATAAGTAAGATCAGGTTTGATATGTAGGGATGTGTGGATGCGAGGGTCAAAAAGGAGATCAGCGGGGTAGCTAGATCCAAGGTGACAGCAATACATCAGCAGGATCATGGAGAGATCTACTTGGAGTACGGTTGTGTACTCGATTGTACAGATGTGCAATGAGGTGAACAACAGCGTGTGTTAGCTGTGTGTTGTGACCTATGAGAGAAGATTACTCTGGAGGGAAGTTTACTGTAAGCCCACGAAGTGGAAGAAAGAGTGCCACCTCTTTGTTGTAAATTCCTTTGTAATGAGTTGAATACAATTGTGTGTTGCCTCTCATATTCTGTGTGCTTTCTCATTGATAGTTATTTGTTCTTCTGGATTCCGCATGTTTAGTTGCTTATATATTGGTAATCATGTGTGCTCTTAAATCTGACAAGTTGTGTCAGAGCTTTGGGGAGTTTCGGTCCTATCAATTGGTATCAGAGCGAGGTTGGACGTTCTCAGAGCGAGCTTGACTAACAGATGTCCCAGATCTATTAAGTGTTTGTTGATTACAGGTTACTCACAGGGGTTTCTGTTTGAGTGGGAGTATAGCAAGGCAGAAGAATGGAGAAAATCAGGCACAGGGTTATCACCACAAGGAGTGTGGTGGGATGTCTTCAAGTGGGAGCTTGAAGAGGAATACAAGCCAGGATGCAGATTGGATAGAGTACTGGTTTTGGGTACAGGTGCAGCTCTTTATCTCCAAGTGGGAGATTGTTAGGGTGTGGAGCTAAAAGCTACACCTTAAGGCAAACAGGAGGGTTTCTGGCGTAAGCAGTCACCAGCGTCGGCAGACCACACCGACGTCTGTCAGGGGACGCAGAAGGGAAACCGGCATCGACAGATGATCGGCCGGCGTCGGTCACCTCCAGGAAGGTAGGGACCGACGTCGGTCGCCTGTAGCGGTCTGAACTATTGTTGACGAACAGTCAGTTAAGTAAACGCGGAGTTTGCATGTTAAAGGCTTGTTCGAAGTCTTGAGCCGCAAGTCTAATCAGTGTATGCATGAGATCTATATAATAGACTCATGGGCTGTATTGTTAAGTGGAGAATTTGGAGAAGAGCTATGTGAAGCTTGGAGAGTTCTTCCCATGGTGGAATCAAGTAGGATTTCCCATGTATGGATAAGTAAGATCAGGTTTGATATGAAGGGATGTGTGGATGCGAGGGTCAGAAAGGAGATCAACGGGGTAGCTAGATCCAAGGTGACAGAAATACATCAGCAGGATCATGGAGAGATCTACTTGGAGTACGGTTGTGTACTCGATTGTACAGATGTGCAATGAGGTGAACAATAGCTTGTGTTAGCTGTGTGTTGTGACCTATGAGAGAAGATTACTCTGGAGGGAAGTTTACTGTAAGCCCATGAAGTGGAAGAAAGAGTGCCACCTCTTTGTTGTAAATTCCTTTGTAATGAGTTGAATACAATTGTGTGTTGCCTCTCATATTCTGTGTGCTTTCTCATTGATAGTTATTTGTTCTTCTGGATTCCACATGTTTAGTTGCTTATACATTGGTAATCATGTGTGCTCTTAAATCTGACAAGTTGTGTCAAAGCTTTGGGCAGTTTCGGTCCTATCAATTGGTATCAGAGCG
Source organism: Torreya grandis (assembly GCA_037957365.1). Lineage (NCBI taxonomy): Eukaryota > Viridiplantae > Streptophyta > Pinopsida > Cupressales > Taxaceae > Torreya > Torreya grandis. Next base: position 1,054,723 of record JARHVA010001838.1, on the reverse strand, counting down.
AGGTTGGACGTTCTCAGAGCGAGCTTGACTAACAGATGTCCCAGATCTGTTAAGTGTTTGTTGATTACGGGTTACTCACAGGGGTTTTTGTTTGAGTGGGAGTATAACAAGGCAGAAGAATGGAGAAAATTAGGCACAGGGTTATCACCACAAGGAGTGTGGTGGGATGTCTTCAAGTGGGAGCTTGAAGAGGAATACAAGCCAGGATGCAGATTGGATAGAGTACTGGTTTTGGGTACAGGTGCAGCTCTTTATCTCCAAGTGGGAGATTGTTAAGGTGTGGAGCTAAAAGCTACACCTTAAGGCAAACAGGAGGGTTTCCAGCGTATGCAGTCGCCGGCGTCGGTAGGCCACACCGACGACGATCAGGGGACGCAGAAGGGAAACCGACATCGGTTGAAGCTCGGCCGACGTCGGTCACCTCCAGGAGGGCAGGGACCGACGTCGGTCGCCTGTGGCGGTCTGAACTACTATTGACGAACAGTCAGTTAAGTGAACGCGGAGTTTGCATGTTAAAGGCTTGTTCGAAGTCTTGAGCCGCAAGTCTAATCAGTGTATGCATGAGATCTATATAATAGACTCATGGGCTGTATTGTTAAGTGGAGAATTTGGAGAAGATCTATGTGAAGCTTGGAGAGTTCTTCCCATGGTGGAATCAAGTAGGATTCCCCATGTATGGATAAGTAAGATCAGGTTTGATATGTAGGGATGTGTGGATGCGAGGGTCAAAAAGGAGATCAGCGGGGTAGCTAGATCCAAGGTGACAACAATACATCAGCAGGATCATGGAGAGATCTACTTGGAGTACGGTTGTGTACTCGATTGTACAGATGTGCAATGAGGTGAACAACAGCGTGTGTTAGCTGTGTGTTGTGACCTATGAGAGAAGATTACTCTGGAGGGAAGTTTACTGTAAGCCCACGAAGTGGAAGAAAAAGTGCCACCTCTTTGTTGTAAATTCCTTTGTAATGAGTTGAATACAATTGTGTGTTGCCTCTCATATTCTGTGTGCTTTCTCATTGATAGTTATTTGTTCTTCTGGATTCCGCATGTTTAGTTGCTTATATATTGGTAATCATGTGTGCTCTTAAATCTGACAAGTTGTGTCAGAGCTTTGGGGAGTTTCGGTCCTATCAATTGGTATCAGAGCGAGGTTGGACGTTCTCAGAGCGAGCTTGACTAACAGATGTCCCAGATCTATTAAGTGTTTGTTGATTACAGGTTACTCACAGGGGTTTCTGTTTGAGTGGGAGTATAGCAAGGCAGAAGAATGGAGAAAATCAGGCACAGGGTTATCACCACAAGGAGTGTGGTGGGATGTCTTCAAGTGGGAGCTTGAAGAGGAATACAAGCCAGGATGCAGATTGGATAGAGTACTGGTTTTGGGTACAGGTGCAGCTCTTTATCTCCAAGTGGGAGATTGTTAGGGTGTGGAGCTAAAAGCTACACCTTAAGGCAAACAGGAGGGTTTCTGGCGTAAGCAGTCACCAGCGTCGGCAGACCACACCGACGTCTGTCAGGGGACGCAGAAGGGAAACCGGCATCGGCAGATGATCGGCCGGCGTCGGTCACCTCCAGGAAGGTAGGGACCGACGTCGGTCGCCTGTAGCGGTCTGAACTATTGTTGACGAACAGTCAGTTAAGTAAACGCGGAGTTTGCATGTTAAAGGCTTGTTCGAAGTCTTGAGCCGCAAGTCTAATCAGTGTATGCATGAGATCTATATAATAGACTCATGGGCTGTATTGTTAAGTGGAGAATTTGGAGAAGAGCTATGTGAAGCTTGGAGAGTTCTTCCCATGGTGGAATCAAGTAGGATTTCCCATGTATGGATAAGTAAGATCAGGTTTGATATGAAGGGATGTGTGGATGCGAGGGTCAGAAAGGAGATCAACGGGGTAGCTAGATCCAAGGTGACAGAAATACATCAGCAGGATCATGGAGAGATCTACTTGGAGTACGGTTGTGTACTCGATTGTACAGATGTGCAATGAGGTGAACAATAGCTTGTGTTAGCTGTGTGTTGTGACCTATGAGAGAAGATTACTCTGGAGGGAAGTTTACTGTAAGCCCATGAAGTGGAAGAAAGAGTGCCACCTCTTTGTTTTAAATTCCTTTGTAATGAGTTGAATACAATTGTGTGTTGCCTCTCATATTCTGTGTGCTTTCTCATTGATAGTTATTTGTTCTTCTGGATTCCACATGTTTAGTTGCTTATACATTGGTAATCATGTGTGCTCTTAAATCTGACAAGTTGTGTCAGAGCTTTGGGCAGTTTCGGTCCTATCAATTGGTATCAGAGCGAGGTTGGACGTTCTCAGAGTGAGCTTGACTAACAGATGTCCCAGATCTGTTAAGTGTTTGTTGATTACGGGTTACTCACAGGGGTTTTTGTTTGAGTGGGAGTATAACAAGGCAGAAGAATGGAGAAAATTAGGCACAGGGTTATCACCACAAGGAGTGTGGTGGGATGTCTTCAAGTGGGAGCTTGAAGAGGAATACAAGCCAGGATGCAGATTGGATAGAGTACTGGTTTTGGGTACAGGTGCAGCTCTTTATCTCCAAGTGGGAGATTGTTAAGGTGTGGAGCTAAAAGCTACACCTTAAGGCAAACAGGAGGGTTTCCAGCGTATGCAGTCGCCGGCGTCGGTAGGCCACACCGACGACGATCAGGGGACGCAGAAGGGAAACCGACATCGGTTGAAGCTCGGCCGATGTCGGTCACCTCCAGGAGGGCAGGGACCGACGTCGGTCGCCTGTGGCGGTCTGAACTACTGTTGACGAACAGTCAGTTAAGTGAACGCGGAGTTTGCATGTTAAAGGCTTGTTCGAAGTCTTGAGCCGCAAGTCTAATCAGTGTATGCATGAGATCTATATAATAGACTCATGGGCTGTATTGTTAAGTGGAGAATTTGGAGAAGATCTATGTGAAGCTTGGAGAGTTCTTCCCATGGTGGAATCAAGTAGGATTCCCCATGTATGGATAAGTAAGATCAGGTTTGATATGCAGGGATGTGTGGATGCGAGGGTCAGAAAGGAGATCAACGGGGTGTGGTTTTAGTAGGCTTGTTGTTATGAAAAATGATTGGTATATAACATTTGCTATTTCTTGGAGTCTCAAAAACTGATCTTAAAAAAACTATAATTTATGGTGTCACAAAATACTTATTGTTTGTGAGTATAGAAATACTGCCTAGATTGTGTTATAGAAATAAGAATGACTTAAGACTAATGTCAAAGACTATGATAAAAGACATAGAGGCATTGATAATTTTTAAATTTTTAGTCATTGATACCTTACTGCCAAAAGTTATCTAAATGCCACTATATCATCCAAATTATGGGAAAATCAGAATACTAAATACCAGGCATAAAATGGTGGGAGGTCTTGGTATTTGAAAAACTTACTTTCCACAATGATTTAGGAAGGAGGTTATGTTTCGGCATGCCTCTTACGCTTGAAGGATCTCAATGATCAACTAGTTGCTATTGAGAATCCAATAAATGATTAGGATATAGTTCCTTGATATTGCATAACTTACCTTCTTCTTTTGATTCGTATGTGGAGTCATTGAATATTATTACCAAAACTAAAAACACTTTTAAAAATGTTTTCAACACTTCTTTTATAGAAGGAGTGGAGGTAAGATCAAACATAATCATCGACATCAATCATTATAGAGAGTCAGTCACTATAGAGAGTGCATTCAGTGCATATTTCAAAGGCAAGGGTAAACAATTCAATGCTAATAATCTATTAAAAGGTTTTCAAAAGACAATTACATAGCAAAGAGGTAAAAGTGGAAGTGCTTTTACTAAAAAGAGCTTTGACATTTCAAGGAGGTGAATAAGATTTGCGAGGTGATTTTACATTTTTAGCATCTCAAGACTAGTCAACCAAGTCTAGAACATGCTACTTTGACTCAAGGGCTTCTTAACATTATACATGTTATAAAGACCGAGATGTTTCTTTCATTGAAGATAAGAGTAGTGAATTTGTTTCTCTAGGTGATTGGATAGACTCATTATGCTAGAGTATGTGGATATCTTCATATCATTTTGAACAATTTTGTTAACTATACTTTCAAGAGTGTTCAGTACGTTTATGATATGGATAAGAACTTATTGTCCATTATAGAGATCCCTAAGAATCATTCTCTTTGTTTAGATTTTCAATGAAGTAAATTCGTGATCACTAATATTTATGATAACAAGGTTTTCACTATTGGCATTGGTGAAAAGGGATTATAAAAAATGGTTGATCCCAAAACAACAAAAGCACATGCACTAGTAGTGGTTGAAAAAAATAGTGTATTTTGGCATGAGAGTTATGGTCACCTCAATTATCAGTACATGAATAGATTAAGACTGACTAACATGGTGAATGGACTTCTATCCATTTATAAAATTTAGAATGTGTGTACAAGTTGTTAGATGGGAAAACAAATTCAACATCTATTTAATACTAGTAAGGCATGATGAGCCAAAAGAGTTTTGGCCCTGGTACAAATTAACTTCTATGGTCCAATGAAGACACACAATATCTGGAGCACAATAATTTTTTCTGATAGTTTATATTTTTTATAGAAAATTGTGGGTTTAATTTCCATATAAAAAGTCATTTTTTGAAACTTTTGTTGCATGGAAAACTTTGGTAAGAAAATAGACAAGTAAACAAGTCAAAACATTAATATCAGACAATGTAGGTGAGTGTGTCTCAAAACAATTTAAATAATTCTACAAGTGATAAGATATACATGGATAGTTTACCACTCTATACACTTCACAACAAAATGGAGTTGTGGAAAGTTGAAATAAGTAAATTATGGAGATGGCACAGTACACGATGCATGGTACATGATGCAAATTTGGAATGTACCTTTTTGATATTAGGAAAATTCTATGAATACCATTTTTTACATTCTTAATAAAAGTCCTTACAAAGCCTTGCAAAATATTGCTCCCGATGAAATGTGGTCAAGAAAAACATTCGATTTAAGATATTTTCATGTTTTCAGTTACACTAATTTTACATTTATTCTTATAGAAAAAAGGATTGATTTAGATGCTAAAAGTAAAACATATATGTTTGTTGGCTATAGTGATCAGTCTAATACACATAGATCACTAAACATCTCTAAAAACAAAATTGAGGTAAATAGAGATGTTGTAGATGAGAGAATATATTTTTTAGATAATGGTAAATCTACAGATAGTAATATATGATTGCTTATTACTGATTCTACAACAAGTTCTAATGTTAAAATTAAATAGGGATCAAAGAGGGAAATGCCATAGGAGTCAAGCTTAGAGGAAGGATCTAGTGAAGAAAATAGTGATTCACAATCAGATCAAGAAAACCAAGATGATCCCAAAGTGGTCTTATGCCACAATGAAATATGTATGGGAGGATGAGTTTACATAGACAATGGAATGAATATCCATGAGATCAAGGAGACAAAGGGTGAAAAATATTCACTAGGGAAATTTTAATGTTACTTTAGTTGTTTCATTGGTATATGACCCTGAAACATTTGAAAAGACCAAAGAGAAACATGCATGAGATTCCACTATAAATGTGGAATATGATGATTTGATGAAAAAAAAATTGGTTTTTGTCAGAATTACTCCAAGGTTAAAAATTGATTTATAAAGTTGGGTGAAAATTAGATGGTTTTTTAGATAAGTACAAAGCTCATCTTGTTTCCAAAGGATATGCACATGAAGGTGTAAATTATGAAGAAAAATTTGCTTATATTGTAAATATGGTAACATTTACATTTTCCCTCTTTCATTTGTTAGTTTTTATATCTAGTCTTAAACACCTAGGGTTTGTATAATGCATTTATTGCACCATCTACGATCAAGACTATAAATACAATATATAACCATTTAATGATCAAGGTAAGTTAAGGTATGTATATGTTATTTTCAATCATTTCATTTAATTTTGCTCATTTTTCAATTTCTACTGCATTTTTTTTAGCTCAATTACTATGTTGCTATGTTATTTCTCAAAACACCATCCTATGTTACACTCTAGTGACGCGTGATGAGTTTTGGGAAGGGTATATGTATACATAGAATATTTAAAAACTTTATCATTTATCGATGCTTTCTTTCTTGCAATAATCTTTCAAGTTTTAATCTCTTTGATTGCACACGTTAAAGGGTGCACTAGGAAAGGTGTGGGCATAGCGATGGTGTTTAATGATAGACATCATTGATTATTTATCATTCCCATATCCATTCTAGCTTCACCAAATTTGATCCCTTAAGTTATCTCATTTTATCTATTATCCGTTAACCATGTAAATACTTATATTTTCAATTTATTTTGGTTCATTCAATGTAGTTATAACTGGTACCCACCACATTCTGACTACACTGATAATATAAATGTAGTTTTGAATGTTCAAGTACAAGCTTTGTAACTAAGTTAGCATGGCTAATTTAGTTCAAGGCTAGTTTGCGCATTTAAGAATAAATCCAGTTAGCATAAATTATCAACCAAATATTGGGGAGGGATTAGGGTTACTCATCATTATAAATACAAGCTTCCATTTCAATACAAAAGAGAGGAACATTCATTTCTAGTTGCTATTTCTTGCACTTCTGCCCTAAGTCTACATTTGGAGGAGTTATTGCTTATCTTTTTTTGGAGGTAAAAGCTTATCTTGTGTATTCTTAAATGCAAGAGGAGTAATTATAGCTATAACTTAATTTAACCATTGAGATCCTTACAACCATAAAAATATCTTGCAAAGCACCATTGGCCAAGGGAGAGATTGAGGCTCGTCATATTTTTTCAAGGTAAGTATTTTCTAACCATAGTTATTTCCTTTTTATACATATAAATTGAATTATTGTTTGGTTAATTAATGTATGTCTCCTTGTTTGAATTATCTCTACACTTAAACTTAGTATGTCCACAAGATTATTCAAACTTACCATTTATACACCTCAGGTTGCCTAGGATCGCATTTTCCTGCCATGGCTCCTTGCCTATTAAAAATATGTTTCTAACCCATCCCATTACTTACATTGCTTGATTGTGATATTTGATTACTTTTTAATTAGATAACTAGTCTGGGCTATTACATTGTGTTGATCTCCTAGAGGCTTTGAAACCCTTGCTCTTCGCATTGTGTTGTAGGTGCTCCTCTTACTAGGTTTAGTGATCCATTGGTCATATACCAATTTAATTAAGTATTAATGGGATCTATTTGATTTACCTTCTCTGAATCCATATCTTTATATAGGATAGTTGTAGGTAAAATCCTAGATCATTGCATATATGTATCACCCTCATGTGTAATCATAAAACCAAATACAAAATTTTAATTTTATTTATCTTAATTATGCTTGTGCATAGTGTATGATCCCCATGTTGAACACACTTACCACATATAATTCATAATAATACACAATTAGGATATTTTATTTACATCCATGATTAATCCTATTGGATTAATATGGGAGAACCACCGAGTTGGAATCATTTTATTTAACTAAGCATATGCCATGTTATGTTCATGACCTATGGGTTAATGATTATTTTATAATATGGTCATATTCTATTCTATTTCACACTTAATTATTGGTCACATGATCAAAATATAATGGCACTAATAAATGCTATGGAACCATGGAGGGTCTCAGGGGATGCCTAATTATATTCATAATAAAGTGGTCACAAATCACATTATAGTAATGTAATTTATTGATATGACCACCAAGCCATGGAGAGAAACACCATTTAATTTTATACATTAGGTTAATTTCATCAATGAAACTACCTCAGCCTGATATTAGTAGTTAAGAGATAGGAATGTGGATACAATGCTCTCTATATGTTTGAGCATGATATTTATCTAGTTTGACACAGATTGAAAGGTTCTTATAGATGATTGATATCAAAACAAGAGGATCAAACTAAAATAAAGCACGTGGATCAAATTCTAAGTAATTACATAATATCATTTGACAATCATGGTTGTACCAGCTAAATCTCTCTAAGCATATCTAAGGTTCATAATACATTTCATAATGTATAAAATTATACTTGAACCATTATCAATTATAATTTTATTAATTAATCTTAAATGTGTATTAATTAAAGATCAAATGAAGAGTGGTCCATTAGAATAATCATCCTTTGGGTTTTAATAATCATATAATATAATTTAATGAGGTTGTTAATGCATTTTATTGACCACACTAACAAATATATCAAGTTTTTAAGTTTTTTGTTAGCCTAGACACTCTCATTAAAATAGGGGCACTAGAATCATCACCTCTATCCAAAAAGTAACATTTCTATCCTATACAAAATACATGTATTTGGTATGGATATTCCATTTATGTTTGTTGGGATTCACTATCTCCTTGTAGATTTTCTATCTAGATAATGCACATAGATTTTATATATTAATGTGTAGCTAAAAACCCTAGGTCCTCTAATTAAGGCATGTATCCCTTCAAAATAGGTGTTAGTGGGATCAAGTGAATTCTTGAGCTTACCTCAAATATCAATTTGTTAGTAAGTACTGCCTACATAGCCAATATTCTGAAGAGGGTGTCAGATTGATGTAGTTCTCCCCATTACATGGGATTACATAGCCAATAATTTGAAGAGGGCCTTAAACTGATGTAGTTTTACCCATTATGTGGGCTTATGTGTGAAAAATTGTGAAATATGCTAAATGTGAGTGTTTATAATGATAAATATTGTAACTTGAAAAATACAATTAATGGGCTTCTCTTTGGATGCTTTATACCTATAAGAATACTATTCTTATGAATGATATGGAAATAGGTAAGAATAGGGCAGTTTTGCAAGCTTGAGAGGTGCTTTACTTCGTAAAAGATATGTGTTCTTGATTTTTAGTTGATGATATTGAATGGAATTCGATTTATATTTATAACATAACATTTAAAATGATATCATGATATGGTTAATTAAAAAAATAGGTTGACCCACATGTCTAAATATTTACAAATGTGATCATTTGTAGGATTCAAACACTAGCATTAGACCTAGAACACAAGCATCGATGTTAGTGTCCCAGTTTGGATAATAGTGTGCTAGATAATAAATAAAATTTAAAGATATGTAACTAACATTATAAGATGTATATCAGGTTTAATCCCACTATGAGATATAGGTGATATGGTAATTAGAATATCATGGTTAGACAATAATATAAGTATTTATACATAATGAGATGGAAAATACAAATCTTGTATTAGTGAAAAGGTATTAAATTGAGGGGTTAAGCCATGAGTGATATTTTACAAGTGTACAAGACTAGTTTGTCATGTAATAAATTACAAATTTAGAATCTACATTTCCACCCCCTTTAATCTAGTAATTCATAAGGATGAAATTATTGGGTTAAAGGAAAATAAATGTGTAACTTAGTGTGTACAACACACCTTGATTTGATTTGAGCTCTATTTGAATTTGATGTTTGTGTATTACCTGTAAAACATAGCATGTTACAGAGTAATTAGTGCATATAATCTGAAATATTGAAATAATTAAACTACTTGAAAGAAAAGAGAACAAAGGAGTACATCTATGTGTCAATGCAACCATATTTCCCTTTGGTAGTTTGATTTGGTAATGATTTTTCCTTGATAAAGCTTTGGAGATAGGTTCACAACTGAACCATGGAAATGTGAAGAGGAAAATCAGAGGGTAATCATGCCCTTGATCTAGTCCAATGTGTGAGATGTAACAAGGCCATCGATATCACTGAATCTTAATTTCATAACTTAAATTTATAAATAGTCTATAAAATCTAGCCAATCTCACCTAGGTTAAATGGTATAACCATATCAACTTGTAAAAGGGGATAGTTCCAAGGCCATTGAGGATGTTGAATCTTGATCAAAATACTCTAAGAAGCCAATTGTTGTAGACCAATAAAGCTTAATCAATACATCTTGATAAGGTTAGTGCCTAAATGCATATCTAATCTGAATATGTATATGTGATTTGGTTCATTTGAATGGACTATGCACCTCTAATGTGTCTCAACATAAAGTATCTATAAAAATGTAACCTCTACTAATACTTAAATTGTGTATAATATTTGTCACAAACATAAAAAACTCTATTCCAAATATGTGAAAATTGGTACATTTATAAAATTATGAACCAAGTTTATATCTGCATCATGTAAAGTGTATCAAATTCTACCAACTATGTGTATGTGGACTCATGTCTCTTTTAACATCCACCCATTAATACCCCTCCATGTTTTGAGGTGAGGGGAATGCTATCTGATATTCACCTTATCTCAAAAGGATAAGATAAACATGTTATATATGTATCAATCATTTCATAAATAGGTGTATAATAGAATCATTTCTAAGTAAATATATCAATGAAGCTCATAGTATCCAATCATAACAAGACCCAAGATCCATGATATGGATCATGCCAATATCTAGAAATAACAAGCACACGCTTAACAAATAATCAATCACACACACAAAAGCACTCAATGTCACATAAAAAGGGTATAATGAGGCCATGAACAAAGGGCATGTTCAAATTCCAAAAACTCAAAGGGGAAGATATTTTAAATTGTCATAACACCAAAGAAATAACACTTGGGGCAATTGAGCCAAAAAATAAGTAACATGTTCAAATGTTCCACAATCCAAACAAGATAGTAAACAAGAGAGTATAATTAAGTAAGCCATGTCATAAGATAAATAATTTAAATATAATCAACTAGTGTAAGCATATCATACTAACCCCTCCATACATGTGTTATAAAAAATTCCTACAACACAACATAACTAACACACTGTGTAAGATGTAAACATGAGTATAAGCATGTGTAAGTGTTAGTATATAAACTCAACATGATAATATAAAGTGATCATATAATAATATAACATGTATCAATCATGATCAATAGAAGTAGTTGCCCACATATTAGTTTGTCATGTGGGTAGAGGAAAAGTCCAACATCTGTACATGCATGTATAATGGATCTAGTATATGTTTCTGTCACACTCAAATACTCATAAAACATGTGTATAGAAAGAAAATGATATGATATTTACTAATATAAAGTAAAAAACATACACAAAAATATAATAAACATGTGAAATGCTAAATATTTTTGATTTATTTGAATGTCAATTATCCCATCTATGGGTGCTCATAGAATTTTCTAGGATCATTATGGTATGAAAATTTTTGGTCATGGTGTCAAGGATCATGTATATGTGCCTAATATAGATTTGAATAATTTGTAATACTTTGCCTATGTCTCATAGGACTATGTAGTCATGAAACAATACTATAAGTTATACTGGTTCATACAACCCATTCCTTAGTGCTATTTGACTATTGTAGTGCAACTCTAATTTTGGGTCTTTGTAACCTCTCTGAATTTTTTTTATCTACTCTCAAAAGTTTTTTGGGTTGTGTGGATGTAGATGGGGACCCTGTGGAGTCCACTATGTATCTTTGATGTAAAGACCTATAAAATATCAGTCATCTATGAAAGTGGATTACTTTTTGCTTACCATTACACATGATTAACCTTAATAGGTTGTATGATTAGTTGTCTTGGAATAAAATTCTCTTGTTGTAATGGTTGTTCATATTGAACCCTTAAAATTTTGATTTCCCTATTGGCATGATTATAATTGAGACATCTATGCCCTGTAGATGGTAATATGCATAGCTTATGAATCCAAGGTCATCCCAATAGCATATCAAAGACTGCCATATGTAGTTTAACTAAAAATGTGATGGTCACATGTGCTGGATCAACTTGTAAATCTAAATTAATCTCACCAAAAATCTCTTGTGATTTCAAATCAAATGCTTTGACCATCTTAGTCAAATAGTATAAATTATCATGAGTATATCATAAATGTATGATTAATGTCCTCATAAATACATTCTCTCTATATCCATTATCAACCATAACACTTTGTATAATATTATGATCAATATGTGCTCAAATAAAGAAGGAATGAAGATCTAAATCATCATCTGCAATCTTCATTCAAATTTAATAGAAGGCCTCTGAACCATAGGAGGTATATCATGCATGTGTTTTCCAACAATCCCATCTAATGGGTGCCCATAACATGTTGGAAGAGGATGTGCATTTGTTGGAAATATTGTCATTGATGTCAAAGGTCTAGCATTATTGGTGATAAAGGCCCCATTGTATTTAATAGTGTTTTTAATATTCATATCATGGCTAATGTGTATTCATATTTATTTAATAGTAATGAATATATTTTTGGTTGCATATAAGTCAAAAGAGGGCCCATGGAGAATTCAAAGAGTCACAGGGTAAAAGATGAAAGAGGAATGGGATGCATTTTCTCATGAAGAGTCATCTTGAGGAATTCTAAGAGTCACCATGTGAAGACAAAATAGGTATGGCACATTTTTATATGAAGGGACACTTTGAAGATTAAAGCTCTAGATCGAGAAAAATGAAAAGGAGTCAAAGAAAATAATTGAAGATCTACAAGCACACTTTGAAGAAGCCAAGAAAAATGAAGATGATTTAACGACACAGTTGAAAATAGTAAGTAAAGAATGTGAAAGGTATGTTATTCAAATTGATTCTCTAAAAATAGATCTTAAGAAAACAAATAAAACAATCAATGATAGAGCAACCAATGATTCAAAATTTGAGAATAACACTAATATGTTGAATAAGATATTAGAAAATCAAAGATCAATGTCAGATAAGACATGTATTAGAATTGAAAAAGAGAAAGAGGAGGTCACTACTTTCACAGAAAATGAAAAAGGAAAGAGTTATGCTGAAGCTCTTACAAAAGAAGAAATAAAAATGGAAGAAGTTAAGAATACAGAGGACATCTCAAATAAAGAAGGCTGGAGGGAATAGAGCTACAAAAAGCATTCAGGGCAAAGATACATAAACGAGTCCTATTTTTATGGTTACTATTTTTATTGTAATGGATATGGTCATAAGAAAATAGAATGTCAAAAAATGACTAACAATTTTAGAAATAAGGAGAAAAAAATTCATGCAGAAGCCACAACTCTTTTGCTCCTCTATCAGGTTTTAATGAAGAGGCCATAATATGTTACAAATGCAACAACTTCAGATACATAGATCGGTAATATAGAAGCATGTTTGAGTCAGTCAAGAAGGACCAGAGTTTCAAGGCTCCATTCATCAAGAAGAAAATTCAGACAGGTTCATGGCAAAAGAAACACCATAAAAAATCTATGTTGGTGCAGACAACTTTGCATGCAATAAATGAAGAAAATCCATGGTTCATTGATAGTATATGTTTGAGACACATGACAAGAGACAAGAGCAAGTTCATAAGCTTGAAGAAGATCAATGGTGGCATAGTGAAATTTGAAGACAATATTACTACCAGAATTGTTGGAAAAGGTACACTAAGTTTGGATAATGGTAGAACTAAAACTGAAAATGTTTTATATGTAGAAGGTCTTAAGCATAATTATTTGAGTGTAAGTCAAATGTATGATTAGGGGCACACACTAAATTTTTATCTATAAAGTTGTGAAATTAGAAGAAAATATTTAGATGTGTTGGTTATAGATGCTTAGAGAATAGGGAATAATTTGTATATGCTATCAAACATCAAAGGTCAAAGATGTTATTTGAGTTAGATTGAAGAAAGTTGGCTATGGCACAGGAGAATGGGGCACATAAATTTTGATAATCTTATCAATATCAACAAGAAGCAAGTAGTCAAAAATCTTCCAAAGATTACAACTCCATCTAACACACTTTGTGAACCTTGTCAGCATGGGAAGCAGGCTAGAAGGCAGTTTAAAACAAAAGAGTACTCGATCACTCAGATGCTAGAGCTTGTTCACACTAATATATGTGGACCTATGATAACTCAAAGTACTCAAGGTGAAAAATATTTTATGTTGCTTATTGATGATTTTTTATGTATGACTTGGGTAATGTTTTTAAAGAAAAAATCAAAAGATTTCAGACATCTCAAAGCATTCAAAACACTAGTTGAGAATAAAACCAGTTTGAAGATTAAGTGTCTAAGATCAGATCAAGGAGGAGAATTTATGTTAGATAAATTATTGAGTTTTGTGAAGACCATGGAATAAAGAGACATTATTCAGTAGCTAGAACTCCACAGTAAAATGGAGTAGTTGAATGGAAAAATAGAATAGTTCAGGAGATGGCGACGATAATGTTAAATGAATCTAAGATAGAAGATAAATATTGGAGAGAGGTAGTTGCTACAATAGTGCACATTTAGAATAGAGAATTATTGAGAGTCAATAGTGACAAGACTCCTTATGAGCTATGAAAAGACAAACCAACAACATTTGATTATTTTAGAGTTTTTCATAGTAGATGCTTCATAAAGAGAACCAATGAAAAACTTGGTAAGTTTGAATCTAGAGCATTTGAAGGTATATTTCTTAGTTACTCTTACAAAATTAAATATTATAAATGTTATAAAAAAAGAACCAAGAAATTTTTTGAAAGTGCAATTGTCAAGATAGAAGAAGATGGAACACAAAGAATCAGTGACCCAATAGACATTCCTGAAATCATTGAAGAGGAAGATTTTGAAGAATCAGATGAAGATGAGAAGAAGGAGAAAAAAGATACCAAAACTCTATTCAAATATGTTTAGAGAAATCATAATGAAAGTGACATCATCAGAGACATAAATGAAGGAATTTGCACTAGAAGAATGATGGTAAATGAATCTGAGCAAGTTAATTTCTCTTTGTTATCCAAAATTCAGTCTAAATTTTTTTTAGAAGATAGACATGATAAGCATTGGGTTAAAGCTATGGACGAGGAATTAAATTAGATAGAAAAGAATAATACTTGGGAATTAGTGCCTAGATCAAAAGATCACAATGTGATAGGAACAAAATGGGTTTATATAAATAAGTTGAATGAAAATGGAGAAGTGACCAGAAATAAAAAAAAAATAGTACGTAAAGGACATGCTCAGATTGAGGGAATAGATTTTGAAGAAAATTTTTCACCAGTGGCAAGGTTAGAAGCTATTAGAATGTTTCTTGCATATGCAGTGTTTAAAAATTTCAAAGTGTTTCAAATGGATGCCAAATCTGCCTTCCTGAATGGGAATCTAGAAGAAGAGGTCTACATTGAGCAACCTGAATGATTTATTCTCTCAAATATTAATAGCCATGTATGTAGATTAAAGAAAGTATTGTATAAATTGAAACAAACTTCCAGAGCTTGGTATGCAAGACTTGATAAGTACCTGTAGGATCAAGGTTTCAAGAGAGGATTTACTGATAGTATTCTCTACATCAAAACAAAAGGTGAGTATCAATTGGTTGTTATGGTGTATGTTGATGACATCATTTTTGGAGGAAATATTGAAAAGATAATAAATTTTTTCTTTTTGATAATATGAAAAAAGAATTTGAGATGTCTATGCTTGGAGAATTGTCATTTTTCTTAGGATTACAAATATTTCAGTCATATAAAATAATTTTCATATCTCAAAGTAAGTATGCCAAGAAAATGTTTAAAGAATTTGGTTTTTAAGATTGTGCACCAGTTGACACACCAATGTGTATGGGAAATAAGGTGAGCAAGGATGAAGATTCATATGTTATAGATCAATCTTTGTATAGATCTATGTTTGGTAGTCTTTTATATTTAATAGCATCAAGGTTAGACATCATGCATATAGTAGGTATGGTTGGAAGATATCAATCAGCTCCAAAATATAGTCATGTTTAGTTGGTGAAGAGAATATTTAGATATATCAAGGGGATATTGGATTATGGATTATGGTATCCCACAGGCAGAGATTTCACGTTGGTTACTTATACAGATTTAGATTGGGTAGGGTGCTTAGATGATAGAAATAGTACAAGTGGAAGAGCTTTCTTCTTTGGTGATAGCTTAGTATCATGGCTAATCAAGAAGCAAAATTCAGTATCACTTTATATAGCTGAAGAAAAATATATTGTATTAGTATTATGTTGTACTCAAGTGCTTTAGATGAAACAAACTTTGGAAGATATCAAGGTAAATTATGATGAACCTATTTCTTTTTTTTGTGATAACACAAGTGTTATTAATATTTCAAAGAATTCAGTGTTGTATTCAAGAACAAAACATATTCTTATTAGATATCACTTCTTGAGAGAGTAGGTTGCAGATCAATAGGTATATCAATACTATAGAGTAGATTGCAGATATTTTTACAAATGCACTACCAAAAGACAAATTTGAGTATCTACGAGAGAAGTTTGGAGTAATTTCTTATACTTCCAACCATTGAGGTTCAGTATCAATTGAGGGGGAGATAAATGTTAGTTCCATGTAGGCCCTTTGCCATTGATGTCAAAAGGGGAGAATAACAAGTACATGTACAAGTGTAGAAATAGGTACAAAGAATAGGTACATGTTGCTACAGTAAGAGGGAGTTACTGTATGTTTTTTAGATGGTAGTATGTGCAGGTTTCAAGGTATGGAAATTTTAGTTTGAGGTTGCCATCAATGACAAAGCAGGAGATTGTTGGAAATATTGTCATTGATGTCAAATTTCTAGCATTATTGGTGATAAAGGCCCCATTGCATTTAATGTTGTTTTTAATATTCATATCTTGGTTAATGTGTGTTAATATTTATTTAATATTAATGAATATATTTTTGGTTGCATATAAGTCAAAAGAGGGCCCATGGAGAAGTCAAAGAGTCATGGGGTAAAAGATGAAAGAGGAATGTGATGCATTTTCTCATGAAGAGTCATCTTGAGGAATTTCAAGAGTCACTAAGTGAAGACAAAAGAGGTATGACACATTTTTCCATGAAGAGACATTTTGAGGAATATGAAAAGTCACCAAGATAAAGACAAAAGAGGAAATGATGCTTTTGCTTATGAAGGGTCACTATATGACTTTTCAAATGCAAGGATACAAAGGGTCATGCAAGTTTGGTGCCATTTTCCATGAAGATTGAAGGGTCACAAAGGGCTAATGCCAAAGGTCATTTAGAAAGCTATAAATAAAGGCTTGAGAAGCCATTTGGAAGATGAAAGAGAGTACATGGTTTGTATTTATTTTCAAAGAGAGAAAAGTAAGAGATATTGTAGAGTTCTATCATTTGTTGAGTAAGTAACATTGAGAAATAGTTGTTTTTTATACACAAGAGGGGTTGGTGCTCATGTGGGTTGGTGCTCAAAAATCTTTGCAAGGGGTTGGTGCTCCTGTGAGTTGGTGTTCACAAATAGTTTTTGTGTTGGTTCTCAGCAAAGGGGTTGGTGCTCCTGCAAGTTGGTGCTTACGAACTTTGTATTTTGAGTTGGTGCTCATTCATATACTTGATATTTTTCTCTATGGTTTTTTCCACTTTTGGTTCCCATGTAAAAATATGGTCTCTCTCTCTCTCTCTCTCTCTCTCTCTCTCTCATTTGGTGTAATTTATTATTTAAAATTTATTGCATATCTTGAATGTGTGATTAAGTGGTTAAAGAAAATAAATCAGATTAAGTGAAAAGATATTTAATATACTGATTCACCCCCCCTCTCAGTATATTTCATTCTTAACAACATTAAATTAAATTTTCACCTCCAGTGCTTATATAGAATGATATTGTAATGGATGGTTGAATATCTTCTAGTTTTGGTGGTTAGTATGTTGTGATCCTAAATCCTTTGGTATATCATCAAATGTGATGTTTTCACTATCAATGAGATTTTATATGTTGTGATTTAACCTTTAACATTTGTTCCTACTATTCCCAACACATTGATGATAGTTACAATAAGCATTTACATGATATCCTTTGGGTAGAGGTCGACTCATATCAACCTCTAAGGGAGGAGGGAAAGATATGAGATGATAATCCACTAGTTTATTGAGTGAAGTTGGAGACTCAAGTAATTGTGTAAACTATTTATTAGATGCATTAGATAATATGAGCTAATTAGGTTGTTGTGACAACATTTTCACTATTGTTGTTGTTTCATTCTTAGCTTCTAGAGGTTTTAGCTTGTATTTTGGTTTGATATAAAACTTTGTATTTGATGTAGTCAGTTTCTTGTCTACATAATTAAGATTTTTAAATGCAATGAGTTTTATTTATTGACCTCGAACAATATGGCATGAGTCATCAAAATATTTAAACTTATTGAAGACAATAGACTCATGTAGGGGGAAAGAAAAAATTGATTGAATATATCTTTAAAATCTTTATCTTCCATTGGATTTTCCATTTAGGACAACATTTTATCGTATCTCAAAACATATTCATTGATTGGCCCATTAGTTCCTTGTTTTAGCTCAAAAATTTGTGCCTATTGACATCTTTACAGTTATATTGATTGAGACATGTTCTATAAATGTATCCGCTAGAGGCTTGAATGATTTCAATGATTATATTGATAGATTATATAACCATCTTAAAGCATAGTTTTTAATCCTTATTGAGAATAATTTGGTGAAAATTTTATTGTTGAAAGCATAATCAAGATATGCTGCATAGAAATATCGAAGATGTTATTCAGAGTCATCCTTGCCATTATAAAGTGTGAACTTGGGTGGTAAACAATTAGTTGGAAAAGGGTTAAAATAGATGTCATGTGTAAGAAGATAATGGAATACATATTGTGAATCGATGGCATGTGTTGATTTTGAAGTATTTTTCTCAATATTTGCAATATTAGCTTCCAAAGCTTGAATAACATGGAGAAGGGTTTGAAAAATAGATCCACTAGCATTAAGATTTGATATTTGGGTAGTCACCAAATAGGATTAAAACACTACTTGTGTTGATGTAGGCATTAAAACTAGTAATTGTATTGAAGTATTAATTGTTCCCATGGAGGATGGAAAATATTTATTTTATCTTCAAGGAATAATGGCTTGAAGACATGTCCTGTGTACCCACTATATGTAGTATTAAATGGTGTACTTGAGGGTAGGGATAATAGAAGTGATGTTTGATAGGCATATCTAGTAGCCCTAATATTTGTATCAATAGAGAGAAATGATTATTGACTAACAGTTTTGGTTTTTTTAGTATTTAATATAGTATTGAGGATCTTCTAGATATCTTCAATATTCTAATAAATACACTAGCTAAACATTGGAATAAATTTAACTGATCTTAATAGAATTATTCATGTTCATTTTTGTCATGTGTTTGATTGTCGTCATGATCAAATTCATCCCCTATGAGAATGTTTTTTGTATTAATCATTGGCATTATTGTCACTCTCATTATTGGTAGAATTCGATAGGGTATTAGCTTGAGAAAGTTTAGGTAGTAAAAGAGGAATATATAGATGTTCATTAGGTACAAAATCTATTCTATAACTACACCTAGGTTTCATACAAATTAATGAAATCGAAATATGAATAAGTACTAAAATCTAAAACTTTAGAAGGACAAAAACCCTAGGGAAAGCTAGGACTGGCATCAGAAGACTCATAGGTTGGGTTCACTAAATATTTAACCCTTTTTGGATATAAGGTTAAAGAGAATAGATTAAACTGGGATACAGATTGGCATAGTGAAATAGAGAACATGAGCCTTGTAGCAATAGAAAGGTGTTGAAGTGAAGTGTTGAGCCATGAGTGATATTTTCTAAGTGCACACAATTAGTTTATCATGTAAACTCTAATTTTAGCATCTACAATTGCCACAATTTTTTTTTCCATTAGTTGAGAATAACATCTCAAACTTAAGGAAAATAATAAATGTTTAATGGCATTTGATAAGGGATAAGTAGTTCTTTGGTACCGTATATTTATCAATCCCCTTGAAAAATATTAATATCGTAGAAAATAAATTAGATAATTGGAAATAAATCTAATGTCATTTAAAAACATTGGTATTTTTCGATGTTTGTTGTTCCTCATTCTAACTATTTCCATAGCATAAACTTATGCACAATAATTAATTTAGTCACAAACATTAGAGCCTACCACCGCCCTCTAGATTTCATTATAGGAATACCTCTCATCTTAATTATTTAAAAAAAATTTAAAACTAAGAAATTTATTAAATAAATACTTAAAGAAGAGAATCTAAATTACATAACCAAAATATTATAGAAGTTGAAACATATTTCATTCTAATTTGGAATAGAAGCTAATAATAAATCTAACAAAGAAGTTTCTTCAAGAGAATGATATATATATATATATATATATATATATATATATATATATATATAAAATAATTCTTAATGATTATCACATATAAAAACTCCTAAAACATGAGACGATTCTATGGATTTGGTGGCTAAAAATACCAAGTTGATGAATCATTTTGTGTAATAAGACTTAGTGGAACCAAAGGCTTTACTAACTAAGGGTAAAGGGGATACTATGTATAGTGAAATATTTAAAAGCATTGAGTTGATTAAATTTTCTAATACTTTCTTTCTGGAATCAGCTTTAGGATAAAGGGAGGATTGCACTGTGATGTAGAAGAAAAAAATGGAATTCTTATAAAATACATTGAACCAATAAAAATGGTCCTTCTCTCTATAAAAGGAGATAAGGGAGGAACTTTATTCTATAATTTTGATGATATTTGGTTGTTTGCCTTGATTGGTTTTTCTTTGCTAACAGGTGTAGGCTAGTTTTCTGACTATCAATTGATTGTTCCCATATTTATATGGGGTATTTGTGGTTGTAGATCTTATTTTTGTTTGATTCAAGTTTTTTTGTCACACCTATCTTTATTTTTTGTATGTGGTTGTGGGTCCTAGTCAAACCCTCTATTTACCCTAATAACGTGCATAACAACAACAACAACAACAACAACAATGAAAAACATCCATTGAAATGTGTCTAAATAAATAACAATGTGATTCATATGGTTCAAAATGTTTTGGATCAACAACATATTAAAAACCATTAAACATCAGCTTTTTATCATATTCTTAACTAGAATTAGAAAAACCAAAACAAAATGCATTTTTCATAGCTTCAAACTTTAAATTCATCAATAGATACCTATCTTGCATAAATATAGATTCTAGGTTCATATTTTTACCGCAAATACAAATATTTTTTACTACTCTACTTCCTATATTCCCTTTTAACACATGTAAATATGAATTATACTATCATTTTCAATTTAAATTTCAAAATACAAACCTAAATAAACACTTTATAGATTAAATATATTCTTAAAATAAACTATGGTCACACTTAAAGTCATACTTAGTGTTGTAATTTAAGCTAGGCTTCATGTTACTCTTTAGGTCATACCTAGTGTTGCACTTTAAGTCTTATTTAGTGTTTCTCTTAAAGTCATATTTAGTGTCACACTTAAATTTAGACATAATTTTCCACTTAAAGTCACCTTAATAATATAATTAATTTCCAATTTAGTGACAAAATTAAATTCAAATTTAGCGATGGATTTAGAGTCATGTTTAGTGATGGAGATAAAGTTACATTTAAAGATGTTTGTAGATTCAACAAGAGCGTGACTCTAAAGTCAACATTAAAGTTACCCTAACATCACCTTCTAACATCAACTATAAT
Organism: Torreya grandis; assembly: GCA_037957365.1. Classification (NCBI taxonomy): domain Eukaryota; kingdom Viridiplantae; phylum Streptophyta; class Pinopsida; order Cupressales; family Taxaceae; genus Torreya; species Torreya grandis. The sequence goes on along the minus strand of JARHVA010001838.1, from coordinate 1,033,192 downwards.
ACATTAGAAGGTGACATTAGGTTGACTATACTTATGACTTTAGGGTGACCTTAGCCTAACCTTGTCTTTATGCAATTTATATTCAGCATTAGAGATAAATAAAATATGCATGACCCAATTTAAAAGTGACTTTAGGTATGAAATTATCCCTTCACTTTTTTCTTGTTTTGTGATTTATAGGTAACTTAAAGGTGACTTAAAGGTAACTTTAATTCTAACTCAAAATAATCAAAACATGGTAGTGGTTAACCTATGAATCACATATCTCAAAGGAAAGGGACTACATGTACCACATGTAAAATATGAATAATAAAATCTATGATGTATAATCATAATAATATGCCATCGTTAAATCATGTTTGAAAGGGTAACTCAACACACACACACACACACACACACACAAACAAGTCAAAGCTCTGTATGTAAAAGAAAATAATGGTTTCCCCCTATATTTTAAAGGTATAAGAAATTTAATCAAAATAAATAAGAGGTTTCACCTTTATAGACAAGGTATTGCAAATGTAGGCATAATAGTATCATGTTCATAACAATAAATATATAATTAATGAACCACCATGATAATATGCCCTAATAAATACCTGGTACTAATGATATCAATGTAAGTAAACAATCATATAATTAATCAAATAACATTGTGCATAATATAGATCATGACATCAACTATATAGTAACATTGAAACATAATAACCAATGAAATCACATCAAGTACATAACAAGCATACCACACTTTAAAAAACATAGAAACAAAGACACACATACATGGAGTAGATATTACTAGTAATGTGACACAATGTATACAACAAAAGTAAGGAACATAGATCATTCATAGGGAAAATAAGAGAATGACACCAATAAAAAAGGAGGTAAATAAAATGTATCAGTCATTGTAGAATCAAATAAAAAACTCATACAACTAAGAGGGAAGTCAATATAACTAATATATTTTAGAATATAAATTGATAGTAATTATAAGCATGCACTTACTTTAGGAAAATGGTTATTTTTAAAAAATGATAATAAATAATAATAATTCTTAGATATTTTATTCACGACCGAAACATCCTTTGAAACGTGTGTCTAAATAAATAACACTTGATTCTTATGGACCAAGTAAATAAAGAATCATAAATTTTCAAGCATATTAAGGACTAAAATAACATTTGTTTCTTATAGACTAATGAGGATGATAGTTGCTTATATCTATCCACCAAGTTACAAACACCTCTAGATACCGTAACCCATGTGACAAATATTTTCAAAATATTGAAATAAGAGATGGCTTTGACTAAAGTGGCTCAAGTGAAATAAGGCTATGGATGTGGGATCCAAGAGAATGAAATGGAATTAAATTTAGAAATATGAGGTAAATATATAAAATTAGTATAAAAATGAACAAGTTTTAATCTTATAAGTGATGTAATAGAGTGCACATGTTCAACAAAATAAAATATGGATAAATTTATTACAACCAAATTACAACACAAATATCTAATAAATGTTAACTAGTCTAAATCAATAAATGTATGCAATAAAAAAAATTCAAGTGGAATAAATTATTGCCAAAATAAAAGAGAAGTGATCATGTAAGACTTAGAGGCATGTCTTGAATATCGCTATATCTTGAGATAAAATTTAACATGCAACAATAGAAAATTGTGGTCAAAAGTGTGAGTGGCTTTGCCTTAAAGTTAAGTCGGAAATTAAACTAAGAGGTCTCTAAAGAATGTTATGCATTCTATAGTTTTCCAAGAGTGTGCTATAGTTTTAAAAAGTCATACACTAAGAAAAAATATTTGTATGTTGCACTCGTTTGGTTGTGTTTTCTCTTAATCTTGTTAATTTTTGGTGCAATGATTTTGATTATAAAAAATAAAATTAAAAAAATCCTCATTTTAATTGATAATAGTATCTCGAACTTATACACAACAAGAATTATACTCATGGATATCATAACCCACCACCACACCTCATATGCCAATGTGGAAACACTTCTCAACATTATTATTTTAATAAAATTTATAATTTAAAAAAATAATAAAAATAAGAATCTAAATTATATAACTAAAATCTAATAGAAAGTGAAACATATCTCTTTTTAATAAATTTTGGAATAGAAGCTGTTAGTAAATATAACTATTCAACTAATTCACAAAACATGGTTAAAAAAAAAAAAAAAAAAAAAATAATAATAATAATAATAATAATAATAATAATAATAATAATAATAATAATAATAATAATAATAATAAAAAATTAAAAAAAATTAATGATTTTACTCACAACTGAAATATCGTTTGAAATATATCTGAGTAAATAACTTGAGATTCATATGATCCAAAATGTTTTGGATGAATAAAATATAAAAAATCATTAAATTTTATTTTATTATCTTGTTTTTAACTGTGATCACAAAATCCAAAACAAACTAAATTATACATAGCTTCAAACTTTATTTTATTATCTTATTCTTAACCACAATCATAAAATCCAAAACAAACAACATCATACATAGCTTCAAACTTGAACTTCATCAATAGACACCTACAATGTATAAATAAAAATTAAGCAGTGTTGATGCTTCTAAATGTACCACAAGTGCCCTTAGTGTTTAGAGAACACTTCTCATTTTAAAATTAAAAAAATTCAGAGCATGAGTTGCAGGTTTTGACAATCTGGTTGCTTGTGGTGAAATAGTAATAGAGTAAGATAATTGTTCCATAATATTTATATAATTTTTTGGTTGGGAGCCACCTTGGCTCGTTCTTTGTGAATCTTTGTTAATACTTAGTGAGTTACATTCCTACTTTAAGCTACAGAATAATCTAAGTGGATATTTATAATGTGGCTAAAACTAAAATGGTCATGGTATAAAAAAGGAGCAAAGAGAAGGGTAGGGTAGAAAAGAAACGAGTGATTACCAATTTTAGTCCAGAACATTATGACAAAGTATCAATGGCAATTGAATACACATTTATCAAATATATAATGCAACATATCCTAAGCTCAAATCTTACTATATATCAAGTAAACTTCAAGGGAAAACATTTAAGAATCATAAGTAAGAATCAAGTCTACTTTAGGGATTTACCACTATAATCAAATAACAATCGCACATCTGAATACAGAGAGAAATGAAATGAAGTAGAACCTAAGATATTTCAACTAATCTAGCATAGGCACAAATCAAAAACCCTATGATTAAAGAATGCTATTTAGATTTGAAAGACATTATTCAAATTTGAGACCTCTACTAACAATTGAGAGAAAAGATATATTAGTAATTAACACATCAAAAATGGACAATCCTTGTAGAATTCCTTGATCTTATTAATTGCTTCAAGTATACAAAATTTTCTCAAAAAACTCTTTCTTTACAATGGTCATACATGCCTTTATTGAAATACTAGGTAGTATAACAGTCAGCTACAAAATATAGGTGTACAAATATAGGGACAACTATCCTTACAAGTTCTAAAATACAAGTGCTTTTCCAAATTGTACTGACCTAGAGGTAAATATGCTAAAAAACTAGCATATGCCTTTAAAAAATAGAATATGCTCAATTTGATGGTTGGGCCCCTGGGTGTCGCTATTGGAGTATGCTCATGACTCTCCCATGTTGTTCATTGATTAAGTCTAGGTCTACATCAGGCTTCATGATCTATTTTTCCTCTTGATTTGTTAGGTCATCAAATTCTTTATCATTTCTATCTATGGTCTCTTTGATACTCTTGGCTTCATTTATTATTTCCCCTATGTTGAGTATCATGCCCAATATTTTTTTGTTTTTACCTCTGGATTTGCCTTGACCTTTTTCTCTGATTTCTTGGGTTACCAAAGTAGCCTTATGCTTGAATTCCTCATCACTAATGATCCCAATGGAAATGGGTTATGTAGGTTCTATAAGCATGGTCCCAAGAAGTTGTTCAACTCTTGCAATTAATTCCTTGTCTTCTTTTAGGACCCTTTCCATGCCATTATGACATGCACTCAAACTTTGAACCTTTTCAATCACAATTCCAAGAATTGTGCTCAAATGCCCCAAATTGATGGTCTTAAAGTTTGAGATCTACTTCTTTGGTTGAATATTGATGAGTTGAGCTATCTTATCCCCAGAGGCCTGTCATTAGGTGACTAGACTCTTGGCTAGTTTACATTGTCTTTCTAATGTGCCTTGCCTTAATTTCATCGACTTAAGTGCCTTAAACATGTCACAAAATAACTTGTCAAACAACTTAATTATTGTATCTGACACTAATAGAATTGCCTATTTTTCCAAGTTTTATTTCTCTTTACAAGTTCTAGATCCTTTGCTTCATACCTTGGACTCCAAATTTAGCTTGTGTTGAATGGGCTTCAATTAGACTTTCCACATCTTCTTCATGAATTTCAGCCTCTCCAAGCTACTGACCAGCCACTAGGGTTAGTCCTACAAATGGTTCCAAATTATAAAAGGTGAATTCCTCTATCCCAAACATAGTTGTCCTGGTTGTTATTATTTCCAACCTAGTTGTCTCAAGGTTGAAATGGACATTAGTGATTGGTTTCTTCAATTGGGGAGGTTTTGGGACCTCCACACTTGAGCTGGTACATGCTCTTAGAGTATCTATCTTATTACCTTCTATCCCTTCAATGACCAAAATTATTCTTTATTCCTACTCTTTCATTATAGACCTTATCCAAGGCTTCATATCATCTTGTATTCCCACATCAGTGACCCTTGTCATGTCCCAAGAATGAAAAAGAGATGGGATCTTTTGCAATGTTCCATGGATGAACTAGTTTGGAATGACTGGTCCATGGATTGGAAATTCATCACTAGTGAGATTGACTTCACTAGTGGGATGAGTGAAGGTCAATTTGGGCTTCTTCCTTGGTCTAATAGTGACCAAGGCCAATTCTTCCTTTCTCTTCTCTTGAGGTGCCACATGGATTAGCTCTTTTCCTATTATTTTCTCTAAAGGGTTCTCCTTTCCAATTGATCCACATGACTCTATAATTTCCTTGAGGGCACCCTCAAGTGTCTCTTCTAATTCCAAGTCTATCATGTCAATGTACTAGATTGGAAAAGGTGGCCTTTATTGCATGGTTGAAGGTAATGTCCTTTCTCTAGGTCTTTCTTCTAATCTTATCTCTCCAACCTTCTCCTTTCCTTTGCCTTGATTATCCTGAATTTGCTCGACCTATTGTTGAGGTTGTGGTTGATCTATCTAAGGTGGCTCATGCTCTGTTCAAGATGGCCTAGGTAGTAAGTGGTATTGCAAAGGGTGCATTTTCCATGTTTCTCTAGATGGATTATTATCCCTAACTAATCTATGCTTGAACTTAATGTTATGGACTTGGATCTTAGCCAATACCTCTTCATAGTTATTAGCCCTAATATATATGGTGTCATGAACACCAAGTTGATGTGCATATTTTGGCTTTGAGAGTTTCTTGTCCCTTAGATGGTCTCCAACTAAATTCTTTAGATCCCACATTTTGAGTTCATCCAGTTGGAAGCCAAATGAATCCCTATGTGTGGATATAACCTCTACCTATTTCTAGTCCTTTATAATGGTTTTTCCAATATTCAAAGGGAATGGGCGGAGTAGGCCTCTCCTTTTCTCTTTGTAAGTCCTATTAATGCCATGGATGAGCTGGGAAGCAATTTCCTACTTTGCAAGCTTATTTGGAACATATATTGGCAGTTTTTAAGGTTGAGTCATGATTCTTTCTATCCTGATGACTATGTAATTAGGATAATACCATACATCACCTATCATTTCAACATATCTCTTGATGAGGGGGTGGAGCCTAGGAATGAGAACACCTGTGATGGCCTCCACTATAGCAAGGTAAACACAATCATAAATAAACTACATGTGATTCCTATACTTGAAGATGTATAGCTTGGAATAGTAGTGTAAAATGGTTATCCTTCCCTCTATGGACCAATTCTTAATCCATGGGAAGGTGGTTGAGGCCAAAAGGGCATCGAGTAGATATGAGATCATAAATAATTGATTTAAAGTCTTTATTTTGATGGTGATGAATTGCTTAGCAAGGAAGATACTGATCAAATCTCCAATTGGAGGGGTGAGTTCTTCCTTCACCAAGAAGTGCACATATGAGACCCAAACCTTATTCACATAAGTGGTCGAGGGGGCACCAAAAGCTCTATTCAAAAAGGTTATTATCACCCTAATACCCTATTTGAACTAGATGATAGGGATTTTGCCATCAAGGCTTCTAAAGATGATAGGGATTTTTCCATTTGGATTACAACTAGGTCACAGTGTTGTCTATTTATGGTTGAATTTATCTACTCATCCCTTGAGATGGGTTGCAACTCTTCTATCATAAAGAAGAGCTCAGAGTAATTCCTAATGCCCTATATATTCAGTGATATGAGGTCTAATTCTATATCCTTGAATATCCAGCCCTCATTGTATGTTTCCAAATAGAGCTCAACCTCTTCCTTTAATTACTTCTTGCTAGTTTTCATGGTTTCTATTTCTTGACAATTGTTCACATCAGATTGTAGATGATATTTTTGAAAGCTCTCTCATTCTCAAAAACACAATTTAGTCATCCTTTGATTGAATTGTATCAAACTGAATTTATTTGGGTCACTTTTATGCAGGGTTTAGGGTTTTGGAGCTTTAATGGTAGAAGATATCTAGGCTTTGGCTTATATATGTTCTAGATTTTATTTGAACCTTTGCCTTTATACCTTTGTGTTTTTGAGCCCATGAGATCTCAAATTTTGTCCTTTTCTAGTTGTGTGGTGCTTATGTGGCACTGGTCTTGACCTTTCATGGCATTTTTCATAAATGTCATTTGGACACTAGCCATTGGTATTTAAAAATACCTCCTTCATTCTGTACCATAGGATCAAAATCCCATATTAGTGTGATCCATGATTATAATCCAGGCCCTTAGATCCTGATTGGGTCTCTTTGTTGCAAACTCTGTGAACATGACACTTGACATTTTACATGCCTTCTCTGTGCTCCAAATATTTTGGTCAGTCATTCATATAATGATAATTGGCCACGTGGTGAGTTTATGGGCCTTTTAAAATTTATTGGTTCCATCACACCATTGGATCAAATCTAGTGATGGGGCATGAACCATTGATCTACAAACAATGCCTAAATGTTAAGTCAATTGATTATTAAAGTTATGATCTAGGCTTAAGTTCCTTAGGCTAAGGTTTGTTTCATGTTTATTAAGCATGAAATAAACCTTAGGATAAGGAACATATGCCTATGTTTCCCAATTTATAATGAAGGGGCAAGGGTCTAAATAGTTTAGGGCACCACATATAGAAACCTTTGGTTAGCTTATACTTGGTGTGTTGAGGGCTTCCCCTTTTAACATAAAACTTATCATAATCTCATAGTTTAAGCTTCATGATAACATGCCATGAGGACCCTACCATATGAATTTAGACTAAGTATTTAAATCATATGACCATTTCCATATTTTTAAAGTTGAAGGCTCCAATTGCTGAACATCTTTTGAGCATTTCCTTTAGATTAAGAAGCAACTTCCGAGTTAAAATAGGATTTTCATATGTCATTTGAACACTAAGTAAGATATTTCATTGGGATAAAATTGATGGTCTCATAAATGTCAAATATACCCTCACGGGTGTCATTTTATAGTCACATGGATGTCAAGTTTAAACAAGTGAAGTTTTTATTTTGTTGTACTTAAAGTTGATGATCATCTGAGCATCAAGTTCATCTTTTCAGATGTTTGGATGAAGGTCACATGAATGTTAATTTTAAGTTCGTTAAAATATTTAGTGTCAAATGTGAGGATGCCACTTGGAATTTTCTCAATGCTTCCTAGGGTCTTAGTGTTAATTTATCCCATTGGATCAAATGACATGATAAAGTGAAAGCCATAGGATCTTTGTTTGAGGACTTGCTATTGATTGGTGGTCATGTCAAGTGGGCCCCTTTCCTTTTAATCCTTGAATGTGATGGTGCCACATATCCATCTTTCAAGCTTCTTGTATCCTTTTTACTTTTTATCTATGCTTTGTTCTGTTCAATCATGTCCCAGTGAGTAAGCATGGGTTGTTAGATTACTAAAGATGCATGTTAGTTAAGCTAAAGTTCATGTTATCCTCACATTGGTGGATCAAATATTTTGATAAAGCAACAACTATAAGATCCTGCAAGGCATGAGGAAGTTAATGTTAGGACCATGGAGACAATAAAAACTTAAGCTTAAGGCACTAAGACTAAGGTCATGATTTTATTAATGAATGCATCAGGGCCTTAGTATTAAAGTCTTAGGCTAAGTTGGGGAATATAAAAGCACCCTACATGATGGCATTTAGTTAGGCCATAAGGAACATTAAAAAATGGGGAAATAATGAAGGGGATCAAGTTTCTTAGTCAAGTTGTGTTAAAAAACATGACTAAACCTAGAATATGTGCTTTATACTTAAGTCTATAAATAAATTTTAAAATAGTTCTTGCTAATTTGGTTCCTACCTTTACTCAAATTTGAACTGAGGGTTTGCCAAGGTTTTGGAATATAAAATTCATGGGGATATATGCCAGGGGACCTGCAACTAACACCCAAACAAACTTCATTAGCAATGTTAGTCCAGTTTAAAATAGACTAAAACCACATAAGATTGTCTCTTAACAAAGTGGATGATATTCAAATTATATAAAAGACCTTAACATGTTGAAATGTCTGTGTTTTATTCTGAGGGCTTCTCAAGGGTTTGAATTCAAAAAAATGGGGTATGTTTATCCCAATAAATGGTGACTCATAGGGGAAACATAGTAATATGTCAGAACTTTGAGACTCTGATCAGACAAATAATTAGGTCATCCACTTAATTTGATCAATATCATCATCCAGACCAGGCCATAGTTGAAATAAACCCTACACTTATGGTTTTATCCAGATTATGTGTGTGCTTTGATTCCACTTATTGTTTGCCATGGGGTTCAAGAAATAACTTCTAGGTCTCATGTCCTTGATCACTTACGCTAACTTATAATATGTTAAAATGTTCATCATGAACAATACTTTTAACTTAGAGAAGGCTTGGGCATTACTCTATTGCTAGCCAAGCATCCATAGCCCTGATAGAGATGATTTTAGATCCACTCAGGGCCTTACTCCACTAATATCTAGGCATCCATAGCCCCAATGGAGATTGCCAAAATCACCTGTATCTAAAAGTTTCTATTTTTGTAATGTATCCTTATTTTTGTATTTTCTTAGATCTTTAGGCTTTCAATAAGGTTGGGAGCTAAGATAGCTAGGTTTCAGGATTTGGTCAAGTACTTGATCTTTGGAAAATCACCTATGGTTAAAACTCTTATCCTAGGCAATGATGCTAATTAAGTGTTATATTTGGGTATATCCTGATAATTTGGGTTTTCATATATAAGTGCAAGTCTTCTTAAAACTAGTTTGAGGTCAAGACAATGGTTAGGGTTTAATGAAATGATTAGCCTTTCCATTGGTCTTTATCAGTTTCTCTAAGATATAACATCATGTTTTATATTTCATAACCATGGTTACCCTATGCATGGGGTTCATACCTTTATTTTTGAATTAGGGGGAATGGTTTTAAGCAACATTCATAACTTCTAAGATAAAGATTATCCCTATGGACTTATTGGAATCAAGAAACCAAACAACATGAAAAAAACACACAATAGAAAGAAAGACAACAAAGGAAAACAAACAAATATGTATATGCCTATACACAAACAAGGGATGAGAAGGAGAAAACATGGAAATAAACTAACTATCATACGTACACTAATCTAATCATCTTATAGTTTTACTCCATGAAGACCCTAGGGGGAGAAATAAAGAAATAGTGGTTGAGGTAATGCCCATTGGTGGGAAATGTAAACTCTACTCCTTGTAAGTATTTGAGCTTGAAGGCATTGTTTCCCAATGTTTTTTCAATTTGGTATGGGACAATCCATAAGGGTGTGAAATTTTCATGCTTACCTTTAGGTTTAAATGCTTTGTCCTAAAGGAGGACTAGGTCTCCCTATTTGAACACCTAAATCCTTGATATTTTATCAAACCATCTCTTAACTTTGGTTTGATGCCTACTAAAGTTAGCAAAGGCTTTCTCCCTTGCATTTTCCATCTAAATTATATCCAACGATATATAATTGGCTAGTTCTTGGCTCTCCTCCATGTATTCTTGCATAAATTTGTATGTAGGCAACTTGAGAGTGATGAAAAAGATGGGCTCCTATCCATACACCAATAGAAATGGTGAGATTCTTAAGTCTTGCTTGATTCTTATCCTATTATACCAAAGTTCAAATTTAAGGAGCTTGTGCTAAGTCTTGGGCTTGTCTTTGATAAACTTCTTGATTTACTTCATTAGGTTCTTATTTATTGACTGGAAGACTCCATTTCATTGGGGATAATGGTTGGATGTAAACTTGAAAGTGATGCCATTGTCATAAGCCCATTTGGTCATCTCTATGGATGTGAAGGCAGAGCCATTGTCACATATTAGGGATATTGGAGTCCCAAACTTGGTGTAGATATTTTCTTCTAAGAAGTTGATCACTTCCTTGGTTCTACATTATTTGGTGGCTACAACTTTAGTCCATCTTATACAATAATATATGGTAGTAAGGACATACATGTGACCTTTGAATGAGTTAGGGTTGATTACATCGAACAATTCCAACCCCTATTGTGCAAAAGGTTTATCAATCATGATTGGTTGTAGAGGCATTACTGCCTTTAGATCCTTAGTGCTAAAGATCTGATATGAGTGGAATTATCTCACATGTTTGTGGACATCTTTAAAAATGATTGGCCAATAATAGCTAGCTCTAAGAATCTTATGGGCAGTGGTCTTTCTATACGGATGTCCACTACCCATATTTTCATGGAAGGTATTCATGATTTGGGTGGCTTATTCTTGAGAGATACACCTTAGGTAGACACCTTAAAAATTCCTTCTATATAAGACCCCATTATTTATCAAGTAGTGGGCTATCTTTAACGTCAGGGCCCTCTTTTGCTCCTTAGATAGACCTCCAAGACAATTACCATTGATTGGCAAATGTATGATTAGATCATACCACTCACTAGCTTGAAAGTTTTGTTAATCCACCTAAATAATACTTAGCCTAGGGTTATTATTAGCAATCATCTGAATCAAACCTCAGAACCTTACCAATTTTCCTATTTTCATCTGTAGGTCATATTCCTACAAGATTGACATCCATTTACCTCAAAATTCTACCAATTAATTCTGAATTAACATAAATTTGGTAGTAGGGTTAGGTAAGATGGCATGCACTTTATTTTAAAGGATGTAATACTTGAATTTATTAATTGCCTTGAATAATGCATGTGCTTCTTTATAAATCAATGAGTCATTCAACTGAGCATTCTTGAAATTAGTGTTCCTGAAAGCTATTGGGTGGTCACACCCATCAATTTTATGAGTTAACACTACATCCATAGTGTGATCAGATACAAAGGATTAGAGGTAGAAGTCCCATTAAAAATCAAGACTTATAAGGACTGGATCTTCACTGATGGCCTTCTTGATATCATTAAATGCCTTTCTGAAATCATCATTCCATGTGACTTTGACATCCTTCTTCAGCATGCCATTCAGTGGTTTCACTATTTCTACAAAACTATAATTAAACATTCATAAAAAATTAATTTGATTAAAGAATGACTTTACCTCTTTTTTACTATTTAGAGGCTCTACTCTAGATATGGCCTCCACCCTTTGAGGGTCTATAGAGATCCCATTTTTGGTTATAACATGACCCAATAACTTTCCTTCAGTCACACAAAAGATACTTTTATTAGGGTTCAAGGAAATGCCATACCTTCTGCATCTTTCAAAAACTTATTGTAAATGCATGAAGTGATCTTCTCTATTTTTAGAAAAAACTATTAGATCATCCATATAAATAATGATGCATTTACTTATCAGGCCTTGGAAGGCACCATATATCTTTGGAAGGTGGCTTTTGCATTGATGAGTCTAAAGGACATTCTCTTTTAAGTGAAGGTCCTCCACTTTATGATGAAAATTGTCTTCATTTTGTCCTCCCTATTAACCAATTCTTGGTTGTAACCTAAAAATCCATCAAGAAAGAACATCATAGCTAATCTCAAAATAACTTGAATTACTTAGTCTAGGGAAGGAAGGGGGTAGTTGTCCTTCTCGAATGCTTTATTCAAATTTTTGAAGTCTATACAAAGTCTAATCTCACCATTCTTCTTCTTGATTGGCACCAAATTAGCTACCCAGGTAGAGTGCCTGATGGGGAAGACTATCCTAGCATCTATAAGTCTTTTAACCTCTTTAAAGATCATTGGATATAATACAAGGTTTACAAGCCTTTGTTTTTGCCTTAATGGTTTGATTATCTCCTTAAGGGGTATAGTATGTGTGATGAATCTTGGATTAAATATCTTTAAGTCATCATAGAACTATGCTATAACATCTCTGTAATGGGCAAGGAGTTCCTTAACTTTATTATTCTCAATGTTTGTGCAGGCCTTCCCAACATTTACCAGTCACGACTGATTATGAAGGTTTAAATCAATAGTATTATAGTCCTTCCCATTTACCTAGGGAACCTTGGAAGTATCATCAAGTTTGTCTTGATCAAAAATTCTTTCTAAAGTAATCATCCCCTTGGGATTTTTTTTGTCATTCAAATGAATGACCTTGCCATCAAATTTATCTTCCCTAGATGTATTTTCATTAGCTTCATCAACAATGTGAGCATTAAATGCTCCAAAATTGTTTATGAAATAAAATATATTTTGGTCATCATTGAAGACTTAAAAGTGATTAATGTTGTCAGGTATTGAAGGAAAAGGGATCAACTCAATGCTAAAATTTGGAGAATCTTGACTGGGCATGATGTTGGTGGTAGCAAATGCCAACCCATTAGCAGTGTGGTTTTCTTCCCTTGGGATGGAAATGATGTTTGAAGTATCAAAAGATTATATCAAGTCCCATACCTTGAACTTATATCTTTTTAAGTATGAGAGTTTACATTGGTATTTTCTTCTTACGTGGTTGACCACTAATTCTGAATCCCCATAAACTAGAAGTTCCTTGACCTTATTTATTATGGTAAATTGTAAACCAAGGACAAGTGATTCATACTCAGTAAGATTGTTAGTACAAGGGAATTATAGCCTGTAGGGGGCATGATAATTTTTATTAGTGGGATTAGTTAAGACAACACCAACCCTTCATCCAACACTACAGTTAGCACTGTCAAAATTCAATTTCCATAATTTACGAACAACCTGAGCATTCTTGTGATCACATATCTTATCAATTTTCAGGGTGAAGACCCATAACTTTGAGTCAATTATGTTAACCCTCTCATTTATATTATTGTAATCAGTTATCATATGCTTCATTCTTGGTTCTCTCTCAAACTTTATTTTATTGGGGAGCCCCTTCCAAGGTAGTCACAAATGTGAGCAGTCTATAAACATGTAAGAATTCAAAGCCTTGGTCTATTCCCTGCTTAGTAAGATTCCATAAACATCAGGTATTTAAACCACTTGAATATCAATGAATTATTATATCCTAGGCTTAGAAACCAATTGCATATGAACATTTAATAATTCTCCTACAACCTTAACTCTAATTTTTCCAATTGGTGATAACCATGTTAGATTTTATAGGTGTTAAACCAAGTTGCATGCATATACCTATAGGCATGATATTGGTAGATGCTCTTGAATATAATAAACAATTATGCAAGTTTTTACCAAACATCCTGATCATGAGCAAGAAAGGAGGAGACTCATCTTTGGATTTATGTAACATTACATTGGTATGATCAGTCTTGGGTGGATTGTTGTGCTTCTTTGAAAAGGATTCCAATAAGAGGTCCCTCTACTCTGTAATCTATGTGAGTTCATACAATGTGATATTAGACTTTATATTTTTCATTTCCTCAACTATGTTATACCCAATTTTATTAGAATAACTAGGAATTTCAACATTGGTTTTAGAAGTACTCCCTTTTGGTGGCTCTGGATTATTGTTTGAAGAGGTATCAGGAGGAGTTCCAAAATCATTTAGAGGCATTGAGGTACTAAAAGGCTACCTTTGCTCTCTGTTCCTCAAGGTGTAGGTCTTCTTCAAGAACTGTTGAAAGGCTTGGACTTATATAGGGATCTCATAAGACTCATTTTCCTCTTGAAAGGGGAAGTCAAATTTGTCCACCATGAAGGCCTACTTAGATGGCATAGATCCAGATGAACCTACACCACCTTCCTTGTTAGGCACTACTTCAAATGTATCCTACTCCTCTTGGAAAGCCTCAAAGGCTTTGAAAAATTATATACAATTAATTTACCCATTCTTGGTTGTGCAATGTATCCTACAATAGTCAGGAAATGCAATATTAGTAAGATTAATATCCATATTCTTGCTACTGGAAGATGGTTCATTAGCCTTATTATTGTTAAAAATATCATTCTAAAATATATTGCTTGGCCTATAAAACCTTTGAAATGAGAAATTCTTACTAGAGTGATATCTGATATTACCTACTTGTTTCAACAATTGAAGGAAATCAGTGCTTAAATTTTGAACCATTTTCAAGATAGACTCATTCTCATTTTTTTGGAGTTTCAAAATTATGCACCTGATTGTTGTTAGCACCTATAGCTAGTAATAAAGGTCATTGATCACCTACATTAAATCCATTAGTAGGATGACTTAAGAATCTTAGATGTTGACTTGGGGCCGCATGACTTAAGGGCACTTGATTTAAATTTGGAAGTTAGTTTAAGGCTGGGAGATTTTGGTCATTGTTGGGGGACAAGCTCATCACAGGCATATGTGGGTTCACATTTGGGATTGAGTAAGCCATTTGCCCCTGGGGTTGTATTTGATCATTGATGGTCATTGAATCAAAGTAAGCCTGGGTCAATGAAGCTATAGCTGGGATGGATCTTTTCAAGAATACATAGGTCATAGGATCCACTACATCTTTGTAGATCTCTAAAGCTAGAACATCATTAGGATTATAAGGCTCTATGGTTCTACTATACATATTTTGAAATCTAGTATTAAATGACCTAATAGTTTCACTGGCATCCCTTCTAATAGTGGTGAATTGATGGTAAATAACATAGGGACTAATAATCTTACCAAATTGATCAATGAACACATTATTGAAATCATTCCAACTTGTAATGTAATTATCAAGCAAGTTTAAAAACCACTCATAAGCTGCATCTTTAAAATTAAAAGGAAATACCCTACATGTTACAACCTCATGTATGACATTAAGCAACCTTAAGGAATCTTTAAACAACTTTATGTGTTCCTCAATAGTTATTATTCTAATTGGACTAAATGTAGGTAGATATTTCTCAAGATTCTTTAAGAGATCATGAACTACCCCAGGTATATTAATTGAAGAATCCCTCAACCATGCCATACCTAGATGAAGGTTGAAGGCATAAATACCTTGAAGAGGTGAAGTTGGAAGAGACTTGGATCTCCAGCATCTACATTTATCACGTCTAGCTCTCCTATGTACCTTGAGCTCAAGTAAAGGCTCTCTAGTTAATGAGTGTGATCTTGTTCTGATCTTGGGCAATTCCAACTTGAAATTCAAAGATCCTGCTTGAAATATGATGTGTCAAGTTAACTTTTATGAAGAACAAGAGTTAGACCTACACATTAGGTTTATTTTGTAAAGGTGGTATGAAAATTTGTAAAGAATGTTGATCTTTGATTGAATTAGCTCAAAGGTGCATCCAACTATGTAAATATGGTCTATCTTTGCAAGTCTAAGACTAAATAAACTCATATCTATGAAAGATATGCCCACCTTTGATCATATTGAACCATTCTAACCTTAGGTACTATGGATTTTTAATGTCAAAGCTAAATTCACCAGAAACAAGCACCAATTCTCGAATAACTTTAAAGAAAATACAATGGGGTGATGGAAACAACAAATATTAATGATCTTTATACTTTTAAGTAAAGAATTCACTTAAAAACATGAAGATATACTTATATTTAGGTGAAACAAGACTAATATCAGTAAGGATTCAAAGAGTTCTAACCCTCCTTCGAGCACCAATGGGAGTTGTCCTATTGATGCTTCTAAATGTACCACAGGTGCCCTTAGTGTTTAAAGAACACTTCTCATTTTAGAATTTAGAAAATTCAGAGCATGAGTTGTAGGTTTTGACAATTTGGTTGCCTATGGTGAAATAGCAATAGAGGAAGATAATTGTTCCATAATATTTATATAATTTGGTGGTTGGGAGCCAACTTGGTCAGTTCTTTATGAATATTTGTTAAGACTTAGTGAGTTACATTCCAAATTTAAGCTACAAACTAATCTAAGTGGATATTTATAACATGGCTAAAAATAAAGTGGTCATGGTGTAAAAAAGGAGCAAAGAGAAGGGTAAGGCAGAAAAGAAATGAGTGATTGCTAATTTTAGTACTGAACATTATGACAAAGTATCAATGGAAAATACACATTTATCAAATATATAATGCAACATAGCCTAAGCTCAAATTTCACTATATATTAGGCAAACTTCAAGGAAAAACATTTAATAATCACAAGTAAGAACCATGTCTACTTTAGGGATTTACCACTATAATCAAATAGTAATTGCACATCTAAATACAGAGCAAAATGAAATGAAGCAGAACCTAAGATCTTTCAATTAATATAGAATAGGCATAAATTAGAAACCCTATGATTAAAGAATGCTATTCACATTTCAAAGACACTATTTAAATTCAAGACCTCTACTAAAAATTGAGAGAAAATATATATTAGAAATTAAACATAAAAAATAGACAATCCTTGTAAAATTATTTGATCTTATTAATTACTTCAAGTATACAAAATTTTCTCAAAAAACTCTCTTTCTTTACAATGGTCATACATGCCTTTATAGGAAGACTAGGTAGTATATTAGTCAGCTACAAAATATAGGTGTACAAAGATAGGGACAACTGTCCTTACGAGTTCTAAATTACAAGTGCTTTTCCAAATTGTATTGACCTAGAGGAAAATATGCTAACAAACTATAATATGTGTTTACAATGGTATATTCTACTTCAAAATGTTACAAATTTTTTACAAAATAGAATATGCTCAATTTGATGATGGGGCTCCTGGCTATCACTGTTGGAGTATGCTCAATGCTCTCCCATGCTATTCATTGATTAAGTCTATGTAAACAACAAGATTCATGATTTATTATTCCTCTTGATCATCCAGGTCATCAAATTCTTTGTCATTTATGTTCATGGTCTCTTTAATACTCAATTCATTTATTCTTTCCCCTACATTGAGTACCATGCCTAGGATTGTGTTATTGTCACCTTCGGATCTACCTTGGCCTTTTCTTCTAATTTCCTTGGTTACCAAAGTAGCCCTATGCTTGAATTCCTCATCACTAATGATCCCAAGGGCATTGGGTTGTGTAGGCTCTATAAGAATGGTCCCAAGAAGTTATTTAGTTCTTGCAATTAGTTCCTTGTCTTCTTTTAGGACCCTTTCCATGCCATTATGCCATTCACTCAAACTTCAAACCTTTTCAATCACAATTCCTAGAATTGTGCTCAAATCCCCCAAACTAATGGTATTGAAGCTTAGGATATGCTTCTTTTCTTGAATATTGAGGAGTTGAGCTATTTCATCCTTCGAGGCCTACCACTGGGTGACTAGACTCTTGACTAGTTCACATTATCCTTCTAATGCACCTTGCCTTAATTTCATCAACTTAAGTGCCTCAAACATGTCATAAGATGACTTGTCAAGTAGCTTGATTATTGTATCTGACACTAATAGAATTTCTTATTTTTCCATGTTTTCTTTCTCTCTTTTCAAGTTCTGGATCCTTTACTTCATACCTTGGACTCTAGCTTTAACTTGTGCTTAATGGGCTTCAATTAGACTTTCTACATCTTCCTCATGAATTGTAGCCTCTCTAATCTACTGGCAACCCACTAGGGTTAGTCCTAAAAATGGTTCCACCTTCTGAAAGGTGAATTATTCTATCCTAAACACACCTGTCCTAGTTGTTATTATTTCCAACTTAGTTGTCTCAAGGTTGAAATGGATAGTAGTGATTGGTTCCTTGAATTGGGGAGGTTCTGGGACCTCCACACTTGAGCTAGTAGATGTTCCTAGAGCATCTATCTTCTTAACTTTTATCCCTTCAATGACCATAATTATTCTTTCTTCTTGCTCTTTCATTATATCCCTTATCCAAGGCTTCATATCATCTTGTATTCCCACATCAGTGACCCTTGTCATGTCCCAAGAATGAAAAAGAGAGGTGATCTTTTGGAATTTTCCAAAGATGAACCAATTAGGAATGACTAATCCATGGATTGGAAATTCATCACTAAAGAGATTGACTTCACTAATGGGATGAGTGAAGGTCAATTTGGGCTTCTTCCTTAGTCTTACTAGGACCAAGGCCAATTCTACCTTCCTCTTCTCTTGATGTGCCACAGGGATTATCTCCTTTCCTATTGTTTCCTCTAAAGGGTCCTCCTCTCCACTTGAGCCATAGGACTCTACAAGTTCTTTGAGAGCACCCTCAATGTCTCATCTAGTTCTAAGGCTATCATGTCAATGTATTAGATTAGAGAAGGTGACCTCTATTTCATGATTGAAGGTAATGTCTCTTCTCTAGGTCTTTCTTCTAATCTTATCTCTCTAGCCTTCTCCTTTCCTTTGCCTTGATCACCTTGAATTTGCTTAACCTATTATTGGGGTTATGGCTGCTCTATCTAAGTTGGCTCATGGGTTATTCTAGATGGCCCAAGTAGTAAATGGTATTCTAAAGGGTGCATTTTCCATGTTTTGTCAGATGGCTTATTGTCCCTACGCAATCTATCCTTGAGCTTAATGTTATGGCCTGAGATCCTGGCCAGTACCTCTTTAGAGTTCATAGCCATGATATTTATGGTGTCATGGCACTAAGTTAATGGGCATATTTTGGCTTTGAGATCATCTTATCCCTTAGATGGTCACCAACTATAATCTTTAGATCCCACATTTGGAGTTCATCCATTTGGAAGCCAAATGAATCTTGTGTGTGGACATAACCTCTACTTGTTTCCACTCCTTTATTATGGTTTTACCAATATTCAAGGGGAAGGGGTGGAGTAGGCCTTTAATTTTCTATTTACAAGTCATATCAATGCCATGGATGAATTGGGAAGCAATTTCCTACTTTGCAAGTTTATTTGGAACATATACTAGCAATTTGAAAGGATGAGTCATGATTCCTTCTATCCTGATGATTGTGCAGTTAGGATAATACCATAAATCCCCTATAATTTCAACATATATCTTGATGAGGGGATGGAGCCTAGGCATGGGAACACCTGTGATGGCCTCCACTATAGTAGAGTAAATGTAGTCTCAAATAAACTACATGTGATTCTTGTACTTGAAGATGTGCAACTTGGAATAATGGTGTGAAATGGTTGTCCTAGCCTCTATGGAACAATTCCTAATCCTAGGGAAGGTGGTTGAGGCTATAAGGGTGTCTAGTAGATATGACATCATAAAGAATTTATTTGAGGTCTTTATTTTGATGGTGATTAATTGCTTAGCAAGGAAGATACTGATCAAATCTCTAAGTGGAGGGGTAAGTTTTTCCTCCACCAAGAAGTGCACATATGAGACCCAAACCTTATTCACATAAGTGGTCAAGGGAGCACCAAAATATCTATTCAAAAAGGTCATTATCACCCTAATACCCTCTCTAAACTAGATGATAGGGATTTTTCCATGAAGGATTCTAAAGATGTGAGGTCCTTAGTGGATCCAAGGTCTCAGGATGGAGTCCATGTCATGGTTATTGGTCCATTCCCTCATTTTGGGAAGGTCTACATGGGGAAGGGGGAGATTTTATTAATTTTCGAAATCAATAGGGGAAATATATGCTACTACTTTTTAGATACCTTCCCTAATTATACACTCACCATCTATCCTACAATCGATAAATATGGGGGCAAGGGCATCAATACAATGCAATACCTCTGGTTTTGCCATGGCATGATGAAGGTTAGCCATTTGGATTGCAACCATGTCATAGTGTCATCTATTTATGGTGATATTTATTTGATCCTCCCTTAAGATGGGTTGAAACTCTTTTATCATAAAGAAGAGCTTGAACCAATTCCTAATGCCCTGGATATTCAGCATCGTGAGTTCCAATTCTATATCCTTAAATATTTGGCTCTCATTATCTATTACCAAATAGAGCTCGACCTCTTCTTTAAATTACTACCTGCTAGTTGTCATGGTCTTTATTTTTGTTAATTTTTCACACCAGATTGCATCTGATATTTGTGAAATCTCTCTCATGCTCAAAAACATAATTAAGTTATCCTTTGATTTAATTGTAGCAAATTGAATCCATTTGGGTCACTTTTATGTAGGGTTTAGGGTTTTAGAGATTTAATGGTGGAAGATATCTAAGATTCAACTTATACATATTCTATATTTGATTTGGACCTTTGCCTTTATTCTATTATGTTTTTGAGCCCACGAGATCTCAAATTTTGTCTTTTTTTGCTTATGTGGTAGTTATGTGGCACTAGTATTGACTTTTCACATAATTTTTCATAAATTTCATTTGAACACTAGCCATTGGTATTTAAAAATACCTTCTTCATTTCACATTTTAGGATCAAAATACTAGATTAGAATGAGCCATTGATTATAATCCAGGCCCTTGGATCCTGATTGGATCTCTCTATTGCAAACTTCATGACCTTAGTATCAAAGTCTTAGGCTAAGTTGTGGAATATAAAAGGACCTTGCATGATGATATTTAGTTAGGCCATAAAGAACTTTAGAGAAGGGTGAAATAATGAAGGGGATCAAGTTTCTTAGTCAAGTTGTGTTAAAAAACATGACAAAACCTAGAATATGTGCTTTATACTTAAGTCTATAAATGAATTTTAAAATGGTTCCCACCAATTTGGTTCTCGCCTTTATTTAAATTTGAACCAAGGTGTTGCCAAGGTTTTAGATTATAGAATTTGTGAGGATATACTCCATGGGACTTGCTACTAACACCCAAACAAACTTCATTAGCAATGTTAGTCTAGTTTAAAGTAGACTAAAACCACATAAGCCTATCTTTTAACAAAGTGATCTTAAAATTCTATAAAAGACCCTAACATGCTGAAATGTCCATGTTTTATTCTGAGGGCTTCTCAAGGGTCCCAATTAAATAAAATGGGGTATCTTGGTCCCAAACAATGGCGACTCATGGGGGAAACATAGCAATATGTTAGAACCTAGAGACTCTGATCAAACAAATAATTAGGTCATCCACTTTATTTGATCAATATCATCATCTATACCAAGCCATAGTTGAAGAAAACCCTAAACTTATGGTTTTTAGGTCAAATACCAAGACATATCTAGATTGTGTGTGCTTTGATTCCACTTACTGTTTGCCATGGGGCTCAAAAAATAACTTCAAGGTTTCATGTCCTCAATCACTTACACTAACTTATAATATACTAAAATGTTCATCATGAACCATAATTTTAAATTGGGGAAGGCTTGGGCATTGCTCTACTATTAGCTAGGCATCCATATCCCCGACAGAGATGCCTTTGGCTCCACTCACAACCTTACTCCAGTACAAGCTAGGCATCCATATCCCTAGTGTAGATTACCAAAATCACCTATATCTGAAAGCTTTTATTTTTGCATTGTATCCTTATTTTTGTATTTTCTTAGATCTTTAGGATTTTGATAAGGTTGGGATCCAAGATAGTTAGGTTTTAGAATTTGGTCAAGTACTTGATCTTTGGAAAATAACCTATGGTTACAACTCTTATTCTAAGCAAGGATGTTAATTAAGTGTTAGTTTTGGGAATATCTCGATAATTTGAGTTTTCATCCATATGTTCAAGTCTTCTTTAAAATAGTTTGAGGTCAAGACAATGGTTAGAGTCTAATAAAATGATTAGACTTTCCATTGGTATTTATCATTTTCTCTAAGATATAACATCATGCTTTATATTTCATAACCATGGTTACCCTATACATGGGGTTCATACCTTCTTTTCTGAATTGAGGGGCATGTTTTTAAGCAAACTTCATAACTTCTGAGCTCAAGATTGTCCCTAAGGACTTATTGGAATCAAGAAACCAAGTAATAGGAAAGAAACAAATAGAAAGAAAGACAACCAAGGAAAATAAACAAGTATGTATATGCATATGCACAAACAAGGGATGATAAGGAAAGAACATGGAAATACACTAACTAGCATACCTACATGAATCTAATCATTTTAAAATTTTACTCCATGAAGACCCCAGGGAGAGTAGAAGATGAATAGTGTTTGAGGTATTTCCCATTGGTGGGCAATGTAAACTCTGCTCCTTGTAAGTCTTTGAGCTTGAAGGCATTGTTTCCCAATGTTTTTGCAATCTAGTATGGGCCAATCCACAAGGGTGTGAACTTGTTGTGCTTACCTTTAGGTTTAGATGCTTTGTCCTAGAGGAGGACTAGGTATCCCTCTCTGAATACCTTAATCCTTGATATTTTTTCTAACCAACTTTTGATTGTGGTTTGATGCCTGCTAAAGTCAACAAAGGCTTTATCCCTTGTATCTTCCATCTGAATTATATCCAACAATCTAGAATTGGCTAGATCTTGGCTCTCCTCTATGTATTCTTGCATAAATCTATATGTAGGCAACTTAAGAGTGATAAAAATATGGGTTATTGTCCATACACCAACAAAAATGATGAGGCTCTTAAGGCTTGCTTGATTCCTATCCTATCAGCCCATAGTGCAAATTTAAGGAGCTTGTGCCAAGTCTTGGGCTTGTCTTCGATAGAATTCTTGATTGCCTTCATTAAGTTCTTATTTATTGACTCAGAGACTCCATTCCCTAGGGGATAATGGTTAGATGTAAGATTGAGAGTGATGCCATTATCATAATCCCATTTGGTCATGTCTATGGATGTGAAGGCAGACCCATTGTTACATACTAGGGATACTAGAGTCCTAAATCGGTGCAGATGTTTTATTCTAAGAAGATGATCACTTCCTTGGTTTTGCATTTTTTGGTGGCTATAGCTTCAGTCCATCTTGTACAATAATATCTGATAGTAAGGACATACTTGTGACCTTCATATGAGTTGGGGTTGATTACGCTAAAAAATTCCAACCCCCATTGAGCAAAAGGTTTGTCAATCATGTTGGTTACAAAGGCATTGTTGTGTTTGGTTCCTTAGTGCTAAAGATCTAACATAAGTGTCATTCTCTCACATGTTTATGAGCATCTTTAAAAATTATTGGCTAATAATAGCCAGCTCTAAAAATCATATGGGCCATGGTCTTCTTAGATGGATGTCCATTGCCCAAATTTTCATGAAAGGTACTCATGATTTAGGTGGCTTCTTCTTGAGATACACACCTTAGGTAGACACTTTCAAAATTCCTCATATATAAGACCCCATTCTTGATCAAGTAGTGGGCTACCTTTAACCTCAGGTCCCTCTTTTGCTCCTTGGATAGACCTATAGGACATCTACCATTGATTAGCAAATTTATGATTAGATAATACCACTCACTAGATTGAATGTTTTTTTGACCCACCTACATAATACTTAGCCCAGGGTTAGTATTATCAATCATCTAAATCAAACCTTGGAACCTTACCAATTTTGTTGTTTTCATCTCTATGCCATAGTACTACAAGATTGATATCGATTTACCTCTACATTCTACCAATTCATTCTAACTTAACATAAGTTTAGTGGTAGGGTCAGGTAAGATGACATGAACTTTATTTGGTGGCTACAACTTTAATCCATCTTGTACAAAAATATATGGTAGTAAGGACATAATTATGACCTTATAATGAGTTAGGGTTAATTATGCCAAAAATGTCCAACCCTTATTGTGCAAAAGGTTTGTCAATCATGACTGGCTGTAGAGAAATTACTACCTTTGGCTTCTTAGTGCTAAAGATCTGACATGAGTGGTAATCTCTCACATGTTTATGGGCATCTTTAAAAATGATTGGCCAATAATAGTCAGCTCTAACAATCTTATGGGTTGTGGTCTTTCCAAATGAATGTCCACTACCCATATTTTCATGAAAGGTACTCATGATTTGGGTGGCTTTCTTCTTGAGAGACACACCTTAGGTAGACACCTTAAAAATTCATCTTATATAAGACCCCATTCTTGATCAAGTAGTGGGTTGCCTTTAACCTTAGAGCCCTCTCTTGCTCTTTAGATAGACCTATATGACAAGTATTATTGATTAGCAAATGTATGATTGGATCATACCACTCACTAGCTTGAAAGTTTTATTAATCCACCTACATAATACTTAGCCTAGGGTTAGTATTAGCAATCATCTGAATCAAACCTCAAAAACTTACCAATTTCGCTATTTTCATTTCTAGGTCATATTCCTACAAGATTGACATGCATTTACCTCTATGTTCTACCAGTTAATTCTAACTTAACATAAGTTTGGTAGTAGGGTTAGGTAAGATAGCATGTACTTTATTTCTAAGGATGTAATGCCTAAATTTATTAACTGCTTTGACTAATCCATGTGCTTATTTATCAATCAATGAGTAATTCAACTCGACATTCTTGAAATTAGTGCTTGTTGGCCATTTTTGGCCCACATATCAAAATTTGCCTAAGTATGAAAAAGGGAGTTTTTAGGCAAGGAAATAAAAAGTATTTGGGAGGACTTTAGGTTTTCCATCAATGACAACTTTGGGTTTTTGAGGGCATGGTGCAAATCAGTTTTCCAATAGTGATTAACTTCTAAATTTTTTATAAATAGAAGTAATTTAGGTTTACGAACCTGAATTACTCATGGATAGTGTATTTTGGGTTCTCTAAGGAACACTACTTGAGTACTTCATAAGTTTTGAGCAGTCAAAAACCTAAAATAAGTAAAAGGGCTTAACAAATCTGATTTGGTCTTAAGAAATAGTGCTTCTCGGGTTCTTCAAGGGACAAGTCACTTCAATTTTTCCAAAGGGAATTTTCAGAATGCCAAAGGGCCTATTTAGGGCAAAATATCCTCTTCAATTTTATTGAAGGGTCTTTTAAGAGCCCAAAGGTACACTTCAAATTTTTTAAAGGGCTTTTTTTTCTTCTCCAAGTGGACAGTTTCAATTTTCTCAAAGGGTATATTACCCTTCGAAAAGACCATTTCAAAATTCCTAAGGGTATCTTTCCCTTTGAGAGGATCGTTCACAAAAGTCTGAAGGGACACACAGAAATCTTGAAGGGTCTCTTACCCTTCGAGAAAGTCCATTGTGAAAATCTTGAAGGGTAGTTTCCAAAGACAGATGTGGAGAAAAAGTTTAAAAGAATTCATTTAGATAAATTATCCAAAGAAATTCCTTCAGGAGATTTGCTCAAAAGAAATAAGCTGGGAAGGAAACCAGAGACTAAGTGTCCAAAGGAAATGATGGGCCAATTGACATCAAAATTAGGATAAGTAGCTAGCCATTGGAAGTAATCAGGTTTGAAAAGCTTGAAGTCTTAAGGCTTGGGAAACAACAAAGTGAGAAGACTTCAAGATGGACAAGCCTAAAGTAAGTAGGCTTAGAGAACCCTAATTACTCTGCATAGAGTAAATTAGGTTTCTCCATGTTCTCTACTTAAAAGGATTTATAAGTGAAGGATCTAGGAAATTTTGAAGTTGGAGAGGCCAAAGAACCCAAATTACTATGCATAGAGTAAATCAAGATTCTCCAAGTGCTCGACTTAATCTAGATCTAGCAACATGAGAATCATGATGCAATAAATGGAGGATACCACATGGCATAACTGGGGTATAAAGGGCCAATCAATAAAGGACAAGTGGCACAAGGATGATCAATAAACATGGGAGAGTCTAAGCGGCTGGTAGCTAGAAGTTATGAAGGCTCTCATCCACCATGGTTCACTACCCATAATCACTATTTGATGCTTAAATGCATCATGCCAAGAAGAGACATTCTAGATGCTTACAACATGACTTTTCAGACATGCCAAATAAAAAATAAAAGATGGGAGGGGCTTGAGAGTATTGTCTAGTGATCCTGAGCAATGCATTAAGGGGAACAAGGAAGTATAATGTGAGAATTACCACCATCTATGACTTCTTCTCCCTTCCCCTTCTCTCTTCCCCCCTTTTCTATATAAATAGAGGCCTTGGAGCCAAAAAAATGATCCATAGACTAGTGATAGAATCACTCTATGAAAATTATTATGTAACAGACCTTTGAAGCAATAAAGATTATTTTACCTATCTCTTTGTCTAAAAATTATGTGGAGTTAGCTTTTGCACAATAACGTTCTGAAGAAGCATCCTTCCAACCTTATTGTCCTTCTTTCTTGCTTATTTTTAGGTGTTTTACATTTAGATGAACTTGAGATTTTTTGCCATTAATAGATGCTTAATGTGGATTTAGAAATTCATCTTTTGCTTCACGTATGGTTCAGTGAGCCTAGTTTATGAAATATTTATTCAAGTTAGCTAGTTAGGAGGTTGTGTAAGCAAACTTATCTTATGTTGAATTAGTGTTATTCCCCAGGCCAAGTGGATCACTTACTTTTGGTGCATCACCTCCCTTAACTTAGATTTATTTTCAAGTAATCCTCCTATCCCTTTTCCTTATGATGATGGTAGATTTTAGTGTGAGATTAAGAGATGAAATGAAGCACTTGAGGTTATATCCTCCTAAAAAATCCTAGAGGTTCAAACTCACCATAGGATACCCACATCTTGAGGTTGTCCCCATGCTTATGGCTAGAAGTGAGGGAGCTTGAATAACTCTCTCACAAGGGTGAAAATCCAAGATATAATAGTTTTGGCACATTTGATGGGACAAATACCATTTTATTTTCATTTTCCTGAAATATTGGTCAAATTTGATGTTGTTTTGATCATTTCATAGTAGTGGTAGCATTCACCCTTCAACATTTGGTGACTCCAAAGAACACCCAATTATCTAGTGGTAGAGCAGTAGCTATATTTGATGCCAAAGGTGACCACAAGATCAACTTCTATAGGTATTCATTTTGAGTTTTTTGAATTACATTTAAACTCAACAAGAAGGTTAAGGTTTTCCCATACTCACCCTTACGTAAGAAGCTACCCTCCTAATCCAGTCATAAGGTATACCTACGTAAAAATATCTTTATTATCCCCTCTTGCTGCTATGATTCCCCAAAGAGCTTTTGTGGGCTTCAATGGCCAAATCCCTTTGAACTTACCATAGTATGACCCTATGCTAGTAGAAACTCTCAAAAGTGTTCCTTATTACATAGGAGACTAAACTATAACTCCTACTCAGTGCACAACAAACATAGCCAACTTTTAAAACATTCATAATATCATAGTAGAGAACATGGATATTAGGATATTGGTTGTCTATTTCAAAGGAAAGGCATTAGATTGGTATAGGGCCTAGCTCCTAATTCTATCCACTCATGGGATGAGCTAGGAATAGCCCTATGTAAAAGGTTTATAGATAAGAGTGATCATCTATCAATTATAGAATAGTTGACCACAATAAAGAGAGCTCCTCATGAAGTCATGCAAGACTTCAATACAAGGTTTCAGTAGGCATGGGATAGAATTCCAACAGCTATTAGACCATCTCCAAACTTTGCTTTGTTGTATTACTTAAAGGATCTCAATAATGACATAGCTGTAATTATTTAATCTATGGGAGGAGACATACTACCAGATGCATATGAAGTGGCCATCCATGCAAAACATTGCATAGTTTAGGCTAGAAAGCTTGCTCCTAGACCCCTAGTGCCTATTTTTCTAGAGATCATATCACCTCTTTTAGTTATTCATCTACTTGATGTTATACTTCTAACACTAAAAATTGTTGGTGTGCCTTCACCTAAGCAAGAGAAGGCCTCTACTAGTTAATCCAACGACTCCGAAGAGTAGAAGAATTACTTGGAATTGAAAAGCATGCTCCAATCCTTGGGAAATGATGTGGTCAATGTCAAGAGGTCAGGATTACAGTAAGCCTTATAAAGCTCAATATCATACTTATCAAGCTAATAGGTGACCCTATAAAGGAGGTTTTAAAGGATAGGGGAAACCTAACTATGCTAGGTAGCATAATTATAATTTAAACATTGTAGGCCTTTCCAACTCCTTGGTCCTAGTTTAGAACAACATGGCTCAAGAGGCTAAAGGGACAATGCCTTGGAATAATTCTTTTAGACAATCCATTATCCCAACTAATGACTTCAA
Source organism: Torreya grandis (assembly GCA_037957365.1). Lineage (NCBI taxonomy): Eukaryota > Viridiplantae > Streptophyta > Pinopsida > Cupressales > Taxaceae > Torreya > Torreya grandis. The sequence continues at coordinate 1,004,871 of JARHVA010001838.1, read as the reverse complement.
CCAGACATTCAATGATCAATGGTAGTAGGATGTTGCACTTTTATAGCCTAAAGCATAGAGGTACCTATGCTGACAAAGCAAGAGCAACCTCTATAAGGACAAGGCTTAGATCAAGGGTCAAATGAACCAAAAGCCTTAATGGTCATTAATGAGAAAGAGAAGTGTTATGCATCCAATCCATAGGCTACTCCCAATTCGGCCCACACACCAGTCTCAACAAACACAAGGTTTAAGAGAAAGAATATGGGTGACAATCAGGGAGCTTTCAAAGAACCTCTATCACCATTCCTTCACTGATAAAGCTAGAAGTGGTTACTCCAAAAACCTAGGCAAAGCTTGGGGGTATGCCAATCAACATTGTGGAGCAAATGAATAAATCTAGCATGAGCATACCAATTTGGGACATGCTTTCCATGCCCATCCAAGTAGACATTCTTTAGTAAGGTTTGTCCAAGATGAGTGTTTCTATAGCTACAAGTAAGAAACCAAGAAAGGAAGCTAAAGTATTCACTAATGTAACCATGAGTCCTTTGGGAGAAAGGTCAAGTAGTATAACAAATCCCCCCCATTCTACATCTCATTAATCATTGATGACTCCTTGGTGCACAACTACTTGGTAGATAGTGGGGCCAGCACCTCAGTCATGCCAAAGTCTATTAATGACTAGTTGAACCTCAAGTATGAGCCGCACACCAGGGGAGTTCTATAGCTTGATGGTTCTTCCATAAAGCCATTAGGTATCATCAATAATTTGAGCCTAACCTTTCATATTTGTCCTAGCATGTCAGTGATGCAAGACGTGTTGATCTTGGATGTCACTCTTCACTTTGCATTGTGTCTTTCAAGAGATTTCATAGCCAATATTGGGGGTCACCTTGCAGCAGATTGGTATTACATGGAATTCAAAATAAGGTATGGGACTAAGGTCTCAGTCAAGGCTAAACTCATGGCACAATTCCACATTGAACCCCATCAGCCAAATAACATAAACCTCCATTATACCATCCTTGATGAGGATGAGTTTACAATTAATCAGGAGTTGAACACTCATCCTGAAGAAGTTATAGACTTGTTCTTGGATGAGATATGGGGAGATAACGATTGTTTCAACCCTTTGGAAGGTGTTGAGGAAAGGGACATGGGTGTCTATCTTCTACATGAAGAGAATCAGCCCATGCCTTCCCTCATTAGACCTAAAGAAGACCCCAATGGTTTATAAAAGTTGTTCTTTGATGGCTCAAGGAGAAAAAATGGTATAGGTGCTAAGGAAATGTTGATTTCACCCTTAGGTAATCAGCTTTTCTCTTCCTATAGGTTCCATTTCAGTTGTTCTTCAAATGCAGTAGAATATGAATGCTTGATATGTGGACTTCAATGGGCCAATAAAAGAGGAATCAAAATACTACAAGTTTATGGTGACAATGAGCTCATAGTAAACCAAGTCAGAGGCCTAAATGTTACAAAGAATTCCTTGATGAGGTCCTACAAAAATTTAGTGTGGGATCTAATTGAATATTTTGAGGCCTTTGCCATTCAAGTTGTCCCAAGAAATCAAAACCTGTATGTTGACAAGCTGGCAGCCGTGGGAGCTCAATTTGACATTCTAAGTAGGCCAAAAGAAACCAAGGTTTAGTCACATGTCAAGGTGGTGGTGAGGCCATCAGTGCTAAATAATGAAGCCCACTAGCAAGTTTTCTAGAGTGACAAGTAAATTTCTTGGTTCTTATAGCAGGAAGTTGAGCTCTCCTCTAGCCAAGCTAAATTATAACATCAATATGAGGATTAGATTGTTCAGCTGAAGTTGAAAAAACTTCCTAAGGGGTTGGTTACACTTGAGGGCCTTTTTCATGAAGGAGACCATATGAGGAAAGAAAAGGAAATAATATCAATTGATAAAGAAAACTATGAGAGTGTCCTCATCTTCAAGGACAAGCTTCTCAATTTTGGGAAGGTAAGCAACAAGGCTGAGAGGTATGCCTTCATATCCCTTTACCAAGAGTATGTAGACATTTTTGATTGGGAGTAAAATGACCTAAAAGGTTTTGATCCTAAGTTAGCTCAGCATACCATAGATTTGAAGGCTAATGCCAAGCACGTGAGGCAAAAGTAGAGGCCCATTAACCCTAAGATTGAAGAGCTGATGAGGAAGGAGCTAACTAATTTGATCGAGTCTAAGATCATCTTTCCCATCAAATATTCATCATGGGTAGCCAACTTGGTGCCTATAATAAAAAAGAGTGAGGAGATTAGGCTTTGTATGGACTTCAAAGATTTGAACAAAGTCTCCTTGAAGGATCACTACCCTCTACCATCCATGGAGTAACTTCTCCAAGTAGTTGTAGGATCAGAATGTTTCTCTCTGTTGGATGGATTTTCTGGCTACAACCATGTCTAGATGAAAGATGAAGATTGGTACAAGATTGTCTTCAACACCAAATGGGGCATGTATGCATACCAAAATATGCCCTTTGGTTTATCAAATGCTGATGCAACTTTATAAAGAGCCATGGACATGGATTTCTAGGGTTTGTTAAACTAAATGGTGTTGGTTTACTTATATGACATCATAGTTTTCTCCAAGAATGCTGATGAGCATATGGACCACCTAAGGTTGATTTTTGAAAGGTGAAAAGAGTATGGGTTTTATTTGAATCCCAAGAAGTGTGTGTTTGTTGTGCATTAAGGCAAGCTGCTAGGCCACATCATCTCAAAGGAGGGGCTATCCATTGATCCTGAGAGAGAAATTACCATTTTGGCCTTATCCCTACCCAAACATAAGAAGGGACTCCAAAGTTTTCTTGAAAAGATAAAATTTGTGAGAATATTTATCCCCAATTTTACAAGTTTGGTCAAACCCATCACTACTATGCTAAAAAAGAACCAAGTGTTCACTTGGTCAAATGAAGGCAAGTCAACATTTGAAGTTATCAAGAAAGCCATTGCTCAAGCACCCACACTTATGATTCCTAATTTCTCAAGGGATTTCATATTATATGCTTTTTCCAACATTGATAATATATCAGCCATGTTGATGCAAAGAAATGGTGAAGGACTTGAGCAATCATTAGCATTTTTTAGTCAAGGGCTTGAAGAGTATGAGGTGAGATATACCTTTACAGAAAATCAAGTCCTTATAGTTGTAAGGAGTCTCAAGAAGTTCAAGCCAATGCTATCCATCTGCAAAATACACATTATGGTGTCTCATACTGGGGTAAGAGACTTCCTTCTTAACAAGGATTTGAGTGAAAAAAGAGCTGGTTGGATTGCTAAAGTCATGGAGTAAAACATGAAGATAAAGGTCACTAAGCTAGTAAGAGGTAAAGGCTTATGTGAGCATATGGTTGATGAACTTCATGAAGACAAAGAGGTCATCTTTGTAACATAAGATAACCTATAAGCAGATGCACCTCCACCTCACACTAGTTGGCTCCATGATATGATGCACTTTCTACTAACAAGTGAATGCCCCTCAAGGTATAGACAAAGAAAAAATAAGGTATTTTAGACTTCAATCCATACCTTATGCTTTAGTTGATGCAGTTTTGTTCAAAAGAGACCTCAATGGAGTGCTCTTGAGGTGCATAGATGATGATCAAGTAGCCAAGCTTTTGGAGTATTTCCATGATGGGCATGCAGGTGGTCATTTTTCTCCAAGGACTACTAAAACAAAGATCATGAGGGCTAGTTGAGTCCATAAATAAAATTTCTATAAGGATTATCAAGAGGACCATGGAGGAGAATCAGAGGATGTGGCATACCAAGTTGAAGATAGCCTTGTGAGTTGATCGGGTAACTCATAAAGATACTATTGGCAATTCTCTATATGATTTAGTATATGGAAGGGAGGCCAAGTTACCTATTTCCCTTGAGTTTCCTACATTAGAGCTAGCCCATCAGCTAGAAGTGTTGGAAGATGAACCCATGAATGTGAGATTGGCAGAAATCATAGAGTTCGAGGAGACAAGGGACTTGAAATGAAGATGTTGGAGGTACATCAAGCTCAAGTCAAAAATGCTTTTGATAAGAGAACTATAGCAATGAATTTTAAGTAAGGAGACTTGGTTCTCAAATGGGACTCAAAAAAGGCCAAACCAGGCAACCATGCCAAATTTGATAGCTTGTGAAGTGGCCCTTATTTGATCCATGGATGCAAATAGCTTAACACTTTTCATCTCACCCAACTAGATGGGGAGGTATTACCCATCCTAGTCAATGGGATTCATCTAAAGCCATGTTATTAGAAGAGTTTGTAGACATTGTAAGTTATTTTACATTTTGTATAGCTTTTTATGTTTTTCTCTAAGTGCTTTTCACACATTTGTTTTAGTTGAGTGTTTTCCCTTCCCTACGTGCCTTGGGCATAATTTGTTTCATTTCAATTATTTTTTTTGCTTTAAGGGAGATTTATAGAAAAATCCAACTTCGTACAAAAGTAGTGAATCTAGGCCCAATGGATTGAACAAAGCAAATGAGCTGGGTTCTCAAGCATAATAGGAATGCTTCCCTACAAATCATTAGAAATGTTGGCCATTTTTGGCCCACATATCAAAATTTACCTACGTATGAAAAAGGGAGCTTTCAGGAAAAGAAATAGAAAGTCTTTGGGAGGACTTTGGGTTTTCCAGTGTGATAATTTTAGGTTTCTGAGGGCACAGTGCAAATTAGGTTTCCAACAATGCTTAACTTCTAAATGTTTTATAAGTAGAATTAATTCAGGTTTACGAACCTGAATTAATCATGGACAATGCATTTTGGGTTCTCCAAGGAACACTACTTGATTACTTCATAATTTTTGAGTAGTCAGAAACTTGAAATAAGTAAAAGGGCTTGACAAACCTGATTTAGTCTTAAAAAATAGTGTTTCTCAGGTTCTTCAAGGGACAAGTCTCTTAAATTTTTTTGAAGGGAATTTTAAAGATGTCAAAGGGCCTTTTTGGGTTAAAAGGTCCTCTTCAATTTTTCTGAAGGGCCTTTCAAGATTTCGAAGGTACACTTTAGCTTTTTAGAAGTGCTCTTTTTTCTTCTCCAAGTGAATAGTTACAATTTTCTCAAAGGGTATGTTACCCTTCAAAAAGACCATTTCAAAATTCATGAAGGGTATCTTTCCCTTTAGGAGGATCATTCATGAAATTTTGAAGGGACATACATAAATCCTAAAGGGTCTCTTACTCTTCAGAAAAGTCCATTGTGAAAATCTCAAAGGGTAGTTTCTAAAGACATACATGGAAAAAAAGTTCAAAAGAATTCCTTTAGACAAATTATCCAAAGAAATTCCTTCAGGATATTTTCTCGAAAGAAATAAGTCGAGAAGGAAACCCAATACCAAGTGTCCAAAGGAAATGATGGGCCAATGGATGTTAAAATCAGGATAAATAGCTAGCCATTAGAAGTAATCAAGTTTGAAAATCCTGAAGTCTTAAGGCTTGGGAAATAATAAAGTGGGAAGACTTCAAGATGGACAATCCCAAAGTAAGTAGGTTTAGAGAACTCAAATTAATCTACATAGAGTAAATTGGGTTTCTCGAAGAACTCTATTAAAAAATCTTTATAAGTAAAGGATGTAGTAAATTCAAAGTTGGAGAGGCCAAAGAACTTGAATTACTCTACATAGAGTAAATTGAGATTCTCTAAGTGCTTGACTTAAGCTGGGTCTAGCAACATAAGAATCATGATGCAATGAATGGAAGGCTACCACATATCATAACTAGAGTACAAAGGGCCAATCAATAAAGGACAAGTGGCACAAGGATGATTGATAAATATGAGAGAGTCTAAATGGTTGGTAGATGGAAGTTATGAAGGCTCTCATCCACCATAGTTTACTGCCTGTAATCATCATTTGACACTTAAATGCATCATGCCAAGAAGAGACATTCTAGTTGCTTATAACATGAATTTTTAGACATGCCAAAGAAAAACTAAAAAATGGGAGGGGCTTGAGAGTATTGTCTAGTGATCTTGAGAGACACACTAAGGACAACAAGGAAGTACAACATGAGTGTTCCCACACTTATGGTTTTTAGGTCAAATACCAAGACATATCCACACTGTGTGTGCTTTAATTCCACTTACTATTTGCCATGGGGTTCAAGAAATAACTTCAAGGTCTCATGTCCTCGATCACTTACACTAACTTATAATATGCTAAAATGTCCATCATGAACCATAATTTTAACTTAGGGAAGGCTTGGGCATTGCTCTATTGTCAGCTAGGTGTCCATATCCCTGATAGAGATGCCTTTGGCTCCACTCACGACCTTGATCTAGTACAAGATAGGCATCTATAGCCCTAGTGGAGATTACCAAAATCACCTATATCTAAAAACTTTTATTTTTGCATTGTATCGTTATTTTTATATTTTCTTAGATCTTTAGGCTTTCGATAAGGTTGGGATCTAAGATAGTTAGGTTTTAAGATTTGGTCAAGTACTTGATCTTTATAAAATCACCTATGGTTACAACTCTTATTCCAAGTAAGGATGCTAATTAAGTGTTAGTTTTAGGTATATCTCAATAATTTGATTTTTTATACATAAGTGCAAGTCTTCTTAAAAATAGTTTGAGGTCAAGACAATGGTTAGAGTATAATAAAATGATTGGCCTTTCCATTGGTCTTTATCATTTTATCTAAGATATAACATCATGCTTTATATTTAATAACTATGGTTACCCTATGCATGGGGTTCATAACTTCTTTTCTGAATTAGGGGGCATGTTTTTAAGCAAACTTCATAACTTCTGAGCTCAAGATTGTCCCTAGGGACTTATTATTCCAAGAAACCAAGTAATAGGAAAGAAACACACAATAGAAAGAAAGACAACCAAGGAAAACAAACAAATATGTATATGAAAATTCACAAACAAGGGATGAGAAGGAAAGAACATGGAAATAAACTAACTAGCCTACCTACACAAATCTATTCATCTTACAATTTTACTCCATGAAGACCCCAGGGTGAGTAGCAGATAAATAGTGTTTGAGGTATTTCCCATTGGTGGGCAATGTAAACTCTAATCCTTGTAAGTCTTTGAGCTTTAAGGCATTATTTCTCAATGTTTTTAAAATCTAGTACGGGCCAATCCACAAGGGTGTGAACTTGTTGTGCTTACCTTTAGGTTCAGATGCTTTGTCCTAAAGGAGGACTAGGTCTCCCTGTCTAAATACCTTAATCCTTGATATTTTATTTAACCATATTTTCACTATAGTTTGATGCCTACTAATTTTAGCAAAGGCTTTCTCCCTTGTATCTTCCATCTGAATTATATCCAACAATCTAGAATTGGCTAGATCTTGGATCTCCTCCATGTATTCTTACATAAATCTATATGTAGGCAACTTGAGAGTGATAAAAAAGATGGGTTATTGTCTATACACCAAAAAAAATGATGAGGCTCTTAAGGCTTACTTGATTCTTATCCTATTAGCCCAAAGTGCAAATTTAAGGAGCTTTTTCCAAGTCTTGGGCTTGTCTTTGACAAACTTCTTCATTGCCTTCATTAAGTTCTTATTTGTTGAATTAGAGGCTCCATTCCTTTGGGGATAATGGTTGGATGTAATATTGAGAGTGATTTCATTATCATAATCCCATTTGGTCATCTCTATGGATGTGAAGGGAGACCCATTGTCACATACTAAGGATACTAGAGTCCTAAACCAGTGTAGGTGTTTTCTTCTAAGAAGATGATCACTTCTTTGGTTATACATTGTTTGGTGGTTGTAGCTTCAGTCTATCTTAAACAATAATATCTAATAGTAAGGACATACTTGTGACCTTCAAATGAGTTGGGGTTGATTATGCCAAAAAAGTCCAACCCCATTGAGCAAAAGGTTTGTCAATCATGACTGGCTATAGAGGCATTACTGCCTTTGGTTCCTTAGTGCTAAAGATATGACATGAGTGTCATCCTCTCACATGTTTATGGGCATCTTCAAAAATTATTGGCCAATAATAGCCATCTCTAAGAATCATATAGGCCATGGTCTTCTTAGATGGATGTCCATTGCCTAGATTTTCATGAAAGGTACTCATGATTTAGGTGGCTTCTTTTTGAGATACACACTTTACATATACACTTTCAAAATTACTCTTATATAAGACCCCATTCTTGATCAAGGAGTGGGCTACCTTTAACCTTATGTCCCTCTTTTGCTCCTTTGATAGACCTATAGGACACATATCATTGATTAACAAATGTATGATTAGATCATACCACTCACTAGATTGAAAGTTTTGTTGACCCACCTACATAATACTTAGCATAGGGTTAGTATAATCAATCATCTAAATCAAACCTTGGAACCTTACCAATTTTTTTGTTTTCATCTCTATGTCATATTACTACAATATTAGCATCTATTTACCTCAACTTTCTACCAATTCATTCTAACTTAACATAAGTTTAGTGGTAGGGTCAGGTAAGATGGCATGCACTTTATTTGGTGGCTACAGTTTTAGTCCATCTTGTACAATAATATATGGTAGTAAGGACATAATTGTGACCTTTGAATTAGTTGGGGTTGATTATGCCAAAAAATTCCAACCCCTATTGTGTAAAAGGTTTGTCAATCATGACTAGCTATAGAGGCATTACTGCCTTTGGATTCTTAGTGCTAAAGATTTGACATGAGTGGAATTATCTCACATGTTTATGGGCATCTTTAAAAATGATTGGCCAATAATATCCAGCTCTAACAATCTTATGGGTTGTGGTATTTCCAAATGGATGTCCACTACCCATATTTTCATGAAAGGTACTCATGATTTGGGTGGCTTCTTCTTGAGAGACACACCTTAGGTAGACACCTTCAAAATTCATCCTATATAAGACCCCATTATTGATCAAGTAGTGCATTTCCTTTCACCTCAGGGCCCTCTTTTACTCCTTGGATAGACCTATAGGACAAGTACCATTGATTAGCAAATGTATGATTAGATAATACCACTCACTAGCTTGAAAGTTTTGTTAATCCACCTACATAATAAATTGCTTAGGGTTAGTATTAACAATCATCTGAATCAAACCTCATAACCTTACCAATTTTGCTATTTTCATTTCTAGGTCATATTCCTACAAGATTGAAATCCATTTTCCTCTACGTTTTACCAATTAATTTTGACTTAACATAAGTTTGGTAGTAGGGTTAGGTAAGATGGTATGCACTTTATTTCTAAGGATGTAATGCTTGAATTTATTAATTGCCTTGACTAATGCATGTGATTATTTATCAATCAATGAGTAATTCAACTCAACATTCTTGATATTAGTGATTTTTGGCCATTTTTGGCCCACATATCAAAATTTTCCTAAGTATGAAAAAGGGAGCTTTAAGGCAAGTAAATGACAAGTCTTTCGGAGGACTTCTAGTTTTCCAGTAGTGACAACTTTGGGTTTCTGAGGGCATAGTGCAAATCAGGTTTCCATCAGTGCTTAACTTCTAAATGTTTTATAAGTAGAAGTAATTTGGGTTTATGAACCTGAATTACTCATGGATAGTGTATTTTGGGTTCTCCAAGGAACACCACTTGATTACTTCATAAGTTGTGAGCAATCAAAAACTTTAAATAAGTAAAAGGGCTTGACAAATCTAATTTGGTCTTAAAAAATAGTGCTTCTTAGGTTCTTCAAGGGAAAAGTCACTTCAATTTTTTTGAAGGGCATTTTTAGGCAAAAAGTCCTCTTCAATTTTTTTGAAGGGTCTTTCAAGAGCCCAAAGATACACTTCAACTTTTCTAAAGGGCTTTTTTTCCTTCTCCAAGTGGATAGTTGCAATTTTCTCGAAGGGTATGTTACCCTTCAAAAATACCATTTCAAAATTCTTGAAGGGTATCTTTCCCTTTGAGAGGACCATTCATGAAAGTTTGAAGGGACACATAAAAAGTGCAAAGGGTCTCTTAACCTTCGGGAAGGTCCATTGTGAAAAGCCTAAAGGGTAGTTTTTGAAGACAAATGCAGACAAAAAGTCTAAAGGATTTCCTTCAGATAAATTATCTGAAGAAATTCCTTTGGGAGATTTTCTCAAAAGAAATAAGCTGAGAAGGAAACTTGAGACCAAGTGTCCAAAGGAAATGACAGGCCAATGGACGTCAAAATTAGGATAAGTAGTTAGCCATTACAAGTAATCTAGTTTGAAAAGCTTGAAGTCTTAAGGCTTGGGAAACAACAAAGTGAGAAGACTTCAAGATGGACAAGCCTAAAGTAGGTTTAGAGAACCCAAATTACTCTGCATAGAGTAAATCAGGTTTCTCTAAGTACTCTACTTAAAAGGATTTATAAGTGAAGGACCTGGGAAAGTTTAAAGTTGGATAGGACAAAGAACTTGAATTACTTTGCATAGCATAAATCAAGATTCTCTAAGTGCTTGACTTAAGCTGGGTCCAACAATGTGAGAATAATGATGCAATAAATGAAAGGATACCACATGGCATAACTAGAGTATAAAGGGTCAATCAATAAAGGATAAGTGGCAAAAAGATGATCAATAAACATGGGAGAGTCTGAGTGGTTGGGAGCTAAAAGTTATGAAGGCTCTCATCCACCATGGTTCACTACCCACAATCACCTTTTGATGCTTAAATTTTTCATGCCAAGAAGAGACATTCTAGCTGCTTACAACATGAATTTTTAGATGTTCTAAATAAAAACTAAAATATGGGAGGGGCTCCATAGTATTATCTTGTGATCCTGAGTATTACATTAAGGGGCAACAAGGAAGTACTATGTGAGAGTTCCCACCATCTATGACTTCTTCTTTCTTCCCCTTCTCTCTTCCCCCTTTTTTGTATAAATAGAGACCTTGGAGCCAAGTAAATGATCCCTAGACTGGTGATTGAATCACTCTACAAATATTGTTGTGTAATAGACCTTTAAAGCAATAAAGATTATTTTACCTATCTCTTTGTCTAAAAATTATGTGGAGTTAGCTTGTGCACAATAATGTTGTGAATAAGCTCCTTCCAACCTTATTTTACTTCTTTCTTTCTTATTTTTAGGTGTTTTCTAGTTATTTACAGGTCTAAACTTGACTTTTTTGCCATTAATGGATGCTTAATGTGGATTTATAAATCCCTCTTTGCTTCACATATGGTTCAGTGAGCCTAGTTTACAAAATTTTTATGCAAGTTAGCTGGTTAGGAGGTTGTGTAAGCAAACTTATCTTATTCTAAATTAGTGTCATTCCCCAGGCCAAGTGGATCACTTACTTTTGGTGCATCACCTCCCTTAACTTAGATTTCTTTTCAAGTAATCCTCCTATCCCTTTTCCTTATACTGATGGTAGATTTTAGTGTGAGATCAAGAGCTGAAGTGAAGTACCTAAGGAACTAGCCTCACAAAAAATCCTAGAGGTTCAACCTCACCATAGGATACCCACATCTTGAGGTTGTCCCGATGCTTATATCTGGAAGTGAGGGATCCTGAAGAACTTTGTCACAAGGGTGAAATTCCAAGCTATAATAGTTTTGGCACATTTGATGGGATAAATACTATTTCATTTTCATTTTTTTGAAAGAGTGGTCAAATTTCATGTTGTTTTGACCATTTGGCAGTAGTGGTAGCATTCATCCTTCAACATATGGTGACTCCAAATAACACCCAATTATCTAGTGGTAGAACAGTAGCTATCTTTCATGCCAAAGTTGGTTACAAGATCAACTTATATAGGTATTCATTTTGATTTTTCTGAATTACCTTTAAACTCAATAAGAAGGTTAAGGTTCTCCCATACTCACCCTTACATAAGAAGCTACCCTCCTAAGCTAGTCATAAGGTATACCTACGCAAGAAGATCTTTATTAGCCCCTCTTCCTGTTATGATTCCCCAAAGAGATTTTGTGGGCTTCAGTGGCCAAATCCCTTTGAAATTACCATAGTATGACCCTATACTAGTATCATCCCTCAAAAGTGTTCCTTATTACATAGGAGACCAATTTGTAACTCTTACTCGACACATAACAGACATAGCCAACTTCTACAACATTCACAATATCATAGTGGATAATGTGGATGTTAGGATATTGGTTGTATCTTTCAAAGAAAAGGCATTAGATTGGTATAGGGGCATTGCTCCTAATTCTATCCACTCACAGGATGAGCTAGAAATAGTCCTATGTAAAAGGTTTACAAATAAGAGTAATCATCTGTCACTTACAAAACAAATGATCACAATCAAGAGAGCTCCTCATGAAGTCATGCAAGACTTGAATACAAGGTTTTAGAAGGCATGGGATAGAATTACAATAGTTGTTAGACCATCTCCAAACTTTGCTTTCTTGTATTACTTGAAGGCTCTCAACAGCGACATAGTTGTAATGATTCAATTTATATGAGGATACATAGTTCAAGATGCATAAAAAGTGGCCATCCAACCAGAAAATTGCCTAGTTTAGGCTGGCAAGCTTACTCCTAGACCCCGAATGCCTCTTTTTCTAGAGATCAGATCACCTCTTGTAGTCGTTCCTATACTTGATGTTATACTTTCAACACTAACAATTATTGTTGTGCCTTCACCTAAGCAAGAGAAGGCCTCTACTAGTCGATCCAATGACTCATAAGAGCAGAAGAATTAATTAGAATTGAAAAACATGCTCCAATCCTTGGGGAATGATGTGGTCAATGTCAATAGGTCTCAAGCTTACAAAAAGCCTTATCAAGATTAGTATTAGCCTCAACAACAACCTTATCAAGCTAATAGGCCACCCTATAAAGGAGGTTTCGAAGGATAGGGGCAACCTAACTATGCTAGGTAGCATAATTATAATTCAAACACTGTAGGCCCTTCCAACTCCTTGGTCCTAGTTTAGAACACATGGCTCAAGAGGATAAAGGGATAATGCCTTGGAATCATTCTTTTAGACAATCTACTATCCCAACTAATGACTTCAACCAAATGTTTAATGATCAATCGCAGTAGGTTATTACTTATGGATATAACAAGGATTTTATGGCCTAAAGCATAGAGGTACCTATGCTAACAAAGAAAGAGCAGCCTCCATAAGGACAAGGCTCAGATCAAGGGTCAAACCAACTAGAAGGCTCAATGCTCATCAATTAACAAGAGGAGTGCTATTCATCCAATCCACATGCTACTCCTAGTTTGGCCCACACCCTAGTATCAACAAACATAAGATTCAAGAGAAATAATATGGGTGACAATTAGGGAGATTTTTAAAAACCTCTTATTTCCACTCCTTTACTAAAAAATCTAGTAGTAGTTACTCCTAAAACCTAGGCAAAGGTTGGTGGTATACCAATCAACATTATGGAGTAGATGAAGAAATCCAACATGATCATACCAATGTGGGACATGCTTTCCATGTCTGGCCAAGTAGATATTCTTCAAGAAGGTTTGTCCAAGATGAGTGTTTCTATAGCTTTAAGTAAGCAACCAAGTAAGGAAGTTGAAGTCTTCAATAATGCAACCATGAGTCCTTTGGGATAAAGGTAAAGTAGTGTGACCAATCCCACCCATTCTACATCTCATTAATCATTGATGATTCCTTGGTGCACAACTACTTGGTGGATAGTGGGGCCAGCACCTCAGTCATGCCAAAGTCTATAATTGACCAGATAAACCTCAAGTATGAGCCACACACTAGAGGAGTCCTATAGGTTGTTCCATAAATACATCAGGTATTATCAATAATTTGAGCCTAACCTTTCATATTTGTCCTAGCATGTCAGTGATGCAAGATGTGTTGATCTTGGATGTCACTCTTCACTTTGCATTGTGTCTTTCAAGAGATTTCATAGCCAATATTGGGGGTTACCTTGTAGTAGATTGGTATTACATGGAATTCAAAATAAGGTATGAGACTAAGGTCTCAATCAAGGATAAACTCATGGCACAATTCCACATTGAACCCCATCAACTAGATAACATAAACCTCCACTGTACCATCCTTGATGAGGATGAGTTTACAATTAATCAGGAGTTGAACACTCATCCTGAAGAAGTTCCAGACTTGTTCTTGGATGAGATATGGGGAGATAATCAATGTTTCAACTCTTTGGAAGGTGTTGAGAAAAGAGATATGGGTGTCTATTTGCTACATGAAGAGAATCAACCCATGCCTTCCCTCATTGGACCTAAAGAAGACCCCAATGGTTTATGGAAGTTGTTTTTTGATGGCTCAAGGAGAAAAAATAGTGCAGGTGCTGGGACAATGTTGATTTTATCCGTAGGTAATAAGATTTTCTCTTCCTATAGGTTCCATTTCAGCTGTTGTTCAAATGCAGAAGAATATGAAGGCTTGATTTGTGGCCTTCAATGGGCAAATAAAAGAGGAATCAAACTGCTACAAGTTTATGGTGACAATGATCTCATAGTAAACCAATTCAGAGGCCTAAACATTACAAAGAATTCCTTGATGAGGTCCTAAAAAAATTGAGTGTAGGACCAAATTGAAGACTTTGAGGCCTTTGACATTCAAATTGTCCCAAGAAATCAAAACCGACATGTTGACAGGCTGACAGCCCTAGGAGCTCAATTTGACATTTCAAGTAGGCCAAAAGAAACCAAGGTTCAGTCACATATCAAAGTGGTGGTGAGGCCATCAGTGTTGAATTGAAGTCCACTAGCAAGTTTTCTAGAATTACAAGCAAATTGCTTGCTTCTTACAGTAGGAAGCTGATTTCTCCTCCTCTAGCCAAGCTAAATTATAGCATCAATATGAGGAACAAATTGTTTAGTTGAAGTTAAACAAACTTCCTAAGGGGCTGGTTACACTTGAGGGTCTTTTTTATAAAGGAGACCATATGAGGAAAGACAAGGCAATAATATCAATTGATAAAGAAAACTATGAGAGTGTCCTCATCTTCAAGGACAACCTTCTCAATATTGGGAAGGTAAGTAACAAGGCTAAGAGGCATGATTTCATATCCATTTACCAAGAGTATGCAGACATTTTTGCTTAGGAGTAAAATGACCTAAAATGTTTTGATCTTAAGTTAGCTCAGCATACCATAGAGTTGAAGGCCAATGCCAAGAACGTGAGGCAAAAGCAGAGGCCCGTTAACCCTAATATTGAAGTGCTAATGAGTAAGGAGTGAACCAAGTTGATTGAGTCTAGGATCATCTTTCCCATCAAATATTCATCATGGGTAGCCAACTTGGTGCCTGTAAGAAAAAAAGAGTGGGGAGATTAAGCTTTGTGTGGACTTTAAAGATTTGAACAAAGTCTCCTTGAAGGATCACTACCCTCTACCATCCATGGAGCAACTTCTCTAAGTAGTTGTAGAATCAGAATTTTTCTCTCTATTGGATGGATTTACTGGCTACAACCATGTCTAGATGAAAGATGAAGATTGGTACAAGACTACCTTCACCACCAAATGGGGCATGTATGCATACCAAAAGATGCCCTTTGGCCTATCAAATACTGATGCAAATTTCCAAAGAGCCATGGACATGGCTTTTTAGGGGCTACTAAACTAAATGGTGTTGGGTTTACATGGATGAAATCATAGTTTTCTCTAAGAATACCAACAAGCATATGGACCACCTAAGGCTAATTTTTGAAAGGTGTAGAGAGTATGGGATTTATTTGAACCCCAAGAAGTGTGTTCTTGTCATGCATGAAGGCAAGCTAATAGGCCACATCATATCAAAGGAGGGGCTATCTATTGATCTTGAGAAAACAAGTGCCATCTTAGCCTTATCCCTATCCAAACATAAGAAGGGACTCCCAAGTTTCCTCAAAAAGATAAAATTTGTGAGAATATTTATCCCCAATTTTGAAAGTTTGGTCAAACTCATCATGAGGGCTGGTTGAGTTCATAAATAAAAATTTGCTCAAGATTATGAAGAGGACCATGGAGGAGAATTAGAGGACATGACACACCAAGTTGAAGACAACCTTGTGGGCTGATCAGGTAACTTCTAAAGCTGTTATTGGTAATTCTCTATATGTTATAGTATATGGAAGGGAGGCCAAGTTACCCATTTCCCGTGAGCTACTTGCATTAGATCTAGCCCATCAGCTAAAAGTGTTGGAACATGAACCCATGAATGTGAGATTGGCAAAACTCATAGAGCTCAAGGAGACAAGGGACCTTGAAATGAAGATGCTAGAGGCATATCAAGCTTAGGTCAAAAAGGTTTTTGACAAGAGAACTACAACAAGGAATTTTAAGGAAGGAGACCTAGTTCTCAAATGGGATTTGAAAAAGGCCAAACCAGGCAACCATGCCAAGTTTGACAGCTTGTGGAGTGGCCCTTATTTGATCCATGGATGCAAATAACTTAATTTTTTTTTAGCTTACCCAACTAGATGGGGAGGTATTACCCATCCCATTCAATGGGATTCATCTAAATCCATGTTATTAGAAGAGTTTATAACCATTGTATGTTATTATACATTTTGTATAGCTTTTCATGTTTTTCTCTAAGCGCCTTGCATACAACTATTTCAATTGAGTGTTTTCCTTCCCTAAGTGCCTTGGGCATAGTTTGTTTCATTTCAGTTGTTCTTGTTGCTCCAAGGGAGATTTCTAGAAAAATGTAGCTTTGTACAAAAGTAATGACTCCATGCCCAATGGATCGAACAAAGCAAATGAGTTGGGTTCTCAAGCATAGCAGGCATGCTTCCCTACAAATTTCTAGAAATGTTGGCCATTTTTGGCCCACATATCAAAATTTTCCTAAGTATGGAAAAGGGATATTTCAATCAAGGAAATAACAAGTCTTTGGGAGGAATTTGGGTTTTCTAGTAGTGAAAACTTTGGGTTTCTGAGGGCACAGTGCAAATCAGGTTTCCACCAATGTTTAACTTCTAAATGTTTTATAAGTAGAAGTAATTCAGGTTTATGAACCCAAATTACTCATGGATAGTGTATTTAAAGTTCTCTAAGGAACACTAATTGATTACTTCATAAGCTGTGAGCAGTTAGAAACCTAAAATAGGTAGAAGGGCTTGACAAACCTGATTTGGTCTTCAAAAATAGTGCTTCTCAGGTTCTTCAAGGGACAAGTCTCTTCAATTTTTTTGAAGGGAATTTTCAAGATGTCAAAGGGCATTTTTAGGGAAAAAGGTCCTCTTTAATTTTTCTAAAGGGTCTTTCAAGAGCTCGAAGGTACACTTTAACTTTTTTGAAGGGCTTTTTTTCATCTCCAAGTGAACAATTACAATTTTCTCGAAGGGTATGTTACCCTACAAAAAGACCATTTCAAAATTCTTGAAAGGTATCTTTCCCTTCAAGAGGATCATTCGTGAAAGTTAGAAGGGACACACAAAAATATTGAAGGGTCTCTCACCCTTCAAAAAAGTCCATTGTGAAAAGCTCAAAGGGTAGTTTCTAAAGACAAACATGGACAAAAAGTTTGAAGGAATTCCTTCAAATAAATTATCCAAAGAAATTCCTTCAGGAGATTTTCTCAAAAGAAATAAGTAGAAAAAGGAAACCCAAGACCAAGTTTCCAAAGGAAATGATGGTCCAATGAATGTTAAAATCAGGATAAACAGCTAGCCATTGGAAGTAATCGGGTTTAAAAAGCTCAAAGTCTTAAGGCTTGGGAAACAACAAAGTGAAAAGACTTCAAGATGGACAAGCCCAAATTAAGTAGGCTTAGAGAACCCAAATTACTCTACATAGAGTAAATCAGTTTCTCTAAGTACTCTACTTAAAAGGCTTTATAAGTGAAAGATCTAGGAAAGTCTAAAGTTGGAGAGGCCAAAGAACTTGAATTACTTTGCATAGAATGAATCAAGATTCTCCAAGTGCTCAACTTAAGCTTGGTCCAACAACAAAAGAATAATGATGCAATGAATGGAAGGTTGCCACATGGCATAACTAGAGTAGAAAGGGCCAATCAATAAAGGACAAGTGGCACAAAGATGATCAATAAATATGAGAGTCTAAGTAGCTGGTAAATGGAAGTTATGAAGGCTCTCATTCACCATGGTTCACTGCCCACAATGATCATTTGATTATTAAATGCATCATGCCAAGAAGAGACATTCCAGTTTCTTATATCATGACCTTTTATACATGCCAAAGATAAACTAAAAGATGGGAGGGGATTGAGAGTATTATCTAGTGATCTTGAGTGGTGTATTAAGGGGCAACAAAGAAGTACAATGTAAGTGTTCCCACCATCTATGACTTCTTTCTTCCTCTTCTCTCTTCCAACTTATCTATATAAATAGAGGCCTTGGAGCCAAGCAAATGATCCCTAGACTGGTGATAGAATCACTCTATAAAAATTGTTGTGTAACAGACCTTTGAAGCAATAAATATTATTTTACCTATCTCTTTGTCTAAAAAATTTGTGGAGTTAACTTGTGTATAATAACATTGTGAAGAAGCATCCTTCCAACCTTATTGTCCTTATATTTTACTTCTTTTTAGGTGTTTTCCTGTTAGTTATAGATCTAAACTTGAGATTTTCTACCATTAATGGATGCTTAATGTGGATTTAGAAATCCCTCTTTGCTTCATGTATGGTTCAGTGAGCCTAGTTTATGAAATATTTATGCAAGTTAGTTGGTTAGGAGGTTGTGTAAGCAAATTTATCTTATGATGAATTAGTGTCATTCCCTAAGCCAAGTGGATCACTTGCATTTGATGCATCACCTCCCTTAGCTTATATTTCTTTTCAAGTAATCCTCCTACCCCTTTTGCTTATGCTGATAGTATATTTTAGTGTGAGATCAAGAGTTGAAGTGAAGCACCTGAGGAACTAGCCTCATAAAAAAACATAGAGGTTCAACCCCACCATAGGATACCCACATCCTAAGGTTACCCCCATGATTATAGCTAGAAGTGAGGGAACCTAAAGAACTCTCTCACAAGGGTGTAATTCCAAGATATAATAGTGCTCATGAAAGCTATTGGGTGGTCACACCCTTCAATTTTATGAGTTAACACTACAACCATAGTGTGATCAGATGCAAAGGAGTATAGGTAGAAGTCCCATTAAAAATTAGGACTTATAAGGACTAGATCTTAACTGATGGCCTTCTTGATATCATTAAATGCCTTTTTAAAATCCTCATTCCATGTGACTTTGGCATCCTTCTTCAGCATGTCATTCAGTGGTTTGACTATTTCTACAAAACCATAATTAAACTTTCTTACAAAATTAATTTTACCAAAGAATGACTTTATCTCTTTTTTACTATTTGGAGGCTCTATTCTAGATATGGCCTCCACCCTTTTAGGGTCTATAGAGATCCCATTTTTGGTTATAACATGACCCAACAACTTTCCTTTAGTCACATAAAAGATACTTTTCTTAGGGTTCAAGGAAATTCCATATCTTTTGCATCCTTCAAAAACTTGTAAATTCATGAAGTGATCTTCTCTATTTTTAGAAAAAAATTTAGATCATCCATATAAATAATGATGCATTTACCTATCAATCCTTGGAAGGTATGTTCCATATATCTTTGAAAGGTGGCTCTTGCATTGATGAGTCCAAAGGGAATTCTTTTTTAAGTAAAGGTCCTCTACTTTGTGGTGAAAGTTGTCTTCATTTTATCCTCCCTATCAACCAATACTTGGTTATAACCTGAAAAGCCATCAAGAAAGGACATCATAATTGATTCTGAAACAACTTGAATTACTTGGACTAGGGAAGGAAGGGGGTAGTTGTCCTTCTCTAATGTTTTGTTCAAATTTATGAAGTATATACAAAGTCTAATCTCACCATTCTTCTTCCTGATTGGTACCAAATTAGTCACTCAAGTAGAGTGCTTGATGGGGAAGACTATCCTAGCATCTAGAAGTCTCTTAACCTCTTTAAAGATCATTGGTCTAATACAGGGTTTACAGGCCTTTATTTCTGCCTAAATGGTTTGCATCTATCCTTAAGGGGTATAGTATGTGTGATGACTCTTGGATAAAATATATTTAAGTCATCATAAGACCATGCTATGACATCTCTATATTAGGCAAGGAGTTCCTTAGATTTCTTGTTCTTGATGTTTGTACAGGCCTTCCCAACATTTTACAGCTAAGGATGATTATGAAGGCTTAGATCAATAGTATTATAGTCCTTCCCATTTACCTTGGGAACCTTAGAAGTATCAACAAGTTTATCCTAATCAAAAAGTATTTCTAAAATAATCATCCCCTTGGGAATTTTGTTATCATTCAACTGAATGACCTTGCCATCAAATTTATCTTACCTAGATGTATTTTCTTTAGCTTCATCAATAATGTGAGCATCAAATGATCCATAATTGGTTATGAAATACAATATATACTAATTATCATTGAAGACTTGAAAGTGATAATGTTTTTAGGTACTGAAAGACAAGGGATCAGTTCAATGCTAAAATTTGGAGAATCTTGGTTGGGTATGAGGTTGGCAACAGTAGATGCCAACCCATTAACATCTTAGTTTTATTCCCTTGGGATGGAAATGATGTTAAAGGTATCAAAGGATTATATCAAGTCATATACACTAAACTTATATATTTTTAATTATGAGACTTTACATTGGTATTTGCTTCTTACCTGGTTGACCACTAATTCTAAATCCCCATAAACTAGCAGTTATTTGACCTTGTTTTTTTATGGCAAATTGTAAACCTAGGAAAAGTACTTCATACTCAACAAGAGTGTTAGTACAAGGGAATTGGAGCATATATAAATCATGATACTTTTTATTAGTGGGATCGGTTAAGACAACACTAACCCCTGATCCAACACTACACTTAGCACCATCAAAATGCAATTTCCATAATCCAGGAATAGCCTAAGCATTCTTGTGTTCACATATCTTATCAATTTATAGGGTGAAGATCCCTAAGTCTGAGTCAATTATGTTAATCCTCTCATTTACAATAGTGTACTCAGTTATCATATGTTTCATTATTGGTTCTCTCTCAACCTTGATTTGATTGGGGACCCCCTTCCAAGGTAGCCATAAATGTGAGCAGTCTATAGACATGTAAGCATTCAAAGCCTTAGAATATTCCTTACTTAAAAGATTCCATAAACACCAGGGATTTCAACCACTTGAATATCAATGAATTGTTGTATCCTAGGCTCAAAATTCAATTGCATATGAACATTTAATAATTATCCTACAACCTTAATGCTAGATTTGTCCAATTGGGTGACAACCCTATCAGATTTTATAGGTGTTAAACCAAGTTACTTGTATATACTTGTAGGCATGATATTTATAGATCCTCTTAGATCTAATAATTAATTATGCAAGTTTTTACCAAACATCCTTGGTTTTGGATTTATGCATAGTTACAATGGCATGATCAGTCTTGGGTGGATTGATGTGCTTATTTGACAAGGATTCCAACAAGAGGTCCCTCTACTCTATAATCTATGTGAGTTCATGCAATGTGATATTAGCCTTTATCTTCTTAATGTCCTCAACTATGTTATACCTTGGTTTATTAGAAGAACTAGGAATTTCAACATTGGTTTTAGAAGTACTCCCTTTTAGTGGCTCTGTATTGTTGCTTGAAGAGGTATAAGGAGGAGTTATAAAATTATTTGGAGGCATTGAGGTAGTCAAAGGCTACCTATACTCTCTATTCTTCAAGGGGTAGGTCTTCTACAAGAAATTCTGAAAGGCTTGGAATTATTCAAGGATCTCATCAGATTCATTTTCCTCTTGAAAGGGGAAGTCAAAGGTGTCCACCATGAAGGCCTGCTCAGATGGCTTATATCTAGATGAACTTGCACCACCTTCCTTGTTAGGGACTAATTCAAATGTATCCAAATCCTCTTGGAAATCCTAAAAGGCTTTGTAAAATTCTATACAATTAGTTTCACCATGTTTGGTTGTGCAATGTACCCTACAATAGTTAGGGAATACAATATCAGTAAGATTAATGTCCATATATTGGAAGATGGTTCATTAGCCTTGTTATTGTGAAAACTATCATTCTAGAATATGTTGCTTGGCCTATTAAACCTTTGAAATGAGAAACTATTACTAGAGTGCTCTCTGATATTTCCTACTTATTTCTTCAACTGAAGGAAATTAGTGCTTAATTTTTGAACCATTTTCAAGATAGACTCATTCTCATTTTTTTGGAGTTTCAAAATTATGCACCTAATTATTGTTATCACCTATAGCTGGTACTAAAGCTCATTGATCACCTACATTAAATCCATAAGTAGGATGACTCAAGAATCCTAGATGTTGACTCGGGGCTGCATGACTTAAGGGCAATTGATTTAAGTTTGGAAGTTGGATTAAAGATGGGAGATTTTGGTTATTGTTAGGAAATAATTTCATCACAAGCATATGTAGGTTAACATTTGGGACTGAGTAATCCATTTGCCCTTGGGGTTGCATTTGATCATTAATGGTCACTGATTTAGAGTAGGCCTGGGCTAATAAAATTATAGTTGGGATGGATCTTTTCAAGACTACAAAGGTCATAGGATCCACTACATCTTTGTAGATCTCTAAAGTTAGAACATCACCAAGCTTATAAGGCTCTATGACTTTGCAATACATATTTTGAAATATAGCATTAAATGACCTAATAGGCTCACTAGCATCCCTTCTAATAGTGGTGAAATAATGGTAAATAACATAGGGACTAACAATCTTACCAAATTGATCAATGAACACATTATTGAAATCATTCCAACTTGTAATGTAATTATTAGGCAATTTTAAAAACCACTCATAAGCTACATCTTTAAAATTAAAAGGAAATACCCTACATGTTACATCCTCATGTATGACATTAAGCAACCTTAAGAAAGCTTTAAAGGACTTTATGTATTCCTCAATAGTTATTATTCTAGTTGGACTAAATGTAGGCAAATATTTCTTAGGATTCCTTGGGAGATCATGAACTACCCCTGCTACACTAATTAAAGAATCCCCTAACCATGCCATACCTAGATGAAGGTCAAAGGCATAGGTACCTTGAAGAGGTGAGGTTGGAAGAGACTTGGATCTTCTACATCTACCTTTATCACATTTGGCTCTCCTATGTACCTCGAGCACCAGTAAAGGTTATCTAGTTAATGAGTGTGATCTTGATCTGATCTTGTGCAATTCCAACTTGAAATTCAAAGATCCTACTAAAATACAATGTGTCAAGTTAACTTTTATGAATAATGAGAGTTAGACTTGCACATTGAGTTTATTTTGTAAAGGTGGTATGGAAATTTAGAAAGGACATTGATCTTTAATTAAATTATCGCAAACATGCACCCAAATACATAAATATGGTCTATCTTTTCAAGTCTAAGACTAAATAAACTCAGATCTTTGAAAGATATGCCCACCTTTGATCAAAACAAACCATTCTAACCTCGGGTACTATGGATTTTCAAAGTTAAAGGTAAGTCTACCAGAAACAAGCACTAACTCTCAAATAACTTTAAAGAAAATACAAAGGGGCGATGGAAACAACAAAGATCAATGATTTTTATACTTATAAGTAAATAATTCACTTAAAAACATGATGATATACTGATCTTTACGCAAAACAAGACTTAGATCAGTAAGGATTCAAAAAAAATTGGCCCTCCTTCTAGCACCAGTGGGAGTTGTCTTGTTGATTCTTATAAATGTACTATAGGTTCCCTTAGTGTTTAGATAACACTTCTCATTTTATAATTTAGAAAATTTAGAGCATGAGTTGTAGGTTTTGACAATCTGGTTGCCTATAGTGAAATATTATTAGAGTAAGATAATTTCTCCACTATATTTATATAATTTGGTGGTTGGGAGCCACCTTGGCCAGTTCTTTATGAATATTTGTTGATACTTAGTGAGTTACATTCCTACTTTAAGCTACATACTAATCTAAGTGGATATTTATAATGTGGCTAAAACTAAAGTGGTCATGGTGTTGAAAAGGAGCAAAGAGAAGGGTAGGACAGAAAAGAAATAAGTGATTGCCAATTTTAGTCCTGAACATTATGACAAAGTATCAATGGCAACTGAATACACATTTATCAAATATATAATGCAACATAGATTAAGCTCAAATCTAACTATATATCAGACAAACTTCAAGGAAAAATGTTTAAGAATCATAAGAACCAGGTCTACTTGAGGGATTTAGCACTATAATAAAATAGTAATTGCACATCTGAATATAGAGTAAAATGAAATGAAGTAGAACCTAATATCTTTCAACTAATCTAGCATAGGCAAAAATTAGAAACACTATGATTAAGTAATGTTATTCATATTTCAAAGACACTATTCAAATTCAAGACCTCTACTAACAATTGAGAGAAAAGCTATATTAGCAATTAACACATAAAAAATGGAC
Source organism: Torreya grandis (assembly GCA_037957365.1). Taxonomy (NCBI): domain Eukaryota; kingdom Viridiplantae; phylum Streptophyta; class Pinopsida; order Cupressales; family Taxaceae; genus Torreya; species Torreya grandis. The sequence goes on along the minus strand of JARHVA010001838.1, from coordinate 980,653 downwards.
AATCCATGCAGAATTCGTTGATTCTATTAATTGCTTCAAGTATACAAAATTTGCTAAAAAAACTCTCTCTTTACAATGGTCATACATGCATTTATAGGAAGACTAGGTAGTATACCGGTCAACTACAAAATACAAGTATACAAAGATAGTGACAATTGTCCTTACAAGTTCTAAAATACAAGTGCTTTTCCAAATTGTACTGACCTAGAGGAAAATATGCTAACAAACTAGCATATGCTTTTACAATGGGATATTCTACTTTAAAATGTTACAAAACTTTTACAAAATAGAATATGCTTAATTTGATGGTGGGGCTCCTAGCTGTCACTGTTGGAGTATGATCACAGCTCTCCCATGTTGTTCATTGATTAAGTCCATGTCCATAGCAAGATTCATGATTTGTTCTTCCTCTTGATCTACCAGGTCATCAAATTCTTTGTCATTTCTATCCATGGCTTCTTTGATACTCCTGGCTTCATTTATTCTTTCCCTTGCATTGAGTATCATGCCCAGGATTTTATTGTTTTCACCTCTAGATCGGCCTTGGCCTTTTCCTCTAATTTCCTAGGTTACCAAAGTAGCCCTATGCTTGAATTCCTCATCACTAATGATCATAAGGGCATTGGGTTGTGCAAGCTCTATAATCATGGTCCTAAGAAGTTGTTCATTTATTTCAATTAGTTCCTTGTCTTCTTTTAGGATCCTTTCCATGTCATTATGCCATGCACTCAAAATCTGAACCTTTTCAATCACAATTCCTAGAATTATGCTCAAATGCCCTAAATTGTTGGTCTTGAAATTTTGGGTATGCTTCTTTGCCTGAATATTGAGGAGTTGAGCTAATTTATCCTTAGAGGCCTACCTTTGGGTGACTAGACTCTTGGATAGTTCACATTATCCTTCTAATGCACCTTACCTTAATTTCATCGACTTAAGTTCCTCAAACATGTCATAAAATGACTTGTCAATTAGCTTGATTATTGTATCTAACATTGATAGAATTGCCTATTTTTCCAAGTTTTATTTCTCTCTTTCCAAGTTCTAGATCCTTTGCTGCATACCTTGGACTTCATCTTTAGCTTGTGATAAACGGGATTCACTTAGACTTTCCACATCTTCCTCATGAATTATAGCCCCTCCAAGCTGTTAGCCACCCACTAGGGTTAGTCATACAAATGTTTCCACCTTCTAAAATGTGAATTCTTCTATCCTAACCACAACTTTCTTGGTTGTTATTCTTTCCAACCCATCTGTCTAAAGGTTGAAATGGATAGTAGTGATTGGTTCCTTGAATTGGGGAGGTTGTGAGACCTCCACACTTGAGCTAGTAGATGCTCTCAGAGCATCTATCTTCTTTCCTTCTCACCCTTCAATGACCACAATTCTTATTTATTCCTACTATTTATTATATCCCTTATCCAAGGCTTCATGAATATCATCTTATATGCCCACATTAGTGACCCTTGTCATGGCACTAGAATGAGAAAGAGAGGGGATATTTTGTAATTTTCCATAGATGAACCAGTCAAAAATGACTGGTCCATGGATTGAAAATTCATCAGTAAAGATATTGACTTCACTAGTGCGATGAGTGAAGGTCAATATGGGCTTCTTCCTTGGTCTTACTGGGACCAAAGCCAATTCTACCTTCCTCTACTCTTGAGGTACCACAGGGATTATCTCCTTTCCTATTGTTTCCTCTTAAGGGTAATCCTCTCCAACGGAGCCATAAGACTCTACAAGTTCCTTGAGGGAACCCTCAAGTGTCTCTTTTGGTGATCTGAGCAATATTTCAAGTGATAATTCAGGTGACATTTCTACCCCAATTGGTGGTAGAACTTCTGAGATCCATAATTTTTGCACCATAGCTCCGTTTGAATCCCCATTTGAACCATTGGAAAGCTAAGAATAAAGTAAACACCATGAGATGACACTAAACTTTTATCTCTGAGTTTTGACCCATAAAAATTAAATAGAAGTGTCCCAAATTTAAATTTTAGTAATGCAGCCTAAAAATAGTAATTCCTTCAATTTTGTATTGTTGTAAATCGTAGAAGTTGAACCACTTAATCTCATTCAAGATTGGTGACCTTCCACATCCTCCTCCTACCTTCAAAATGTGTATAAATGAAGATTTTAGTCAAAATGTGAGTTAAAACAATTTAATCACTTTTGATCTCGTTGGAATTTATATATCCCTACATTTGAAGGCAAAATCAATGCTGATGTAGTAGAAAACTAGTTGGATCAATTATCTTCCTATTTTTCTGTAAATAAATTCACCGATAAAGAGAAGATCACTTTTTCTCTTTTGAAAGCATCATTGCCTATCAAAAATTGGTGGGAAGTGTACAAGAAGAGATTCATTATGGATGATATTAGTCTTGAGGTGGAACCTACCTAGGATGATTTCATAAAAACTGTAAAAGAAGAATACTACCCCATTGGATCATATGATGATATATATATAGAGTGACAACAACTTCACTAAGGTAAGGAATTTTTTTTTCAATATTACACTAACATTTTTCATTCTTTATCTATGAGATTAGGCATCCAGAAAAGTGAGAAACATAAGGTTCTCAAATATTGTGGTGGACTACAATGGTATATACGGGGGGAGATGAAATTCTTCAATCTAGAAATCCTTGATGAGGTGTACAAGTTTATGGTGAAGATTGAGTAGAAGCATAGAAGAATAAATACAAAGAGTTAGCCTAAAAAATAGAAAAGTGATAAAAAAGGTCAAACATGAGGCAAGAATTAGAAGTAAAAAGAAGGGAAGACTGGGAAATGGTGTGATTACCACAAATTTAGAATGCACTTCAAAGAAGAATGTTGAGCCATCAAGTCCCTACTTTCTAAGTCACAATCCTCAACATATATTACTCTACCTCATACACACCCTTTATTCAAAGAGGATGAAGAAGAGATTATAGATGCTAAGGTAGATACCATCATTGCTTCATCACAGACCCATGAGGAGAGGCTAGATGACAAGGAAAGGTTGTTTCACTCTAAGTTATGGGTGAAATGTAAGCCTTTGTGTTTCATTTTTGATAGTGAGAGTCAAAACAATTTAATCTCAATTAGTTTTATGAAAAGCCTAGAGTTTTCCATGAAGCCTCACCCAAAGCCATACAATATTGGATGGTAGAGTCCAAGGAAAAACCTCTGTGTCACCCACAAATATCTTCTCTCATATGTAATAAGACCTTTCTAGGATGAGGTCTTATGTGATGTGGTCAATCTGGATGTTTGTGATGTACTCTTTAGTCAGCCATTAATGTATGATCGACATGACATCTATTAATCAGGAACTTAAAGGATCACCCTCACTCTTGGAACATGGTAATACAAGGTACTAGAGGTACCACCTTATACATCTGTCTCCTTGATTAGTGCCAAGAAATTAGTTCTCATGGTGGTCAAGCCAGAAAAATCCAAAAGGGCAAATGTTAAAACCTTGAATACACAACAAAAGATGCAAATAGATACCAATATAAATAAGTTCATGGCTTTTTATCCATAAACTGATGGTTAGACAAAAATGGTTAACAATCGGGCCCTGCACAGCCTCACAAAGCATAACTCCATAAAGCACAGTCCATTCTTAGTGTGCATCAAGAATAAAATAAAAATACAACTTCTATACTAAATTAAAATTATTGATGTATTGGGGACCATTGATTCTCATGGAGGGAGGAATGATCTAAGCAATATTCAGGTGACAATTCAGGTGATAGTTCTACCTCAATTGGTGCTAGAACTTCTAAGAGCCATAACTTTTGCACCATAACTCTGTTTGACTACCCGTTTGAATTGTTGGAAAGTGAAGAATGAGAGGAACACCATGAGATGGCACTAAGATTTGATCTATGAGTTTTGACCCATGAAAATCAAATAGAAGTGCCCCAAATTTTAATTTTAGTAGTGCAGTCTAAAAATAGTAATTCCTCTAATTTTGTATTGTTGTAAATCATAGAAGTAGAACCACTTAATCTCCCTTGATATTGGTTACCTTTAAAATCCTCCTTCTACCTTAAAAATATTTATAAATGAAGATGTAACCTAAAATAGAAATCAAACATCTCTTCTCAGAGATAGGCATATGTTTGTGTTTGCAAATTTGATCAATAAGACATCTCTTCTCTGAAATAGCATTATTATAATTGTGTTGTTATTGTTTCTTGAATTTTATTTCAACCAAAGCTTTTAAGTTTTGGATCAGTGGTATCAGATCTATCTATCTTGAGAGTGTATGATCTCAAGGATGAGGTCAGGCTACAAGAAGCTTGGGTGGAAAATAACAAAGCTTCCAAACTATCCACCTATTCACTCTAAATGACCTCAAAATGGAAAATAACATTGAGACATCCAATCCTTTCAAGGAAATGGTGAATGAAGCCCTTAAAAAATAACAAGCATAGATGCTATAACAATGTGCCCAAATTCTTCAACAAATCTTGATGGAAAAGTTTGGCTCCTCATCTGCACCCCCACATCCTTTCAGTGCCCCAACACCCTTCAAGGTTTAAGTGAATTTTGATATCCCTATATTTGAAGGAAAAATCAATGTTGATGTAGTAGAAAATTGGTTGGATCAATTGTCTTGTTATCTTTTTGTAAAAAAATTCACTGATAAAGAGAAGATCACTTTTTCTCTTTTGAAAGCATCATTACTAGTCAAAAATTAATGGGAAGTGTACAAGAAAAGATTCAGTATAAATGATATTGGCCTTGAGGTGGAACCTACCTGGAATGATTTTATAGAAGCTGTAAATGAAGAATACCACCCCATTGAAGAATATGATGATCTGTATATATATTTGCAATAACTTTACCAAGGTAAGGAATAGTTTGTTCAAGATTACACTAACATTTTTTATTCTCTATTTTTGAGATTGGACATCTAGAAAAGTGAGAAAGATAAGGTTCTCAAATATCGTGGTGGACTACAATGGTATATATGGGGGGAGATGGAACTCTTCAATTTGGAAACCCTCAGTAAGGCATACACATTTGTGGGTAAGATTGAGTATAAGAATGGAAGAATGAATATAAAGAGTTTGCCTACAAAATGGAAAAGTGACAAAGAAGGTCAAACACAAGGCTAAAATTGGAAGCAAAAGGAAGGAAAGATTGAAAAATGGTGTGATTACCATAAATCTAGAATGCAGTCCAAAGAAGAATATTGAACCATCAAGTCTCTACTTTTTGAGTTACAATCCTCAACATCTACTACTCTACCTCATACACACTTTGTGATCAAAGAGGATGAAGAAGAGATTGTAGATGTTGAGCCTGATGCCATCGTTACTTCATCATGGACCCATGAAGAGAGGCTAGATGATAAGGAAATGTTATTTCACTCTAAGTTATGGGTGAAATGTAAGCCTCTGTATTTCATTCTTGATAGTAGAAGTCCAAAAAATTTAATCTCTGCTAATGTTGTGAAAATCCTAGAGTTGTCCATGAAGCCTCAACCAAAGACATACAATATTGGATGGTTGAGTCTAGAAAGAAACCTCTATGTCACCCACCAATGTCTTCTCTCATATGCAATAAAACCTTTCCAAGATGAGGTCTTATGTGATGTGGTCAATTTGGATGTTTGTGATGTACTCTTTAGTTAGGTATTCATATATGATCGATATGGAATATATGAATCAAGAACTCGAAGGATCACCCTCACTCTTAGAACATGGTGCTATAGGGTACTAGAGGGTACCACCTTCTACATCTATCTCCCTGATTAGTGCCAAGAAATTTATTCTCATGGTGGTCAAGCCACATGAATCCAAAAGGACTAATGTTGTAGCCTTCACTACACAAATAACATAATAAAAGAAAATAGATACCAAGATGAAGAATTTCATGGCCTTCCATCAATAGACTAATGGTCAGATAGAAATGATGAATAATCGGGCGCTGTACAGCCCCATAAAGCATAGTTCCATAAAGCACAATCCATTCCAAGTATGCATAAAGAATTTCCACACTTGATGAAAAATATAGATGCAATGAGGACCATTTCTTCTCAAGGAGGGAGAAATGATCTGAGCAATATTTCAAGTGATAATTCAGGTGACGGTTCTACCCTAATTGGTGGCAAAACTTCTGAGAGCTATAACTTTTGTACCATAGCTCTGTTTGACTCCTCGTTTGAACTGTTAGAAAGATAATAATGAGGGGAGAACTGTGAGATAGCACTGAGATCTGTTAAATGGGTTTTGACCCTTGAAAAATAAATGGAAGTACCCCAAATTTAAATTTTTATAGTGTAGTGAAAAAATAATAAGTTTCTAAAAATAGTAATTCCTCGAATTCTGTATTATTGTCAATCATGGAAGTTGAACCAATTAATCTCCATTGATATTGGTGACCTTCCAAATCCTCCTCCTACCTTAAAAATATGTATAAATGAATATGTAACCCAGAAGAGAAATTAAACATCTCTTCTAAAAGATAAACATATGTTTGGGTCTGTAAATTTGATCAATAAGACATCTCTTCTCAGAGATAGCATTATTATAATTGTGTTGTTCTTATTTCTTGAATTTTATTTCCACCAAAGCTTTTGAGTTTTGGATCAATGGTATCAGAGTAGTTTGACTTGAGAGTGTATGATCCTAAGGACTAGGTCAGGCTACAAAAAGCTTGGGTGAAAAATAATAGAGCTTCCAAACTATCCACCTATTCACTCCAAACAATCTCAAATGGCAGAAAACACCAAGACATCCGATACTTTCAAAGAAATGGTGAATGAATCCCTCCAATAGTAGCAAGCGTAGATGCTACAACAATTTGTCTAAATTCTTCAACAAATCTTAAAGGAAAATTTTGAATCCTCATCTGTACCCCCACATCCTTTCAGTGCCCCTACACCTTTCAAGATTTAGGTGAATTTTAATATCCCTACATTTGAAGGTAAAATCAATGTTGATAAAGTATAAAATTAGTTGGCTCAATTGTCTTTCTATTTTTCTATAAATAAATTCACCGATAAAGAAAATATCACTTTTACTCTTTTGAAAGCATCATTGTCTGTCAAAAATTAGTGAGAAGTGTACAAGAAGAGATTTAGATGGATTATATTGGCCTTGACCTGGGATGATTTCATAGAAGATGTAAAGGAAGAATACTACCCCATTGGAGCATATGATGATCTGTATATAGAGTGCCAATAACTTCATCAAGATAAGGAATAGTCTATTCAAGATTACACTGATATTTTTCATTCTCTATCTGCAAGATTGGGTATCCAAGAAAGGGAGAAACATAAGGTTTTTAAATATCATGGTGGATTATAATGGTATATATGGGGGGAGATAGAACTCTTTAATCTATAAACCTTCGATGAGGCATACAAGTTTGTGATGAAGATTGAGAAGAAGCATGGAAGGATGAATATAAAGAGTCAGCCTACAAAATGAAAAAATGACAAAGAAGGTCAAATACGAGGCCAAAATTAGAAGCAAAAGGAAGGGAAGTTTTGGAAATAGTGTGATTACCATAAATTTGTAATGAACTCCAAAGAAGAATGTTGAGCTATCAAGTCCCTACTTTTTGAGTCACAATCCTCAACATCTACTACTCCACCTCATACACACCCTACAATCAAAGAGGATGAAGAATATATTTTAGATGCTGAGCCTAATGCCATTTTTGCTTCATCACAGACCCACGAGGAGAGGCTAGATGACAAGAAAAGGTTGTTTCACTCTAAGTTATAGGTGAAATATAAGCCTCTGTATTTCATTCTTGATAGTGGGAGTCAAAAGAATCTAATCTCTTTTAATGTTGTGAGAAGCCTAGAGTTGTTTATGAAGCCTCACCTAAAGCCATTAAGTATTGGATGATTGAGTCTATGGAGAAACCTATGTGTCACCCACCAATGTCTTCTCTCATATGCAATAAAACCTTTCTAAAATGAGGTCTTATGTGATGTGGTCAATCTAGATGTTTGTGATGTAATATTTGGTCAGCCATTCATGTATGATCAACATGGCATCTATGAATAAATAACTCTAAGGATCACCCTCACTCTTAGAACATGGTGCTACATGGTACTAGAGGTACCACCTTCTATATATGTCTCCCTGATTAGTGCTAAGAAATTCATTCTCATGGTGGTCAAGCCACATGAATCAAAAAGGGATGATGTTACATCCATGACTACATAAAAAACACAACAATAGAAGCAAATAGATACCAAGCTGAAGAAGTTCATGGCCTTCCATCTATAAACTGATGATCAGATAGAAATGGTGAAAAATTGGGCCCTAAATAACCCCATAAAGCATAGTCCATTCAAAGTATGCATCAAGAATTAAATCAAAATACAACTGCCACACTTGATGAAAAATCTTGATGCAATGGGGACCATTGCATCTCAAGGAGGGAGGAATGATCTGAGAAATATTTTAGGTGACTATTCAGGTGATGGTTTTACCCCAATTGGTGGCAGAACTTTTGGGAGCCATAATTTTTTCACCATAGCTCTGTTTGACTCCCCATTTGAATCATTGAAAAGATAAGAATGAGGAGAACACCGTGAGATTGCACCAAGCTCTGTTTTGTGGGTTTTGAACTCTAAAAACCAAATGGAAGTGCCTTAAAGTTTAATTTTAGTAATGCAATCTAAAAATAGTAAGTTTCTAAATAGATAAATTCCTTGAATTTTGTATAGTAAGTTCCTAGAATATCCCTTGAGATTGGTGACATTCCACATCCTCTTAGCTTTAAAATGTATATAAATGAAGATGTGACCCAAAATATAAATTGAACATGTCTTCTTAGAGATAGGAATATGTTCGAGTCTATAAATTTAATCAGTAAGATATTTCTTCTCAAAGATAGCATTATTATAATTATGTTGTTCTTGTTTCTTGAATTTTCTTTCCATCAAAGCTTCTGAGTTTTATATCAATGGTATTAGATCAGTTTCTCTTGAGAGTGTATGATCCTAAGGATAAGGCCAGGCTACAAGAAGCTTGGGTGGAAAACAACAGAGCTTCCAAACTATCCAACTATTCAATCTAAATGACTTTAAATGGTGGACAACACTGAGACATCTGATCCTTTCAAGTAAATAGTGAATGAAGCCCTCCAACAATAGTAAACACATATGCCACAACAATTTTCCTAAATTATTCAACAAATCTCGATGGGATATTTTGGCTCCTCATCTACACCCCCACATCCTTTGAGTGCCCCAACACCCTTCAAGGTTAAGGTGAATTTTGATATCCCTACATTTGAAGGCAAAATCAATGCTGATGTAATAGAAAATTGGTTGAATCAATTGTCTTCTTATTTTTCTATAAATAAATTTAATGATAAAGAGAAGATTACTTTTGCTCTTTTGAAAGCATCATTGCCTATCAAAAATTGGTGGGAAGTGTACAAGAAGAGATTTAGTATAGATGATATTAGCCTTGGGGAAGAACGTATCTAAGATGATTTCATAGAAGCTATAAAGGAAGAATACTACTCCATTGAAGCATATAATGATCTGTATATAGAGTGGCAACAAATTCACCAAAGTAAGGAATAGTTTGTTTAATATTACATTGACATTTTTCATTCTCTATCTATGAGATTAGGCATCTAGAAAAGTGAGAAACATAAGGTTCTCAAATATCATCTTCGACTACAATGGTATATACGGAGGGAGATAGGACTCTTCAATCTAAAAACCCTCAGTGAGGCATACAAGTTCATGGTGAAGATTGAGCAGAAGCATGGAAGAATGAATATAAAGAGTTAGCCTATAAAATGAAAAAGTGATAAAGATGGTCAAATACGAGGCTAAAATTGGAAGTAAAAGGAAGGGAAGACTGGGAGATAGAGTGATTATCACAAATCTAGAATTCACTTCAAATAAGAATGTTAAGCTATCAAGTCCCTAATTTTTGAGTCACAATCCTCAACATGTAATATTATAAATCATACACACCCTACAGTTGAAGAGGATGAGGAAGAGATTGTAGATGTTGATCTTGATGTCATCATTACTTCATCATGGACCCACAAGGAGAGGCCTGATGATAAGGAGCTGTTGTTTCACTCTAAGTTATGGGTGAAAGGTAAGCCTCTACATTTCATTCTTGATAATGGGAGTCAAAAGAATTTAATCTCTGTTAATGTTGTGAAAATATTAGTGTTGTCCATGAAGCCTCACCCAAAGTCATACAGTATTGGATGGTTGATTCCAAGGAGAAACTTTCATGTCACCCACCAATGCCTTCTCTTATATGAAATAAAACCTTTTCAAAATGAGGACTTATGTGATGTGGTCAATCTCAATGTTTGTGATGTACTATTTGGTCAACCATTCATGTATGTTTGGCATGGAATTTATGAATCAAGAACTTGAATGATCACCCTCACTCTTAGAACATGATGCTATAGGGTACTAGAGGTACCACCTTCTACATCTGTCTCTCTGATTAGTGCCAAAAAATTCATTCTCATGGTGGTCAAGCCACATGAATAAAAAAAGGGCTGATGTAACAACCCTAACTACAAAAAAAACATAACAATAGAAGCAAATAGATACCAAATTGAATAAGTCCACAGCCTTCCATCCATAGACTGATGGTCAAATAGAAATGGTGAACAATTAGGCCCTACATAGCCTCACAAAGCATAGCTCCATAAAGCATAGTGCAATCTAAGTATGTATCAAGAATTAAATCAAAATACAACTGCCACAATTGATTAAAAATATTGATGTAATGGGGACCATTGCTTCTTAAGGAGAGAGGAATGATTTAAGCAATATTTCAGGTGACAGTTCTACCCCAATTGGTACCAAAACTTTTGAGAGCCATAAATTTTGCACCATAGCTTTGTTTGACTCCTCATTTGAACCGTTGGAAAGCTAAGAATGAGGGGAAAACCATAAGATGGCATTGAGCTTTGCTTTTTAATTTTTTACCTACAAAAATCAAATAGAAATACTCTAAATTTTAATTTTAGTAGTGCAATCTAAAAATAGTAAGTTTCTAAAAATAGTAATTCCTCTAATTATGTATTGTTGTAAATCATAGAAGATGAACCACTTAATATCCTTTGAGATTGGTGAATTTACACATCATACTCCTAATTTAAAAATGTGTATAAATGAAGATGTAACCTGAAATAGAAATGGGACATTTCTTCTCAGAGATAGGCATATGTTTGGGTCTGTGAATTTGATCAATAAGATATCTCTTCTCAGAGATAGCATTATTATAACTATGTTGTTCTTATTTCTTGAATATTTTTTAAACCCAAAACCTCTAAATTTTAGATCAGTGGTTTAGATTGGCTTGTCTTGAGAATGTATGATCTTGAGGATGAGGTCAGGATACAAGAACTTTGGGTGGAAAACAATAGAGTTTCCAAACTATCCACCTATTCACTCTAAATAGCCTCAAATGGTGGACAATATCGAGACATCTGATCCTTTCAAGAAAATAGTGAATGAAGCCCTCCAATAATAATAAACATAGATGCTATAATAATTTTCTCAAAATTTTCAACAAATCTCGATAAAAAATTCTGGGTCCTCATTTGCACCCCCACATCTTTTCAGTGCCCCAACACCTTTCAAGGTTTGAGTGAATTTTGATATCCTTACATTTGAAGGCAAAATCAATGCTGATGCATTAGAAAATTTTTTGGATCAATTATCTTCCTATTTTTTAAAAATAAATCTACCGATAAAGAGAAGATCACTTTTGCTCTTTTAAAAGTATCATCTGTCAAAAATTGGTGGGAAATTTACAAGAAGAAATTTAGTATGAATGATATTGTCTTTGAAGTGGAACCTAATTAGAATGATTTCATAGAAGATATAAAGGAAGAATACTACCCTATTGGATTATATGATGATCTATATACAGAGTGGCAACAACTTTGCCAAGGTAAGGAATAGTCTATTCAATATTACACTGACAATTTTTATTTTCTATGTACGAGATTAGGCATCTAAGAAAGTGAGAAACACAAGGTTCTCAAATATCATGGTGGAATACAATGGTATATATAGGGGGAGATGGAACTCATCTATCTGGAAACCCTCAGTGAGATGTACAAATTCATGATGAAGATTGAGCAAAAGCATGGAAGAATAAAAAACAAAGAGTCAGCCTAAAAAATGGAAACATGAAAAATAAGGTCAAACATGAGGCAAAAATTAGAAGTAAAAGAAAGGGAAGATTGGGAAATGGTGTGATTACCATAAATCTGGAATGTACTCCTAAAAAAATGTCAAGCCATCAAGTCCCTACTTTCTGTGTCATAATCCTCAACATCTACTACTCTACCTCATACACACCCTATAGTCAAAGAGGATGAAGAAGAGATTATAGATGTTAAGCCTAATGCCATCATTATTTTATCATGGACTAATGAGAAGAGGCCAGATGACAAGGAAATGATGTTTCACTCTAAGTTATAGCTGAAAGGTAAGCCTCTATATTTCATTCTTGATAATGGGAGTCAAAAAAATTTAATCTCTGTTAATGTTATGAAAATCTTAGAGTTATCCATGAAGCCTCACCCAAATCCATATAGTATTGGATGATTGAGTCTAGGGATAAACCTCTGTGTCATCCACCAATGTCTTTTCTTATGTACAATAAAACCTTTTCAAGATGAGGTCTTATGTTATGTGGTCAATCTAGATATTTATGATGTACTCTTTGGTTAGCCATTCATGTATGATCGACATGGCATTTATGAATCAAGAACTTGAAGGATCACCCTCACTCTTGGAACATGGTGCTACTAGATACTAGAGGTACCACTTCTACATCTATCTCCCTAATTAGTGCCAAGAAATTCATTTTCATGGTGTTCAAGCCAAAAGAATCTAAAAGGGATGATGTTTTAGCCCTGACTATAGAAACAACAAAATCAAATAGATACTAAGCTAAATAAGTTCATGACCTTCCATTCATAGACTGATGGTTAGATAGAAATAGTGAACAATTGGGCCCTACACAGCCCCACAAAGAATAACTCCATAAAGCACAGTCTATTTTAAGTATGCTTCAAGAATCAAATCAAAATACAACTGCCACACTCGATGACAAATCTTGATGCAATGGGGACCACTGATTTTCAAAGAGGGAGGAATGATCCGAGCAATATTTTAGATGACAATTCAAGTGATGGTTCTATCCCAATTGGTGGTATAACTTCTGAAAGCCATAACTTTTACACCATAGCTCTGTTTGACTCCCTCTTTGAACCATTAGAAAGATAAGAATGAGGGGAGCACTATGAAATGGCACTAAGATTTGATAATTAGGTACTAATCCCAAAAAACCAAATATAAGTTTTCTAAATTTTAATTTTAATAGTGCAGTCTAAAAATAGTAAGTTTCTAAAAATAGTAATTCTTCAAATTCTATATTATTATAAATTGTAGAATTTAAACCACTTAATCTCCCTCAAGATTGGTGACCTTCTACATGCTCCTCATACCTTAAAAATATGTATAAATGATGATGTAACCCAAAATATAAATTATACATCTCTTCTTAGAGATAGCCATATGCTTAGGTCTATAAATTTGATCAATAAGACATCTCTTCTCAGAGATAACATTATTATAATTATGTTGTTCTTATTTCTTGAATTTTATTTTAACTAAAGCTTCTAAGTTTTGGATTAGTGGTATCATAGCAATTTGTTTTGAGAGTGTATAATTTTGAGGATGAGGTCAGGCTATAAAAAGCTTGGATGGAAAACAACAGAGGTTTCAAACTATCCACTTATTCACTCTAAATGACCTCAGATGGCAGACAACACCGAGACATCCAATCCTTTCAAAAAAATAGTGAATGAAGCCCTCCAACAGCAGCAAGCATAGATGTTATAATAATTTGCCTAAAATTTTCAACCCCACATCTTTTCAGTGTCCCAACACCCTTCAAGGTTTAAGGAAAATTTGATATCCCTACATTTGAAAGCAAAATCAATGCTGATACAGTAGAAAATTGTTTGGATCAATTATCTTCCTATTTTTTTATAAATAAATTCTTCGATAAAGAGAAGATCACTTTTGCTCTTTTAAAAGCATCATTACTTATCAATAATTGGTGGGAAGTGTACAAAAAGAGATTTAGTATGGATGATATTGACCTTGAGGTAGAACCTATTTGGGATGATTTCATAGAAATTTTAAAGGAAGAATACTACCTCATTAGAGCATATGATGATCTGTATATAGAGTGGCAATAACTTTGCCAAGGTAAGGAATAGTCTGTTTAAGATTACACTAACATTTTTCATTCTCTATCTATGAGCTTGGGCATCTAAGAAAGTGAGAAACACAAGGTTCTCAAATATCATGGTGGACTATAATGGTATATATGAGGGGAGATGGAACTCTTCAATCTAAAAACCTTCGGTGAGGTGTACAAGTTCATGATGAAGATTGAGTAAAAATATGAAAGAATGAATACAAAGAGTTAGCCTAAAAAATGGAAAAGTGATAAAGAAGGTCAAACACAAGGCTAAAATTGGAAGCAAAAGGAAGGGAGACTGGGAAATGGTATGATTACCAAAAATTTATAATGCACTCCAAAGAAGAATATCGAGCCATCAAATCTATGTTTTCTGAGTCACAATCTTCAACATCTACTACTCTACCTCATACACATGCTGCAGTCGAAGAGGATGATGAAGAGATTGTAAATGCTGAGCCTGATGCCACCATTTGTTCATCACAGACCCATGAGGAGAGGCCAAACAACAAAGAAAGGTTATTTCACTCTAAGTTATGGGTGAAAGGTAAGCCTCTGCATTTCATTATTGATAGTGGGAGTCAAAAGAATTTAATCTTTGCTAATGTTGTGAAAAATTTAGAGTTGTCCATGAAGCCTCACCCAAAGCCATATAGTATTGGATGGTTGAGTCTAGGGAGAAACCTCCATGTCACCCACCAATGTCTTCTCTCATATGCAATAAAACCTTTCCAAGATGAGGTCTTATGTGATGTGGTCAATCTAGATGTTTGTGTTTTACTCTTTGGTTAGTCATTTATATATGATCGACATGACATCTATGAATCAAAAACTTGAAGGATCACCCTCACTCTTAGAATACGGTGCTATAGGGTATCAGGGGTACCATCTTCTACATCTATCTCCTTGATTAGTGTCAAGAAATTTGTTTTCATGGTGGTCAAGCCACAAGAATATAAAAGGAATGATATTACAGCTTTGACTACACAAAGAACATAATAATATAAAAAAATAGATACCAAGCTAAATAAGTTTATGGACTTCTATCCACAGACTAATGGTTAGACAAAAATGATGAAAAATTGAGCCCTACACAGCCCCATAAAGCATAGCTCCACAAAGCATAGTCCATTCTGAGTATGCATCAAGAATCAAATCAAAATACAACTACAACACTCGATGAAAAATATTGATGCAATGGGGATAATTAATTCTCAAGGATGGAGGAATGATCTGAGAAATATTTCAAGTGACAATTCAAGTGACGGTTCTACCTCAATTGGTGGTAGAAATTTTGGGAGCCATAACTTTTGCACCATAGCTTTGTTTGACTCTCCGTTTAAACTATTAGAAAGTTAAGAATGAAGGAAACAATGTGAGATAGCACTAAGATTTTTTAGATAGGTTTTGACTCTTAAAAACTAAATATAAATGCCACAAATTTTAATTTTAATAGTGTAGTCTAAAAATAGTAAGTTTTTAAAAATAGTAATTCCTTAAATTATATATTGTTATAAATCATGAAATTCGAATCACTTAATCTCCCTCAAGATTGGTGATCTTTCACATCCTCCTCCTACCTTCAAAATATGTATAAATGAAAATGTAACCTAAAATAGAAACCAAACATCTCTTCTCAAAGATAGGCATATGTTTGGGTCTACAAATTTGATCAATAAGACATCTCTTCTCAGAGATAACATTATTATAATTGTGTTATTCTTATTTATTGAATTTTATTTCAACCAAAGCTTTTAAGTTTTGGATTAGTGGTATCAAAGTGGTTTGTCTTGAGATTGTGTGATCTTGAGGATGAGGTTAGGCTATAAGAAGCTTGGGTGGAAAATAATGGAGCTTCCAAACTATCCATCTATTTGCTCTAAACGATCTCAAATGGTGGACAACATCAAGACATCTGATCCTTTCAAGGAAATAGTGAATGAAGCTCTCTAATAGCAGCAAGTGTAGATGTTACAACAATTTTCCCAAATTCTTCAATAAATCTTGATAGAAAATTCTGGCTCCTCGTCTGCACCCCTACATCCTTTCAGTGCCCCAACACCCTTCAAGGTTTAGGTGAATTTTGACATCCTTACATTTAAAGGAAAAATCAATGCTTATGCAGTAGAAAATTAGTTGAATCAATTATCTTTCTATTTTTCTATAAATAAAATCATCGATAAAGAGAAGATTACTTTTACTCTTTTGAAAGCATTATTGTCTATCAAAATTTGGTGGGAAGTGTAAAAGAAGAGATTCAGTATGAATGATATTGACCTTGAGATAGAACCTACCTAAGATAATTTTATAGAAGCTATAAAGGAAGAATACTATCCTATTGGAGCATATGATGATATGTATATAGAGTGGCAACAACTTCACCAAGGTAAGGAACAGTCTATTCAAGATTACACTGATATTTTTCATTCTTTATCTGTGAGATTGTACATCTAAGAAAGTGAGAAACATAGGGTTTTCAAATATCATGGTGGAACATAATGGTATATATGGGGGGAAAAGGAACTCTTCAATCTAAAAACTCTCAATGAGGTGTACAAGTTCATGGTGAAGATTGAGCAAAAGCATGGAAGAATGAATACAAAGAGTTAGCCTATAAAATAGAAAAGTGACAAAGAAGGTCAAAAACGAGGCCAAAATTGGAAGCAAAAGGAAGGAAAACTAGGAAATAGTGTGATTACCATAAATCTAGAATGCACTCCAAAGAATAATGTCGAACCATCAAGTCCTTGCTTTCTAAGTCACAATTCTCAACATCTACTACTCTACCTCATACACATCGTGTAGTTGAAGTGAATGAATAAAATATTTTATATGTTGAGCCCGATGCCATTGTTGCTTCATCATGGACTAATGAGGAGAGGTCAAATGATAAAAAAAAGTTATTTCACTCAAAGTTATGGGTGAAAGGTATGTCTCTGCATTTCATTCTTGATAGTGGGAATCAAAAGAATTTAATCTTTATTAATGTTGTGAAAAGCCTAGAGTTATCCATGAAACCTTACCCAAAGCCATACAGTATTGAATGGTTGAGTCTAGGGGGAAACCTCTGTATCACCCACCAATGTCTTCTCTCATATATAATAAAACCTTTTCAAGATGAGGTCTTATGTGATGTGGTCAATCTGGATGTTTATGATGTACTCTTTGACCAACCATTCATGTATGATCGACATGACATCTATGAATCAACAACTCGAAGGATCACCCTAATTCTTGGAACATGGTGCTATAGGGTATCAGAGGTACCACCTTCTACATCTATCTCCCTAATTAGTGCCAAGAAATTTGTTCTCATGGTGGTTAAGCCATAGGAATCCAAAAGCACTGATGTTGTAGCCTTGAATACATAAACAACACAATAATAGAAAAAAATAAATACCAAGCTAAAGAAGTTCATGGCCTTACATCCATAAATGGATGGTCAGATAGAAATGGTGAACAATCAGGGCTTGTATAGCCCCACATAGCACAGCTCCACAAACTACAGTCCATTCCAAGTATGCATCAAGAATCAAATCAAAATACAATTACCACACTCGATAAAAAATCTTGATGTAATGGGGAAAATTGCTTCTCAAGGAGGGAAAAATGATCGAAGTAATATTTCATATGACAATTCAGGTGATGGTTCTACCCCAATTGGTGGTATAACTTTTGGGAGCCATAACTTTTGTATCATAACTCCGTTTGACTCTTCGTTTGAATCGTTAGAAAGCTCATAATGAGGGAAAAATTGTGAGATGGCACTGAGCTATGCTTGGTGGGGTTTTTATCCTTGAAAATTAAATAGAATTACCTCAAATTTCAATTTTAATAGTTTAGTCTAAAAATAACAAGTTTTTAAAAATAGTAATTCCTTGAATTCTATATTGTTGTAAATATTGGAAGTAAAACCACTTAATCTCTCTCAAAATTGGTGACCTTTCACATCTTCCTCCTACCTTCAAAATATGTATAAATGAAGATGTAACCCTAAATAGAAATCAGGCATCTTTTCTCAGAGAT
This sequence comes from Torreya grandis, assembly GCA_037957365.1. Taxonomy (NCBI): domain Eukaryota; kingdom Viridiplantae; phylum Streptophyta; class Pinopsida; order Cupressales; family Taxaceae; genus Torreya; species Torreya grandis. The sequence continues at coordinate 962,381 of JARHVA010001838.1, read as the reverse complement.
AGGCATATATTTGGGTCTACAAATTTAATCAATAAGACATCTCTTCTCAGAGACACAATTATTATAATTGTGTTGTTTTTATTTCTTGAATTTTTTTTAACCAAATATTTTGAGTTTTTGATGAGTGGTTTGTCTTGAGAGTGTATGATCCCAAGGATGAGGTTAGGCTACAAGAAGCTTAGGTGGAAAACAATAGAGCTTTGAAACTATCCACTTATTCTCTTCAAATGACCTTAAATGGTGGATAACACTAAGACATTTGATCATTTCAAGGAAATAGTGAATGAAACCCCCCAACAACATCAAGTGAAGATGTTATAACAATTTTCCCAAATTCTTCAACAAATCTAGATAGGAAATTTTGGCTCCTCATTTGCACCCCCACATCTTTTCAGTGCCCTAACACCCTTCAAGGTTCAGCTGAATTTTGATATCCCTATATTTGAAGGCAAAATCAATGCTGATAAAGTAGAAAATCAATTGAATCAATTATCTTCATATCTTTCTATAAAAAAAACTTGTTGATAAAGAGAATATCACTTTTTCTCTTTTGAAACCATCATTGTCTATGAAAAATTAGTGGAAAGTGTACAAAAAGAGATTCAATATGGATGATATTGGCCTTGAAGCGAAACATACTTGGGATGATTTCATAGAAGCTATAAAAGATGAATACTACCCCATTAGAGTAGATGATGATCTATATATAGAGTGACAACAACTTCACCAAGGTAAGGAACAGTATGTTCAAGATTAAACCGACATTTCTCATTCTCTATCTGTGAAATTGGGCATCTAAGAAAGTGAGAAACATAAGGTTCTCAAATATCATGGTGGACTACAATAATATATACAGGGGGAGATGGAACTTTTCAATCTAGAAACCCTCGATGAGGTATACAAGTTCACAGTAAATACTGAGTAGAAGCATAAAAGAATGAATATAAAAAGTCAACCTACAAAATAGAAAAGTGACAAAGAAGGTCAAACACAAGGCCAAAATTAGAAGAAAAGAAAGGGAAGATTGGGAAATGGTGTGATTACCATAAATCTAGAACTCACTCCAAAGAAGAATGTCGAGCCATCAAGTCCTTCCTTTCTGAGTCACAATCCTCAATATCTACTATTCTACCTTATACACACCCTACAGTCGAAGAAGATAAAGAAGAGATTGTAGATGTTAATCCTGATCCATCATTGCTTCATCATGGACCCATGAGGAGAGGTCAGATGATAAAAAAAGTTGTTTCACTCTAATTTATAGGTGAAAGGTAAGCCTCTACATTTCATTCTTGATAGTGGGAGTCAAAAGAATTTAATCTCTACTAATATTGTGAAAAACTTAAAGTTGTCCATGAAGCCCCATCCAAAGCCATATAGTATTAGATGGTTGAGTCCAGGGAGAAACCTCCATGTCACCCACCAATATCTTCTCTCATATGTAATAAAATCTTTCCAAGATGAGGTCTTATGTGATGTGGTCAATCTAGATGTTTGTGTTGTACTCTTTGGTCAGCCATTCATGTATGATCGACATGACATCTATGAATCAAGAACTAAAACGATCACCCTCACTCTTAGAACATGGCACTAAAAGGTACTAGAGGTACAACCTTCTACATCTATCTCCCTGATTAATGCCAAGAAATTCATTCTAATGGTGGTCAAGCCACAAGAATAAAAAAGGGCTGATGTTGTAGCCCTGACTACACACACATTACAACAATAAAATCAAATAAATACCAAGTTGAAATAGTTCATGACCTTCCATCCACAGATTGATGGTATAACAAAATTGGTGAATAATCAAGCCCTGCACAACCCTACAAAGCACAACTCCACAAAGTACAGTCTATTCTAAATATGCATCAAGAATCAAATCAAAATACAACTACCACACTCGATGAAAAATCTTGATGCAATAGGGACCATTTATTCTCAAGGAGGGAGGAATGATCTGAGCAATATTTAAGGTGATGATTCTACTCTAATTAGTGGCAGAACTTCTGGGAGCCATAAATTTTGCACCATAGCTCTATTTGACTCCTAATTTCAACCGTTGGAAAGCTAAGAATGAGAGGAACACCATGAGATGACACTGAGCTTTGCTTAGTAGGTTTTAACCCTTAAAAACCAAATGGTAGTGCTCTAAATTTTAATTTTAGTAATGCAATCTAAAAATAGTAAATCTTCAAATTATGTATTGTTATAAATCATGGAAGTCAAACCACTTAATCTCCCTTGATATTGGTGACCTTACACATCCTCCTCCTACCTTCAAAATGTGTATAAATAAAGATGTAACCCAACATAGAAATCAAACATCTCTTCTCGGAGATAGGCATACGTTTAGGTCTACAAATTTGATCAATAAGACATCTATTCTCAGAGATAGCATTATTATAGTTGTGTTGTTCTTATTTTTTGATTTTTTTAAACCAAAACTTCTAAGTTTTAGATCAGTGATATCAGATCAGTTTGTTTTAAGAGTGTATGATCTTGAGTATGAGGTTAGGCTACAAGAACCTTAGGTGGAAAACAACAGAGCTTCCAAACTATCCACATATTCACTCCAAACAACTTCAAATGGTAGACAACACCGAGACATCCAATCCTTTTAAGGAAATGGTGAATGAAGCCCTCTAAGAGTAGTAAGTGTAGATGTTACAATAATTTCTCAAAAATTTTCAATAAATCTTGATGGAAAATTTTGGCTCTTCATCTACAACCCCACATCCTTTCAGTGCCCCAACACCCTTCAAGGTTTTGATGAATTTTTATATCCCTACATTTGAAGGCAAAATTAATGCTGATGTAGTATAAAATTGGTTAGATCAATTATCTTCCTATTTTTTTGTAAATAAATTCATTGATAAAGAGAAGATCAATTATACTCTTTTGAAAGTATCATTGCCTATCAAAAATTAGTGAGAAGTGTACAAGAAGAGATTCAATACGGATGATATTGGCCTTGAGGCAGAATCTACTTGGGATGATTTCATAGAAGTTGTAAAGAAATAATAATACCTCATTGGAGCATACGATGATCTGTATATAGAGTGGCAACAACTTCACCAAGGTAAGGAACAATATGTTCAAGATTACACTGACATTTTTTATTCTCTATCTGTGAGATTGGGTATCCAAAAAAGTGAGAAACATAAAGTTATCAAATATCATGGTGGACTAAAATGGTATATATGGGGGGAGATAGAACTCTTCAATCTAAAAACCCTCAGTGAGGCGTACAAGTTTGCAATAAAGATCAAATAGAAGCATGGAAGAATAAATACAAAGAGTCAAACTAAAAAATATTAAAGTGACAAAGAAGGTCAAATATGAAGTAAAAATTGAAAAATAAATAAAGGGAAGACTGAGAAATGGTGTGATTATCACAAATTTAGAACACACTCCAAAAATGAATATTAAACATCTAGTCCCTACTTTCTAATTCATAATCCTCAACATCTACTGCTCTGCCTCATACACACCCTACAATCAAAGAGGATGAAGAAGAGATTGTAGATGTTGAGCTTGATGCCATCATTGCTTCATCATGAGCCCATGAGGAGAGGATAGATGACAAGAAAGGTTGTTTCACTCTAAGTTATGGGTGAAAGGTAAGCCTCTACATTTCATTATTGATAGTGGGAGTCAAAAGAATTTAATATTTGTTAATATTGTGAAAAGATTAGAGTTGTCCATAAAGCTTCACTCAAAGCCATATAGTATTGGAAGGTTGAGTCTAGGGAGAAACCTTCATGTCACCCACCAATGTCTTCTCTCATATGCAATAAAACATTTCCAAGATAAGGTCTTATATGATGTGGTCAATTTAGATGTTTGTGATGTATTCTTTGGTCAGCCATTCATGTATGATCGACATGGTATCTATGAATCAAGAACTTGAAGGATCACCCTCTCTTTTGGAACATGGCACTATAGGGTACAAGAGGTACCACCTTAAACATTTGTCTCCTTGATTAGTGCCAAGAAATTCATTCTCATGGTGGTCAAGCCATAGAAATCCAAAAGGGCTGATGTTACAGCACTGACTACATAAACAACATAATAATATAAATAAATAGATACCAAGTTGAAGAAGTTCATGGCTTTCCATCCACAGATTGATGGTTAGATAGAAATGGTGAACAATCAAGCCCTATACAGCCCCATAAAGCACAACTCCATAAAGCACAATCCATTCCAAGTATGCATCAAGAATCAAATAAAAATACAACTACCACACTCGATGAAAAATCTTGTTGAAATGGGCACCATTGCTTTTCAAAGATGGAGGAATGATCTGAGCAATATTTTAAGTGATAATTTAAGCGATGGTTCTACTCCAATTGGTGGCAGAACTTTTGGGAGCCATAACTTTTGCACCATAGCTCCGTTTGACTCCCTGTTTAAACCGTTGGAAAGCTAAGAATGAGGGGAACACTATGAAATATCAAAAATATTTGATTTGTGGATTTGGCCCTATAAAATTAAATAGAAGTTCCCTAAATTTCAATTTTAATAGTATAGTCTAAAAATAGTAAGTTTCTCAAAATAGTAATTCCTTGAATTTTGTATTGTTGTAAATTGTGGAAGTCAAACCATTTAATCTCCCTCAAGATTGGTGACCTTCCACATCTTCCTACCTTCAATAAGACATCTCTTCTTAGAGATACCATTATTATAATTATGTTTTTCTTAGTTCTTAAATTTTCTTTCAACCAAAGCTTTTGAGTTTTAGATCAGTGATATTAGAACGATTTGTTTTGAGAGTATATGATTTGTAAGATGAGATCAAGCTACAAGAAGCTTAGGTGGAAAACAACAGAGCTTCAAAACTATCCATTTATTCACTCCAAATGACCTAAAATGGCAGACAATACCAAGATATTTGATCCTTTCAAAGAAATAGTGAATGAAGCCCTCCAACAATAGCAAGCACAAATGCTATAATAATTTGCCCAAATTCTTCAAAAAACTTTGATAAGAAATTTTGGCTTTTTATCTGCAACCCCATATCCTTTTAGTGCCCTAACATCCTTCAAGGTTTAGGTGAATTTTGATATCCCTACAATTGAAGGCAAAATCAATGCTAATATAGTAAAAAATTGGTTGGATTAATTATCTTTCTCTTTTTTTGTAAATAAATTTATCGATAAAGAGAAGATCACTTTTACTCTTTTGAAAGCATCATTGCTTGTCAAAAATTGGTGGGCAGTGTACAAGAAGAGATTCAGTATGGATGATATTGACCTTGAAATGGAACCAACCTGAGATGATTTCATAGAAGTTGTAAAGGAAGAATACTACCCTATTGGAGCATATGATGATCTGTATATAGAGTGGCAACAACTTCACCAAGGTAAGGAATAATTTGTTCAAGATTATACTGATATTTTTCATTCTCTATCTATGAGATTGGGTATCTAAAAAAGTGAGAAACATAAGGTTCTAAAATATCATGGTGGACTATAATGGTATATATGGGGGGAGATGGAACTCTTAAAACTAGAAACTCTCAGTGAGGCATACAAGTTTACGGTGAAGATTAACTAGAATCATGGAAGAATGAATACAAAGAGTCATCCTAAAAAATAAAAAAATAATAAAGAAGGTCAAACACAAGGCAAAAATTGAAAGTAAAAAGAATGGAAGACTAGGAAATTATGTGATTACCACAAATTTAAAACACACTCCAAAGAAGAATGTCAATCCATCAAGTCCCTGCTTTTTGAGTCATAATCTTCAACATCTACTACTCTATCTCATACACATCTTGTAGTTGAAGAGGATGTAGAAGAGATTTTAGATGATGAGCCTGATGTCATCATTACTTCATTACAGACCCATGAGGAGAGGCCAAATGACAAGGAAAGGTTGTTTCACTCTAAGTTATGGGTGAAAGGTAACCTTTTATATTTTATTCTTGATAGTGGGAGTCAAAAGAATTTAATCTCTACTAATATTGTGAAAAACCTAGAGTTGTCCATGAAGCCTCACCCAAAGCCATTTAGTATTGGATGGTTGAGTCTAGGGAGAAACCTCTGTGTCACCCACCAATGTCTTCTCTCATATGCAATAAAATCTTTCTAAGATGAGGTCTTATGTTATGTGGTCAATCTAGATTTTTGTGATATACTCTTTGGTCAGCCATTCATGTATGATCAATATGGTATCTATGAATCAAGAACTCAAAAGATCACCTTCAATCTTAGAACACAGTGCTATAGGGTACTAGAGGTACCACCTTCTACATCTGTGTCCTAGATTAGTGCTGAGAAATTTGTTCTCATGGTGGTCAAGCCATAAGAATCCAAAAGGGCTGATGTTACATCCTTGACTACATAAACAACACAACAAAAAAATTAAATAGATACCAAGCTGAAGAATTTCATGGCCTTCCATCCATAGATGGATGGTCAGACATAAATGGTGAACAATCGGGCCCTACACAGCCCCATAAAGCATAGCTCCATAAAGCACAGTCCATTCTAAGTATGCATCAAGAATCAAATCAAAATACAACTGCCACACTCAATAAAAAATATTGATACAATGGGGACCATTGCTTCTCAAGGAGGGAGGAATGATTTGAGCAATATTTCAGGTGATAATTTAGATGATGGTTCTACCTAAACTGGTGGTAGAACTTTTGGGAGCCATAACTTTTACACCATAGCTCTGTTTGACTTTTTGTATAAATCATTGGAAAGCTAAGAATGAGGGAGACATTGTGAAATGGAAATAAGATCCACTCAATGGGTTTTGATTGAGTAAAACTAAATAAAATTTCCTCAAATTTTAATTTTAGTAGTGTGGTCTAAAAATAGTAATTTCTTAAATTCTATATTTTTGTAAATCATAGAAGTTGAACCACTTAATCTCGTTTGAGATCAGTGACCATCCACACCCTCCTCCTACCTTAAAAATGTGAATAAATGAAGATGTAACCTGAAATAGAAATGGAACATCTTTTTTTAGATATAGGCATATGTTTGGGTCTACAAAATTGATCAATAAAACATCTCTTTTCAAAGATAGCATTATTATAATTATGTTGTTCTTGTTTCTTGGATTTTATTTCAATCAAAGCTTTTGAGTTTTAGATCAGTGGTATAAGCACAGTTTGTCTTGAGAGTGTATGACTCTAAGGATGAGGTTAGGCTAAAAAAAGCTTGGGTGGAAAACAATAGAGCTTCTAAACTATCCACCTATTTGTTCCAAACTACCTCAAATGATGGAAAACATAGAGACATCCGATCCTTTCTAAGAAATGGTGAATGAAGCCCTCCAATATTAGTAAGCGTATATGCTACAACAATTTTTCCAAATTCTTCAACAAATTTTGATAGGAAATTGTAGCTCCTCATCTACACTCCCACGTCCTTTCAGTGCCCCAACACCCTTCAAGGTTTAGGTGAATTTTTATATCCCTACATTTGAAGAAAAAATCAATGCTGATGTAGTATAAAATTGGTTGGATCAATTATCTTCCTATTTCTTTGTAAATAAATTCATCTATAAAAAGAAGATCACTTTTACTCTTTTTAAAGCATCATTCCCTATCAAAAATTGATGGGAAGTGTACAAGAAGAGATACAGTATGAATGATATTGGCCTTGAGCTGGAACCTACCTGGAATGATTTCATAGAATCTATAAAAGAAGAATATTACCCCATTGGAGCATATGATGATCTGTATATAAATTTTTAATAACTTCACCAAGGTATGGAACAATTTATACCAAGATTACACTGACATTTTTCATTCTCTATTTATGAGATTAGGCATCTATAAAAGTGAAACATAAATTTCTCAAATATCATGGTGGACTACAATAGTATATACAGGGGGAGATGGAACTCTTCAATCTATAAACTCTCAGTGAGGCAAACAAGTTCACGATGAAGATTAAGTAGAAGCATGGAAGAATGAATACAAAGAGTCAGCCTATGAAATGGAAAAGTGATAAATAAGGTCAAACACAATGCCAAAATTGGAAGCAAAAGGAAGGAAATATTGGGAAATGGTGTGATTATCATAAATTTGGAATGCACTCCAAATAAGAATGTCGAGCCATCAAGTCCCTACTTTCTAAGTCATAATCCTCAACATCTACTACTTTGCCTCATACACACCCTACAGTCAAAGAGGATGAAGAAAATATTATAGATACTGAGCTTGATTCCATCATTGCTTCATCATGGACCCACGAGGAGAGTCTAGATGATAAGGAAATATTGTTTTAATCTAAGTTATGGGTGAAAGGTAAGCCTCTGCATTTCATTCTTGATAGTGGGAGTCAAAAGAATTTAATCTCTACTAATGTTGTGAAAAGCCTAGAGTTATCCATGAAGCCTCACCCAAAACCATACAATGTTGGATGGTTGAGTTTAGGGAGAAACTTTCGTGTCATCCACCAATGTCTTCTCGCATACGCAATAAAACCTTTCCAAGATGAGGTCTTATGTGATGTGGTCAATATGGATGTTTGTGATGTATTTTTTGGTCAACCATTCATGAACGATCGACATGGCATCTATGAAGAAAGAATTAGAAAGATCACTTTCACTCTTAAAACATGGTGTTACAATGTACTAGAGGTACCACCTTCTACATTTGTCTCCGTGATTAGTGCCAAAAAATTCATTCTCATGGTGGTCAAGCCACAAGAATCCAAAAGGGCTGATGTTGCAACCCTGAGTACATAAACAACATAAAAACAAAATCAAATAGATACCAAGCTGAAGAAGTTCATGGCCTTCCATCTACAAATTGATGGTTAGATAGAAATAGTGAATAATCAGGTCCTACATAGCCCCACAAAGCACAACTCCACAAAGCATAGTCCATTCTAAATATGTATCAAAAATCAAATCAAAATATAACTACCACAGTCATTGAAAAATATTGATGCAATTGGGACCATTGATTTTCAAGGAGGGAGGAATGATTAGAGCAATATTTTAGGTGACAATTTAGATGATGGTTTTATTCCAATTGGTGGTAGAACTTTTGGTAGCCATAACATTTACACCATAGCTCTGTTTGACTCCCCATTTGAACCATTAGAAAGCTAAGAATGAGGGGAACACCATGAAAAGGAATGGAGCTCTACTCGATGGGTTTTGAATTATAAAAAATAAATAGAAGTGCCTCAAATTTCAAATTTAGTAGTGCAGTCTAAAAATAATAAGTTTTTTAAAATATTAATTTCTTAAATTTTGTATTTTTATAAATCATAGAAGTCAAACCACTTAATCTCTTTCGAGATTGGTGACCTTTCACATCTTCGTCCTACCTTTAAAATGTGTATAAATGAAGATTTAACCTAAAATAGAAATCAAACATCTCTTTTTAGAGATAGGTATATATTTGGGTCTACAAATTTGATCAATAAGACATCTCTTTTCAGAGATAACATTATTATAATTGTGTTGTTATTTTTTGAATTTTATTTCAACCGAAGCTTATGAGTTTTTGATCAGTGGTATCAGAGCAGTTTGTCTTGAGAGTGTATGATCTCGAGGATGAGGTCAGGCTATAAGAAGCTTGGATGGAAAATAATAGTGCTTTAAAACTATCTACATATTCACTCCAAATGACCTCAAATGATGGACAACACTGAGACATACAATCCTTTTATAGAAATGGTGAATGAAGCCCTCCATTAGTAGAAAGCATAGATGCTACAATAATTTGCCCAAATTCTTCAACAAATCTTGATAGAAAATTATGGGTTCTCATCTGCACCCCCACATCCTTTAAGTTCCCCAACACCCTTCAAGGTTCTAGTAAATTTTGATATCCTTATATTTGAAGGCAAAATCAATGCTGATGCAGTAAAAAATTGGTTGGATCAATTATCTTCTTATTTTTCTATAAATAAATTTACCGATAAAGAGAAGATCACTTTTGTTCTTTTGAAAGCATCATTACCTGTCAAAAATTGGTGGGAATTGTACAAGAAGAGATTCAATACAGATGATATTGGCCTTGAGGTGGAACCTATCTAGAATGATTTATTAGAAGCTATAAAGGAAAAATACTACCCTATTATAGTATATAATGATTTGTATATAGAGTGACAACAACTTCACCAAGGTAAGGAACAGTCTGTTTAAGATTATATTGACATTTTTCATTCTCTATCTATGAGATTGAGCATCCATGAAAGTGAGAAGCACAATGTTCTCAAATATAATGGTGGACTACAATGTTATATAAAGGGGGAGATGGAACACTTTAATCTAAAAAACCTCAGTGAGGTGTATAAGTTTATAGTGAAGATTGAGTAGAAGCATGGAAGAATGAATATAAAGAGTCAGCTTACAAAATAGAAAAGTGACAAAGAAGGTCAAATACGAGGCCAAAATTAGAAGTAAAAGGAAAGGTAGACTGAAAAATGGTGTGATTACCATAAATCTAAAATACATTATAAAGAAGAATGTCAAGCCATCAAGTCCTTAATTTTTGAGTCACAATCCTCAATATCTACTGCTCTACATCATACACACCCTACAGTCAAAGAGGATGAAGAAGATATTGTAGATGATGAGCTTGATGCCATTATTGCCTCATCACAGACCCACAAGGAGAGGCCGGATGATAAGGAAATGTTGTTTCACTCTATGTTATGGGTGAAAGGTAAGCCTCTGTATTTAATTATTGATAGTGGGAGTCAAAAGAATTTAATCTCTACTAATATTGTTAAAAGCCTAGAATTGTCCATGAAGCCTCACCTAAAGCTATACAGTATTGGATGGTTGAGTCTAGAGATAAACCTCTATGTCACCCATCAATGTATTCTCTCATATGCAATAAAAAATTTCTAAGATGAGGTCTTATGTGATGTGGTCAATCTAGATGTTTATGATGTAATCTTTGGTTAGCCATTCATGTATTATCGACATGGCATCTATAAATCAAGAACTTGAAGGATCACCCTCACTCTTAAAAAATGATGCTATAAGGTACCAGAGGCACCACCTTCTACATATGTCTCCCTTATTAATGCCAAAAAATTCATTCTCATGGTGGTCAAGCTATAGAAATTCAAGAGGGCTAATGTTGTATCCTTGACTACATAAATAAGACAACAAAAGCAAATAGATACCAAGTTGAAGAAGTTCATAGCCTTCCATTTACAGACTGATGGTCAGATAAAAATGGTGAATAATTAGGTGTTGCACAGCCCCACAAATCATAGCTCCACAAAGTACAGTCCATTCCAAGTATGCATCAAGAATGAAAAATATTGATGCAATGGGGACCATTGATTCTCAAGGAGGGAAGAATGGTCTGAGCAATATTTTAGGTGATGGTTCTACTCCAATTGGTGGTAGAACTTTTGGGAGCTATAAATTTTGTACTATAGCTTTGTTTGACTCCCCATTTGAAACGTTAGAAAGATAAAAATGAGGAGAACATCGTGAGATGATAAGGAGATTCACTCAATGGGTTTTGACCCCTAAAAACTAAATAAAAGTGTTCCAAATTTCAATTTTAGTAGTGTAGTCTAAACATAGTAAGTTTTTAAAAATAGTAATTCCTTGAATTTAGTATTGTTGTAAATCATGGAAGTCAAACCACTTAATATCCCTCGAGATTGATGACCTTTCACATCCTCATCCTACCTTCAAAATGTATATAAATGAAGATGTAACCTGAAATAGAAATCAGATATCTCTTCTCAGAGATAGGCATATATTTGGGTCTACAAATTTGATCAATAAGACATCTCTTCTTAGAGATAACATTATTATAATTATGTTGTTCTTATTTCTTGAATTTTCTTTCAACCAAAGATTCTGAGTTTTGGATTAATGGTATTAGAGTGGTTTGTCTTGACAGTGTATGATCTCAAGGATGAGGTCAGGCTACAAGAAGCTTTGGTGGAAAACAATAGAGCTTCTAAACTATCCATCTATTCACTTCAAAGGACCTCAAATGGTAGAACACATCAAGACATCTAATCTTTTCAAGGAAATGGTGAATGAATCCCTCTAATAGTAGCAAGCGTAGATGTTACAATAATTTTCCTAAATTATTTAATAAATCTTGATGGAAAATTTTGGCTCCTCATCTGCACCCCCACATTCTTTCAGTGCCTTAACACCCTTCAAAATTCAAGTGAATTTTGATATCTCTACATTTAAAGGCAAAATCAATGCTTATGTAGTAGAAAATTGGTTGGATCAATTATCTTCCTATTTTTCCAGAAATAAATTCATCGATAAAGAAAAGATCACTTTTGCTCTTTTGAAAGCATCATTACCTATCAAAAATTAGTGGAAAGTGTAAAAGAAAAGATTTAGTACAGATGTTATTGGCCTTGAGGTGGAACCTACCTGGGATGATTTTATTAAAGCTGTAAAGGAAGAATACTATCCCATTGGAGTATATGATGATATGTATATAGAGTGGCAACAACTTTGCCAAGGTAAGAAATAGTCTATTCAAGATTACATTGACATTTTTCATTCTCTATTTGTGAGATTGGGCATCCAAGAAAGTAAGAAACACAAGGTTCTCAAATATCATGGTGGAATACAATGGTATATATGGGGGGAGGTGGAACTATTCAATTTAGAAACCCTCAGTGTGGCGTACAAGTTTACGGTGAAGATTGAGCAGAAGCATGGAAGAATGAATATAAAGAGTCAGCCTACAAAATGGAAAAATGATAAAGAAGGTCAAATACGAGGCTAAAATTAGAAACAAAAGGAAGGGAAGACTGGGGAATAATGTGTTAACATAAATCTAGAATGCACTCCAAAAAAGAATGTTGAGCCATCAAGTCCCTAATTTCTAAGTCACAATTCTCAACATCTATTGCTTTACCTCATACACACCCTGAAAATGAAGTGGATGAAGAAGAGATTATAGATGCTGACCCTGATGCCATCATTGATTCTTCACAGACCTAAAAGGAGAGGCCAGATGACAAAGAAAGGTTATTTCACTCTAATTTATGGGTGAAAGGTAAGCCTCTGCATTTTATTCTTGATAGTGGGAGTCAAAAGAATTTAATCTCTACTAATATTTTGAAAAGCCTAGAGTTATCCATGAAGCCTCACCCAAAGCCATACAATATTGAATGGTTGAGTCCAGGGAGAAACCTCCGTGTCACCCACCAATGTCTTCTCTCATATGCAATAATTTTTTTCTAAGATGAGGTCTTATGTGATGTGGTCAATCTAGATGTTTGTGATGTACTCTTTGGTCAGCCATTCATATATGATCAACATGAAATATATAAATCAAAAAATTAGAGGATCACCCTCACTCTTGGAACATGGTGCTACAGGGTACTAGAGGTACCATCTTCTACATCTGTCTCCCAAATTAGTAATAAAAAACTTAGTCTCATGGTGGTCAAGCCACATGAATCTAAAAGAGCCAATATTACAGCCTTAAATACACAAACAATACAACAATAGAAAGAAATAGATACCAAGCTGAAGAAGTTCATGACCTTGCATCTATAGATGGATGGTTAGACAAAAATGGTGAACAATCAAGCCCTACACAACTCCACAAAGCATAGCTCTACAATCCACAGTCCATTCCAAGTATGCACCAAGAATCAAATCAAAATAAAACTGCCACACTCGATAAAAAATCTTATTGTAATGGGGACCATTACTTCTCAAGGAGGGAGAAATGATCTGAGAATATTTTAGGTGATAATTCAGGTGACGGTTCTACCCCAATTGATGGTAGAACTTTTGAGAGCCATAACTTTTGCACCATAACTCCATTCGACTCTCTGTTTGAATATTTGGAAAGATAAGAATGAGAGAAACACCATGAGATGGCACAAGCTATGTTTGGTGGGTTTTGAATGCTAAAAAATAAATGAAGTTACCCCAAATTTCAATTTTAGTAGTGCAGTCTAAAAATAGTGAGTTTTTAAAAATAGTAATTCTTTGAATTCTATATTATTGTAAATCTTAGAAGTCAAACCACTTAATCTCCCTCGAGATTGGTGACCTTTCACATCCTCCTCTTACCTTCAAAAAGTTTATAAATGATGATGTAACCCAAAACAAAAATTGGACATCCTTTCTCAGAGATAGGCATATGTTTGGGTCTACAAATTTAATCAATAAGACATCTCTTCTTAGATATAACATTATTATACTTGTGTTGTTCTTGTTTCTTAAATTTTCTTTCAACCAAAGCTTCTGAGTTTTTTATTGGTGGTATCATAGTGGTTTGTCTTGAGAGTGTATGATCCCAAGGATGAGGTCAGGCTACAAGAAGCTTAGGTGGAAAATAATAGAGCTTCCATACTATCCATGTATTCATTCCAAATGACCTCAAATGATGGATAACACTGAGACATTTGATCATTTCAAGGAAATGGTGAGTGAATCCCCCCAACAACAACAAGCATATATATTACAACAATTTTTCCAAATTCTTTAACAAATCTAGATAAGAAATTCTTGCTTCTGATTTGCACCCCTACATCCTTTCAGTGCCCCAACACCCTTCAAGGTTCAGGTGAATTTTGATATCCCTATATTTTAAGGCAAAATCAATGCTAATGAGGTAGAAAATTGATTGAATCAATTGTTTTCATATTTTTTTATAAATAATTTCATCGATAAAGAGAAGATCACTTTTGCTCTTTTGAAAGCATCATTGTCTGTGAAAAATTGGTGGGAAGTGTACAAGAAGAGATTTAGTATGGATGATATTGGCCTTGAGGTGGAACCTACCTGGAATGATTTTATATAAGCTGTAAAAGAAGAATACTACCCCATTGGAGTATATGATGATCTATATATAGAGTGGTGATAACTTCACCAAGGTAAGGAACAATATGTTCAAGATTATACCGAAATTTTGCATTCTCTATCTGTGAGATTAGGCATCTAGGAAAGTGAGAAACATAAGGTTCTAAAATATCATGGTGGACTATAATGGTATATATGGGGGGAGATGGAACTCTTCAATCTAGAAACCCTCGATGAGCATACAAGTTTGCAGTGAATATTGAGTAGAAGCATGGAAAAATGAATACAAAGAGTCAACCTACAAAATGGAAAAGTGACAAAAAAGGTCAAACATGAGGCCAAAATTAGAAGAAAAGGAAGGAAAGACTAGAAAATAGTGTGATTACCACAAATTTAGAATGCACTGCAAAGAAGAATGTCAAGCCATCAATTCATTACTTTCTGAGTCACAATCCTCAACATCTACTACTCTACCTTATACACACCCTGCAATTGAAGAGGATGAAAAAGAGATTATAGATGTTGATTCTGATCCATCATTGCTTCATCACAGACCCAAGAAGAGAAGTTAGATGACAAAGAAAGGTTGTTTCACTCTAAATTATGGGTGAAAGGTAAGCCTCTATATTTCATTCTTGATAGTGGGAGTCAAAAGAATTTAATCTCTACTAATATTGTGAAAAGCTTAGTGTTTTCCATGAAGCCTCACCCAAAGCCATATAGTATTTGATGGTTGAGTGTTGGGAGAAACCTCCATATCACCCACTAATGTCTTCTCTCATATGCAATAAAACCTTTCCAAGATGAGGTCTTATGTGATGTGGTCAATCTAAATATTTGTATTGTACTCTTTGGTCAGTCATTCATATATAATTAACATGACATCTATGAATAAAAATATTGAAGGATCACCCTCACTCTTGGAACATTGTGCTACAAAGTACCAGAGGTAGCACCTTCTACATTTATCTCCCTGATTAGTGCCAAGAGATTCATTCTCATGGTGGTCAAGTGACAAGAATAAAAAAAGGTCAATGTTGCACCCCTAACTACATAAACAATACAATAATAGAAGTAAATAGATACCAAGCTAAATAAGTTCATGAAATTCCAGCCATAGACTGATGTTTAGAAGAAAATGGTGAGCAATCAGGCCCTGTACAAACCTACAAAGCATAGCTCCACAAAGGACAGTCCATTCCAAGTATGCATCAAGAATAAAATAAAAATACAACTACCACACTCGATGAAAAATCTTGATACAATGGGGACCATTGCTTCTCAAGGAGGGAGGAATGATCTGAGCAATATTTAAGGTGACGGTTCTACTCCAATTGGTGGTAGAACTTCTAGGAGCCATAACTTTTGCACCATAGCTCTGTTTGACTCCCCATTTGAACCATTAAAAATCTAAGAATGAGGGGAACACCATGATATGACACTAATATTTTCTTAGTGGGTTTTAAGCCTTAAAAATAAAATAGAAGTGCCCTAAATTTTAATTTTATTAATGCAATCTAAAAATAGTAAGTTTCTAAAAAATAGTAAATCTTCAAATTTGGTATTGTTGTAAATTGTGAAAGTCAAACCACTTAATCTCCCTCGAGATTGGTGAACTTACACATCCTCATCCTACCTTAAAAATATGTATAAATGAAGATGTAACCCAAAATAGAAGTCAGACATCTCTTCTCAGTGATAGGCATATGTTTAGGTCTACAAATTTGATCAATAAGACATCTCTTCTTAGAGATAACATTATTATAATTATGTTGTTCTTGTTTCTTAATTTTTTTTAAAACCAAAGCTTCTAAGTTTTGGAATAGTAATATCAGAGTGATTTATCTTGAGAGTATATGATCCTAAGGATGAGGTCAGGCTATAAGAAGCTTGGATGGAAAACAATAGAGCTTCTAAACTATCCAACTATTCACTCCAAATGATCTCAAATGGTAGACAACACCAAGACATCTGATATTTTCAAGGAAATGGTGAATGAATCAATCCAACAATAGCAAGCATAAATGCTACAATAATTTGTCCAAATTCCTCAATAAATCTCGATGGAAAATTATGGCTCCTCATCTACATCCCCACATCTTTTTAGTGCCCCAACACCTTTCAAGGTTTAGGTGAATTTTGATATTCCTACATTTGAAGGTAAAAACAATGTTGATGTAGTATAAAATTAGTTGGCTCAATTTTCTTCCTATTTTTCTATAAATAAATTCACTGATAAAGATAATATAATTTTTACTCTTTTGAAAGCATCATTGCCTGTCAAAAATTGATGAAAAGTGTACAAGAAGAGATTTAGTATGGATTATATTAGCCTTGAGGTAGAACCTACCTAAAATGATTTCATAGAAACTTTGAAGAAAGAATACTACCCCATTAGAGCATATGATGATCTGTATATAGAGTGGCAACAACTTCGCCAAGGCAAGGAATAGTTTGGTCAAGATTACACTGATATTTTTCATTCTCTATCTGTGAGATTTGGAATCCAAGAAAGTGAGAAACACAAAATTCTCAAATATCATGGTGGAATATAATGGTATATATGGGGGGAGATGGAACTCTTCAATCTTGAAACCCTCAGTGAGGCATACAAGTTTGTGATAAAGATTATACAAAAGCATAGAAGAATGAATACAAAGAGTCAACCTACAAAATAGAAAAGTGACAAAGAAGGTCAAATACAAAGCCAAAAATGAAATTAAAAGAAAGGGAAAACTTGGAAATGGTTTGATTACCATAAATCTAGAATGCACTCCAAGGAAGACTATTGAGCCATCAAGTCCCTACTTTCTGAGTCATAATCCTCAACATCTACTACTCTACCTCATACACACCCTGTAGTCAAAGAGGATGAAGAAGAGATTGTAGATGTTGAGCCTGATGCCATCATTTTTCCATCACAAACCTATGAGGAGGGGCCAGATGACAAGGAAATATTATTTCAATCTAAGTTATGGGTGAAAGATAAGCCTATACATTTCATTCTTGATAGTGGGAGTCAAAAAAATTTAATCTCTACTAATGTTGTGGAAATCTTAGAGTTTTCCATGAAGCCTCACCCAAAGTCATACAGTATTGGATGGTTGAGTCCAGGGAGAAACATTCATGTCACCCACCAATGTCTTCTCTCATATGCATTAAAACCTTTCTAAGATGAGGTCTTATGTGATGTAGTCAATTTAAATGTTTATGATGTACTCTTTGGTCAGTCATTCATGTATGATAGACATGGTATATATGAATTAAAAACTTAAAGGATCACCCTCTCTCTTAGAACATGGTGCTACAGGGTACTTGAGGTACCAGCTTATATATTTGTCTCCTTGATTAATGTCAAAAAATTCATTCTCATGGTGGTCAAGCCACAGAAATCCAAAAGGGCTAATGTTATAGCCTTGACTACATAAACAACATAATAATAGAAACAAATAGATAAAAAGTTGAATAAGTTCATGAATTTTCCATCCATAGACTGATGGTCAGATAGAAATGGTGAACAATCAGGCCCTACACAGCCCCATAAAGCACAACTCCACAAATCATAGTCCATTCCAAGTATGCATCAAGAATTAAATCAAAATATAACTATCACACTCAATGAAAAATATTGATGAAATGGGGACCATTTATTCTCAAAGAAGGAGGAATGATCCAAGCAATATTTTAGGTGAAAATTTAGGTGACAGTTCTACTTCAATTGATGGCAAATTTTTTGGGAGCCATAAATTTTGTACCATAGCTCCGTTTGACTCCCCATTTGAATCATTGGAAAGCTAAGAATGAGGGGAGTACCAAGAGATGGGACAAAGCTTTTCATGGTGGGTTTTGACCTTAGAAAACCAAATAGACGTACTCTAAATTTCAATTTTAATCGTGTAGTCTAAAAATAGTTTCTCAAAATAGTAATTCCTCAAATTTTGTATTGTTGTAAATCATGGAAGTCAAACCACTTAATCTCCCCCAAGATTGGTGTACTTCCACATCCTCCTCCTAATTTCAATAAGACATTTCTTCTTAGAGATAACATTATTATAATTATATTGTTCTCATTTCTTAAATTTTCTTTCAACCAAAGCTTCTGAGTTTTGGATCAATGGTATTAGAGTGATTTGTTTTGAGAGTGTATGATCCCAAAGATGAGATCAAGATATAAAAATCTTGGGTAGAAAAAAATATAGCTTTAAAACTATCCATCTATTCACTCTAAATGACCTAAAATGGCAGACAACACCAAGACATTTGATCCTTTTAAAGAAATAGTGAATGAAGCCCTCTAATAGCAGTAAGCGTAGATGCTACAATAATTTTACCAAATTTTTCAACAAACCTCGATGGAAAATTTTAGCTTCTCATCTACACCTCCACATCCTTTCAGTGCCCCAACACCCTTCAAGGTTCTAATGAATTTTGATATCCCTACATTTGAAGGCAAAATCAATGTTGATGTAGTAAAAAATTGATTGGATCGTCTTCTTCTTTTTCTATAAATAAATTCATCGATAAAGAGAAGGTAAATTTTACTCTTTTGAATGCATCATTGTCTATCAAAAATTAGTGGGAAGTGTACAAGAAGAGATTTAGTACGGATGATATTGGCCTTAAGGTGGAACCTGCCTGAGATGATTTCATAAAAGCTGTAAAGGAAGAATACTACCCTATTGGAGCATATGATAATCTATATATAGAGTGGCAATAACTTTTCCAAGGTAAGGAACAGTCTGTTCAAGATTATACTAATATTTTTCATTCTCTATCTGTGAGATTGGGCATCCAAAAAAGTGAGAAACATAAGGTTCTCAAATATTGTGGTGGACTACAATTATATATATGGGGGGAGATAGAACTCTTCAATTTGGAAACCCTCGGTGAGGCGTACAAGTTCATGGTGAAGATTAACTAGAAGCATGAAAGAATGAATATAAAGAATCAGCCTACAAAATGAAAAAATGATAAAGAAATTCAAACACGAGGCCAAAATTAGAAGTAAAAGGAAGGGAAGACTAGGAAATTATGTGATTACCCCAAATCTGGAATGCACTCTAAAAAACAAGATTGATCCATCAAGTCCTTACTTTTTGAGTCATAATATTTAACATCTACTACTCTACCTCATGCACACCCTACAGTCAAAGAGGATGAAGAAGAGATTTTAGATGTTGAGCCTAATGTCATCATTACTTTATCATAGACCCACGAGGAGAGGCTAGATGACAAGGAAAGGTTGTTTCACTCTAAGTTATGGGTGAAAGGTAAGCCTCTACATTTCATTCTTGATAGTGAGAATCAAAAGAATTTAATCTCTACTAATATTGTGAAAATCCTAGAGTTGTCCATGAAGCCTCATCCAAAGCCATACAATATTAGATGGTTGAGTGCTAGAATAAATCTCTGTGTCACCCACCAATGTCTTCTCTCATATGTAATAAAACCTTTCCAAGATGAGGTCTTATGTTATGTGGTCAATCTAGATGTTTGTGATGTACTCTTTAGTCAACCATTCGTGTATGATTGACATGGAATATATGAATCAAGAACTCAAAGGATCACTCTCACTCTTATAACATGATGCTACAGGGTACTAGAGGTACCACCTTCTACATCTATCTCCCTGATTAGTGCCAAGAAATTTGTTCTCATGGTGGTCAAGCTACAAGAATCTAAAAAGATTAATGTTGCAGCCTTGACTACATAAACAACACAACAACAAAAGAAAATAGATACCAAGATGAATAAGTTCATGGCCTTCCATCCATAGATGGATGGTCAGATAGAAATGGTGAACAATTAAGCCCTTCATAGCCCTATAAAGCACAGCTCCATAAAGCACAATCCATTCCAAGTATGCATCAAGAATCAAATTAAAATACTACTACCACAAATAAAAAGTCTTGATGCAATGGTGAAAATTACTTCTCAATGAGGGAGGAATGATCCGAGTAATATTTTAGGTGACAATTCAGATGATGGTTCTACCCCAATTGGTGGTAGAACTTTTGCGAGCCATAACTTTTGCATTATAGCTCTGTTTGACTCCCTGTTTGAATCATTGGAAACATAAGAATGAGAACACTGTGAGATGGTAGTGAGCTCCAATTAGTGTGTTTTGACTAATGAAAACTAAATGAAAGTGCCCTAAATTTTAATTTTAGTAGTGTAGCCTAAAAATAATAAGTTTTTAAAAATAGAAATTCCTTGAATTCTATATTTTTGTAAATCATGGAAGTCAAACCACTTAATCTCCCTCAAGATTGGTGACCTTCCACATCCTCCTCCTACCTTCAAAATGTGTATAAATGAAGATATAATCTAAAATAAAAATCAAACATATCTTCTCCGAGATAGGCATATGTTTGGGTCTATAAATTTGATCAAAAAGACATCTCTTCTCAGAGATAGTATTATTATAATTATGTTGTTCTTATTTCTTGAATTTTATTTCAATCAAATCTTCTGAGTTTTGGATCAGTGGTATAAGAGAAGTTTATCTTAAGAGTGTATGATCCCAAAGATGAGGTCAAGCTACAAGAAGCTTAGGTGGAAAACAATAGAGTCTCCAAACTATCCACTTTTTTGCTCTAAATGACCTCAAATGATGGACAACACTGAGACATCTGATCCTTTAAAGGAAATGGTGAATGAAGCCCTTCAATAGTAATAAATGCAGATGCTACAACAATTTTCCCAAATTCTTCAACAAATCTCGATAAGAAATTTTGGCTCATCTACACCCCCACATATTTTCAGTGCCACAACACCCTTCAAGGTTTAGGTGAATTTTTATATCCCTACATTTGAAGGCAAAATCAATGTTGATGTAGTAGAAAATTGGTTGGATAAATTATCTTTGAACTTTTCTTTAAATAAATTTACTGATAAAAAAAAGATCACTTTTGCTCTTTTGAAAGCATCATTGCCTATCAAAAATTGATGAGTAGTGTCAAGAAGAGATTTAGTACAAATGATATTGGCCTTGAGGTGGAACCTACCTGGGATGATTTCATAGAAGTTGTAAAAGGAGAATACTACCCTATTGGAGCATATGATGATCTTCATATAGAGTTTCAACAACTTTACCAAGGTAAGGAACACTCTGTTCAAGATTACACTGACATTTTTCATTCTCTATCTATGAGATTGGGCATCCAAAAAAGTGAGAAACATAAGGTTCTAAAATATCATGGTGGAATATAATGGTATATACGAGGGGAGATGGAACTCTTCAATCTAGAAACCCTTAGTGAGGCGTAAAAGTTCATGGCAAAGATTGAGTAGAAGCATGGAAGAATGAATACAAAGAGTTAGCCTATAAAATGGAAAAGTGACAAAGAAGGTCAAACACAATGCCAAAATTGGAAGAAAAAGGAAGGGAAGATTGGGAAATGGTGTGATTACCATAAATCTAGAATGCAATCCAAAGAAGAATATCGATCCATCAAGTCCTTACTTTTTGAGTCACAATCCTCAACATCTACTACTCTACCTTATACACACCCTACAGTTGAAGATGATAAAGAAGAGATTGTAGATACTAAGCTTGACACCATAATTTCTTCATCATGGACCCATGAGGAGAGGCCAGATGAAAAAGAAAGGTTGTTTCACTCTAAGTTATGGGTGAAAGATAAGCCTCTGCATTTCATTCTTGATAGTGAGAGTCAAAAGAATTTAATCTCTACTAATATTATAAAAAGCCTAGAGTTGTCTACAAAGCCTCACCCAAAACCATATAGTATTTTATGGTTGAGTCCAAGGAGAAACCTTCATGTCATCCACCAACGTCTTCTCTCATATGTAAAAAAACCTTTCCAAGATGAGGTCTTATGTGATATGGTCAATCTAGATGTTTATGATGTACTCTTTGGTCAACCATTCATAAATGATCGATATGGCATATATGAATAAAAAACTGGAAGGATCACCCTCACTCTTGGAACATGGTGCTATAGGGTACCAGAGGTACCACCTTCTACATCTGTCTCCTTGATTAGTGCCAAGAAATTCATTTTCATGGTGGTCAATCCACAAGAATCCAAAAGGGCAGATGTTATAACCTTGACTACATAAACAACATAACAACAGAAGCAAATAGATATCAAGATAAAGAAGTTCATAGCCTTCCATGCACAGACTGATGGTTAAATAGAAATAGTGAACAATTAGGTCCTACATAGCCCCACAAAGCATAGCTCCACAAAGCACAATCCATTCTAAGTATGCATCAAAAATCAAATCAGAATATAACTACCACACTCAATGAAAAATCTTGATGTAATGGGGACCATTGATTTTCAAGGATGGAGGAATGATCTGAGCAATATTTTAGGTGACAATTTAGGTGACGATTCTACTCTAATTAGTGGTAGAACTTCTGGTAGCCATAAATTTAATACATTAACTCTGTTTGACTCCCCATTTGAACCATTGGAAAGCTAAGAATGAGAAGAACACTGTGAGATGGAATGGAGCTTTACTTGGTGGGTTTTGACTCTTGAAAACCAAATAGTAGTGCCCTAAATTTCAATTTTAGTAGTACAATCTAAAAATAGTAAGTTTTTTAAAATAATAATTCCTCAAATTTTATATTTTTATAAATTGTGGAAGTCAAACCACTTAATCTCTCTCGAGATTGGTGACCTTAAAAATCTTCCTTCTACCTTCAAAATGTGTATAAATGAAGATGTAACCTAAAATAGAAATCAAACATCTCTTTTCATAGATAGGCATATGTTTGGGTCTATAAATTTGATCAATAAGACATCTCTTTTCAGAGATAACATTATTATAATTGTGTTGTTTTCATTTCTTTAGTGGAAAATAATAGTGCTTCCAAACTATCTACCTATTCACTCCAAAAAACCTCAAATGATGGACAACACCGAGACATATGATCCTTTCAAGGAAATGGTGAATGAATCCCTCCAATATTAGCAAGTGTAGATGCTACAATAATTTTTCCAAATTCTTTAACAAATCTTGATGGGAAATTTTGGGTTTTCATTTGCACCCCCACATCTTTACAATGCCCCAACACCCTTCAAGGTTCTGGTGAATTTTGATATCCCTAAATTTGAAGGTAAAATCAATGTTGATGCAGTAGAAAATTAGTTGGATTAATTGTATTCCTATTTTTTTGTAAATAAATTCATCGATAAAGAGAAGATCACTTTTGCTCTTTTAAAAGCATCATTGCCTATCAAAAATTGGTAGGAAGTGTACAAGAAGAGATTCAGTATGGATGATATTGACCTTGAGGTGGAACCTACTTAGGATGATTTCTTAGAAGTTGTAAAGGAAGAATACTACTCCATTAGAGCATATGATGATCTGTATATAGAGTCATAACAACTTTGCCAAGGTAAGGAACAGTCTATTCAAAATTATACTGACAATTTTTATTCTCTATCTGCAATATTGGGCATCAAAGAAAGTGAGAAACACAAGGTTCACAAATATCATGGTGGATTGCAAAGTTATATATGGGAGGAGATGGAACTTTTCAATATGGAAACCCTTGGTGAGGCATACAAGTTCATGGTGAAGATTGAACAGAAGCATGGAAGAATGAATACAAAGAGTCAAACTACAAAATGGAAAAGTGACAAAAAAGGTCAAATATGAGGCTAAAATTAGAAGTAAAAGGAAGGGAAGACTGGAAAATGGTGTGATTACCACAAATATGAAATACACTTGAAAGAAGAATGTTGAGCCATCATATACCTACTTTTTAAGTCACAATCCTCAACATCTACTACTCTACCTCATACACACCCTACAGTCGAAGAGGATGAAGAAGAGATTGTAGATGTTAAGCCTGATGCCATCATTGCTTCATCATAGACCTATGAGGAGAGGCCAGATGATAAAGAAATGTTGTTTCACTTTATGTTATGGTTGAAAGGTAAGCCTCTGTATTTCATTCTTGATAATGGGAGTCAAAAGAATTTAATATCTACTAATATTATGAACAGCCTAGAGTTGTCCATGAAGCCTCACCTAAAGCTATAAGTATTAAATTGTTGAGTCTAGGGAGAAATCTCTATGTCACCCACCAATGTCTTCTCTCAAATGCAATAAAACCTTTCCAAGATGAGGTCTTATATGATGTGGTCAATCTAGATTTTTGTGATGTACTCTTTGGTAAGCTATTCATGTATTATTGACACGGCGTCTATGAATCAAGAACTTGAAGGGTCACCATCACTCTTGAAACATAACACTATAGGGTACTAGAGGTACCACCTTTTACATCTATCTCCCTAATTAATGCCAAGAAATTCATTTTCATGGTGGTCAAGCCATAGGAATCCAAAAGGACTGATGTTGCAGCCCTGACTACATAAACATCATAAAAATAGAAGTAAATAGATACCAATTTGAATAAGTTCATGGGCTTCCATCCACAGACTGATAGTCAGATAAACATGGTAAACAATTAGGCCCTACATAGCTCCATAAAGCATAGTCCATTCTAAGTATGCATCAAGAATCAAATCAAAATACAAGTACTACACTCGATGAAAAATATTGATGCAATGAGGACCATTGCTTCTCAAGGAGGGAGGAATGATCTAAGCAAAATTTTAGGCGATGGTTCTACCCTAATTAATGGCACAACTTCTGAGAGCAATAACATTTGCACCATAGCTCTATTTGACTCCCCATTTAAACTATTAAAAATCTAAAAATAAGGAGAACACCGTGAGATGACACCAACCTTAGCTCATTGGGTTTTGACCCTTGAAAAATAAATAGAAGTGCTCCAAATTTCAATTTTGGTAGTGTAGTCTAAAAATAATAAGTTTCCAAAAATAGTAATTCTTCAAATTTTGTATTGTTGTAAATCATGGAAGTCAAACCACTTAGTCTCCCTTGAGATTGGTGACCTTTCACATCCTCCTCTTACCTTCAACATGTGTATAAATAAATATTTAACCTAAAATAGAAATCAAACATCTCTTCTCAGAGATAGACATATGTTTGGGTCTACAAATTTGATCAATAAGATATCTCTTCTCAGAGATAACATTATTATATTTATGTTGTTCTTGTTTATTGAATTTTATTTCAACTAAAGTTTTTAAGTTTTGAATCAATGATATTAGATTGGTTTGTCTTGAGAGTGTATGATCCCAAAGACGAGGTTAGGCTATAATAAGCTTGGATGGAAAAGAATAGAGCTTCCAAACTATCAATCTATTCACTTTAAATGACCTCTAATGGTGAACAACACCGAGACATCTGATACTTTCAATAAAATGGTAAATGAAGCCCTCCAATATCAATAAGCACAGATGCTATAACAATTTTTCTAAATTCTTCAACAAATTTGAATGGAAAATTTTGGCTCCTCATCTGCACCCCCACACCCTTCAAGATTCAGGTAAATTTTGATATCCCTATATTTGAAGGCAAAATCAATGCTAATGTAGTAGAAAATTGGTTAGATCAATTATCTTCCTATTTTTATATAAATAAATTCATTGATAGAGAGAAGATCACTTTTGCTCTTTTAAAAGCATCATTGCTTGTCAAAAATTGGTGGGAAGTATACAAGAAGAGATTTAGTATGGATGATATTGGCCTTGATGTGGAACCTACCTGGGATGATTTCATAGAAGCTGTAAAGGAAGAATACTACCCCATTGGATCATATAATGATCTTTATATAGAGTGTCAACAACTTGGCCAAGGTAAGGAATAGTCTGTTCAAGATTACACTGACATTTTTCATTCTTTATCTATGAGATTGGGTATCTAGGAAAGTGAAAAACACAAGGTTCTCAAATATTGTGGTGGAATACAATGGTATATATGGGGGTAAATGGAACTCTTCAATTTGGAAACCCTTGATGAGGTATACAAGTTCATGATAAATATTGAGCAGAAGCATGGAAGAATGAATACAAAGAGTCAACCTAAAAAATGGAAAAGTGACAAAGAAGGTCAAACACGAGGCCAAAATTGGAAGCAAAAAGAAGGGAAGACTGGAAAATAGTGTGATTACCACAAATCTAGAATGCACTCCAAAGAATAATGTCGAACCATCAAGTTCTTAATTTTTAAATTACAATCCTCAACATCTACTTCTCTACCTCATACACACCCTGTAGTGAAGAGGATGAAGAAGAGATTGTAGATGTTGAGCTTGATGCCATCATTAATTCATTATGGACCCATGAGGAGAGGCCAAATGACAAGGACATGTTGTTTCGCTCTAAGTTATGGGTGAAAGGTAAGCCTCTACATTTCATTCTTGATAATGGGGTCAAAATAATTTAATCTCTACTAATGTTGTGAAAATTTTGGATTTGTCAATGAAGCCTCACCTAAAGCCATACAGTATTAGATGGTTGAGTCCAAGGAGAAACCTCCGTGTCACTCACCAATTTCTTCTCTCATATGTAATAAAATCTTTCCAAGATGAGGTCTTATGTGATGTGGTCAATTTAGATATTTGTGATGTACTCTTTGGTCAGCCATTCATGTATGATCGACAAGGCATAAATGAATCAAGAACTCAAAGGATCACCCTCACTCTTAGAACATGATGTTACAAGGTACCAGAGGTACCACCTTATACATTTATCTACTTTATTAGTGCCAAGAAATCCATTCTCATGGTGGTCAAGCCACATAAATTCAAAAGGGCCGATGTTGCAGCAATAACTACATAAATAACACAAAAATAGAAGTAAATAGATACCAATCTAAATAAGTTCATGGCCTTCCATCCATAGACTGATGGTTAGATATAAATGGTGAACAATCAGGCCCTATATAGTCCCACAAAGCACAATTCCACAAAGCACAGTCCATTCGAAGTATACATCAAGAATCAAATAAAAATACAACTACCACATTTGATGAACAATCTTGATGAAATGGGGACCATTGCTTCTCAAGGAGGGAGTAATGATTTGAGAAATATTTTAGGTGACAATTCAGGCGATGGTTCTATCCCAAGTGGTGGTAGAACTTCTGGGAACCATAATTTTTACACCACAGCTCCATTTGACTCCTCATTTGAATCATTGGAAAGCTAAGAATGAGGGGAACACTATGAGATATCACTGAGCTACACTCAATGTGTTTTGAATCCAAAAAACCAAATAGAAGTGCCCTAAATTTTAATTTTAGTAGTGCAATCTAAAAATAGTAAGTTTTTAAAAATAGTAATTCCTCGAATTGTATATTATTGTAAATCGTAAAAGTCTAACCACTTAATCTCCCTCGAGATTGGTGACCTTAAACATCCTCATCCTACCTTAAAAATGTGTATAAATGAAGATATAACTTGAAATAGAAATCAAACATCTCTTCTCAGAGATAGGCATATATTTGGGTCTTGATCAACAAGACATCTATTCTCAAAGATAGCATTATTATAATTGTGTTGTTCTTGCTTCTTGAATTTTCTTTCAACCAAAGCTTTTAAGTTTTGTATCATCTGGTTTCAAGGATATCATTTCAATGTAATGGACTAGATAAGGTGGCCTCTATTTCATGGTTGAAGGTAATGACCCTTCTCCAAGCCTTTCTTCTAAATCTTATCTCTCCATCCTTCTCCTTTCCTTTGCCTTGATCACTCTAAATTTTATCAAACTAATTTTGGGGTTATTGCTGCTTTATCTGAGGTGGATCATGGGTTGTTTCAGATGGCCTAAGTAGTAAATGGTATTGCAAAGGGTGCATTTTTCATGTTTCTCTAGATGGCTTGTTGTTCTTAAGCAATCTGTGATCGAGCTTAATATTATAGGATCCAACACCTCTTCATATTTATTAGCCCTGATATATATGGTGTCATGGACACTGAGTTGATGTGGATATTCTAGCTGTGAGAGCTTCTTGTCCCTTAGATGGTCTCTAACTACATTCTTTGGATCCCACATTTGGAGTTCATCAAGTTGGAAGCCAAATGAATCCTTATGTGTGGACATAACCTCTACCTATTTCTAGTCCTTTATTATGGTTTTTACAATATTCAAGGGGAAGGGGTGAAGTAGGCCTTTATTTTTCTCTTTGCAAGTCATATCAATGTCATGGATGAGTTGGGAAGTAATTTCTTGCTCTGCAAGCTTATTTAGAACATATATTGGCAATTTGTAAGGTTGAGTCATGATTCCTTCTATGTTGATGACTGTGCAATCAAGATAATACCATATGTCCCCTATCATTTCAACATATCTCTTGATGAAGGGGTGGAGATTAGGCATGGGAACACCTATGATGGCCTCTAATATAGTAGGGTAAATATAGTCACAAATAAATTGCATGTGATTCTTGTACTTGAAGATGTGTGGCTTGGAATAGTAGTGTGAAATGGTTGTCCTACCCTTTATAGACCAATTCCTAATCCCAGGAAGGTGGTTGAGGTTAGAAGGGTGTCGAGTAGATATGACATCATAAATAATTGATTTGATTTTTTTTTATGGTGATGAATTACTTAGAAAGGAAGATACTAATCAAATCTCCAATTAGAGGGGTAAGTTTTTCCTCCACCAAGAAGTGCACATATGAGACCCAAACCTTATTCACATAAGTGGTCAAGGGGGCACCAAAATCTCTATTCAACAAGGTCATTATCACCCTAATACCCTCTCTAAACTGGATGATAAGGATTTTTCCATCAAGGCTTCTAAAGATGTGAGGTCCTTAGTGGAGTCAGGGTCTTATGATGGAGTCCAAGTCATGATTATTGATCCATTCCCTCATTTTTTGAAGGTCTACATGGGGAAGGGGGAGCTTATAGTACCTTTTGAAAGCAACATGAGAAATGTATGCCACCCCTTTTAAGTTACCTTCCCTAATGATCCACTCACCATTTATCCTACAATTAATAAATATGGGGTCAAGGATGCCAATATAGTGCAATACCTTTGGTTTTACCGTGGCATGATGAAGGCCAACCATTTACATTATAACTAATTCCTAATGCCCTAGATATTGAGTGCTATGAGGTCCAATTCTATATCCTTGAATATCTGGCCCTCGTTATCTATTGCCAAATAGAGCTTGGCCTCTTCCTTCAATTACTACCTGTTAGTTGCCATGGTCTCTATTTCTTGCTAATTGTTCACATCAGATTGTAGATGATCTTTTTGAAAGCTCTCTCATGCTCAAAAACACAATTAAGTTATCCTTTGATTAAATTATAGCAAATTGAATCTGTTTAGGTCACTTTTATGAAGGGTTTAAGGTTTTGGATATTTAATGGTGAAAGACATCCAAGCTTTGGATTATATGTGTTTTGGATTTGATTTGGACCTTTGCCTTTATACCTTTATGTTTTTGAGCCCATGGGATCTCAAATTTTGTCCTTTTATACTTTTGTGGTATTTATGTGGCACTGGCCTTAACCTTTCATGGCATTTTTCATTAATGTCATTTGGACACTAGCCATTGGTATTTAAAAATAAATCCTTCATTTCACATCGTAGGATCAAAATCCTAGATTAACATGAGACATTGATTATAATATGGGCCCTTGGATCTTAATTGGGTCTCTCTATTGCAAACTTTGTGATCATGATACTTGGAATTTTACATACCTTCTCCATGCTCCAAATATTTTGGTCAGTAGTTTTTTGAATGAATATCAGCCATGTGGTGAGCTTATAAGCCTTTGACAATTCATTGGCACCCTCACGCCATTAGACCAAATCCAGCGATGGGGTGTGAACCATTGATCTACAAATAATTCCCAAATGTTAAGTCAGTTTATTATAAAAGTCATGATCTAGGCTTAAGTTCCTTAGGATAGGGTTTGTTTCATGTTTATTAAGCATGAAATAAACCTTGGGCTAATAAAAATATGCCTACATTTCCCAATTTATAATGAAGGGGCAAGGATATAAATAGATTAGGCCACCACATATAAAAACCTTTAGTTATCTTATACTCCATGTGATGAGGGCTTCCCCTTTTAACATAAGACTTAGCATAAGCTCATAGTTTAAGCTTCATGACAAAATGCCATGAGGACCATTCTGTATGAATTTAAACTAAGTATTTAGATTATAAGACCATTTTCATATTTTATAGGCTGAAGGCTCCCATTGTTGAATATCTTTTGAGCATTTTCTTTAGATTAAGAATCCACTTCCGAGTTAAAATAAGATTTTGAAATGTCATTTGAACACTAAGTAAGATATTTTATTGGGTTAAAATTGATGGTCTCATGGACTTAAAATGCACCCTCATGAGTGTCAATTAATGGTCATGTGGATGTCAAGTTTAAACTAGTGAAGTTTTGATTTTTCTGGACTTAAAGTTGATGGTCATGCGGGCATAAAGTTCATCTTTTTGGACATTTGGATGATGGTTGCATGAACATCAATTTTAAGTGCATTAAAATCTTTAGTGCCAAATGTGAGGATGCCGCTTGACATTTCTATGGGTTTTTCCAAGGTCTCAATGTTAATTCATCCCATAGGATCAAATGATACGATAAAGTGACAGCCATAGTATCTTAATTCGGGAACTTGCTATTGATTGGTGGTCATGTTAGGCTGGCCCATTTCCTTTTAAACCTCAAATGTGATGGTGTTGTGTGTCTATATTTTTGGCTTCTTACATCCTTTTGACTTTTCAATTATGCTTTGCTCTGTTCAATTGGGTCCCAACAAGTAAGCATGGGTCATCAGATTACTAAAGATGCATGTTATTTAATCCAAAGTTTGGGTTATCCTCACATCATTGGATCAAATCCCATGATAAAGTGACAATCGTAGGATCTTATAAAGTGAGAGAAAGTTAATGTTAGGACTGTGGAGATAATAAAAACTTAGGCTTAAAGTGCTAAGACTAAGGTCACGATTGTATTGAGGAATACGTTGAGGCTTTAGTATTAAAGTCTTAGGCTAATTTTGGGAATATAAAAGGACCCTACATGATTATATTTAGTTAAGCCATAAGAAACTTTATAAAAGGGTGAAATAATGAAAGGGATCAAGTTTTTTAGTCAAGTTGTGTTAAAAAACATGACTAAAATTAGAATATGTGCTTTATACTTAAGTCTATAAATGAATTTTAAAATGGTTCCCACCAATTTGGTTCTCATCTTTATTCAAATTTGAACTAAAGGTTTACCAGGGTTTTAGAATACAAAATTCATGGGGATATATGCCATGGGACCTACAACTAACACCAAAATGAACTTCATTAGCAATGTTAGTCTAGTTTAAAGCAGACTAAAACCATATAATCATGTCTCTTAACAAAGTGGATGATCTTCAAATTATATAAAATACCTTGACATGCTAAAATCTCTATGTTTTATTTTGAGGGTTTCTCAATGGTCCCAATTCAAAAAAATGGGGTATGTTGGTTGCAACAAATTTTGACTCATGGGGGAACATAGCAATATGTTAGAACCTAGAGACTCTAATCAAACAAATAATTAGGTCATCCACTTTATTTGATCAATATCATCATCCACACTAGGCCATAATTGAAATAAACCATACACTTTTGGATTTAAGAGAAAATACCAAGACATATCTAGACTATGTGTGTGCTTTGATTCCACTTACTATTTACAATGAGGTTCAAGAAACAACTTCTAGGTCTCATGTCTTTGATCACTTACACTGACTTATAGTATGCTAAAATGTTCATCATGAAACATACTTTTAACTTAGGGAAGGCTTGGGCATTGCTCTATTACCAGCCAAGCATCCATATCTCTGATAGAGATGCCTTTGGCTCCACTCACAACCTTGTTCCATTGCCAACAAGGTATCGATAGCCGTGATGGAGATTGCTGAAATCACTTGTATCTAAAAGCTTATGTTTTTGCATTGTATCCTTATTTTTGTATTTTCTTAGATCTTTAGGCTTTTATTAAGGTTGGGAGATAGGATATCCTAGTTTTAGGATTTGGTCAAGTACTTGATCTTTGGAAAATCACCTATGATTGAAAATTTTATCCCAAGTAAGGATGTTAATTAAGTGTTAGTTTTGGGTATATCCTGATAATTTGAGTTTTCATCCATAAGTGCAAGTCTTTTTAAAACTAGTTTGAGGTCAAGACAATGGTGAGGGTATAATGAAATGATTAGCCTTTCCATTGTTCTTTATCAATTTCTCTAAGATAGAAAATCATGATTTATATTTCATAACCATGGTTACCCTATGCATGGGGTTCATACCTTCATTTCTGAGTTGGGGGGGCATATTTTTAAGCAAACTTCATAACTTCTAAGCTCAAGATTGTCCTTGGGGACTTATTAGAATCAAGGAACCAAGAAACAAGAAAGTAACACATAGTAGAAATAAAGACAACCAAGGAAAACAAGTAAATATGTATATGTATATGTACAAATAAGGGATGAGAAGGAAAAAACATGGAAATAAACTAACTAGCCTACCTACACTAATATAATCATCTTAAAGTTTTACTCTGTGAAGACCCCAAGGGGAACAACAAATAAATAGTGTTTGAGGTATTACCCATTGGTGGGAAATGTAAACTCTACTCCTTGTAAGTCTTTGAGCTTAAAGGCATTATTTCCTAATGTTTCTGCAATCTGTTATGCATCAATCCACAAGGTTCAGATGCTTTGTCCTAAATGAGGACTAGGTCTCCCTATCTAAACACCTTAATCCTTGATATTTTATCAAACCATATATTGACTATGGTTTGATGCTTGTTAAAGTTAGTAAAGGCTTTATCCCTTACATCTTCCATCTGAATTATATCCAACAATCTAGAATTGGCTAGCTCTTGGCTCTCCTCCATGTATTCTTACATAAATCTATATGTAGGCAACTTTAGAGGGATGGGAAAGATGGGTTCCTATTTATACACCAACAAAAATGGTGAGGCTCTTAAGGCTTGCTTGATTCTTATCCTATCAGCCCAAAGTGTAAATTTAAGGAGCTTGTGCCAAGTCTTGGACTTGTCTCTGATAGACTTCTTGATTACCTTCATTAGATTCTTATTTGTTGACTCAAAGAGTCCATTCCCTTGGGGATAATGGTTGGATTCAGACTTGAGAGTGATGTCATTGTCATAAGCCAATTCAATCATCTCTATGGATATGAAGGTAGACACATTATCACATACTAGGGATATTAGAGTCCCAAACCCGGTGCAAATGTTTTTTCTATGAAGTTGATCACTTCCTTGATTCTGTATTATTTGGTGGTTATATCTTAAATTCATCTTGTATAATAATCTATGGTAATAAAGACATACTTGTGACCTTCAGATGAATTTGGGTTGATTACATTAACAAAGTCCAACCCCCATTGAGCAAAAGGTTTTTTGATCATGACTAGCTATAGAGGCATTGTTGCCTTTGGCTCCTTAGTGCTAAAGATCTAACATGAGTGGCATTCTCTCACATGTTTGTGGGAATCTTTAAAAATGGTTGGCCAGTAATAACTAGCTCTAAGAATCTTATGGGTCGTGGTCTGCCCAGATGGATGTCCACCACCCAACTTTTTATGAAAGGTAATCATGATTTGGGTGGCTTCTTCTTGAGAGACACATCTTAGGTAGACACCTTCAAAATTAGTGGGTTGTCTTTAACCTCAAGACCCTTTTTAATCCACTCACTAGCTTGAAAGTTTTATTAATCCACCTGCATAATACTTAGCCTAGGGTTAGTATTAACAATCATCTAAATCAAACCTTGGCACCTTACCAATTTTGTTATTTTCATCTCTAGGTAATATTCCTACAAGATTGATATCCATTTACCTCTATGTTCTCCCAATTCATTTTGAATTAACATAAGTTTGGTGGCAAGGTCAGGTAAGATGGCATGGACCTTATTTCTAAGGATGTAATGCCTAAATTTATTAACTGACTTGACTAATGCATATACTCATTTGTTAATCAATGAGTAATTTAACTCAAAATTATTGAAATTAATGATCATGAAAGCTATTGGGTGTTCACACATTTCAATTTTATGAGTTAACACTATAGCCATAGTGTGATCAGATGTAAAGGAGTAGAGGTAGAAGTCCCTTGAAAAATCAAGACTTATAAGGACTAGATCTTGATTGATGGCCTTCTTTGTATCATTAAATGCCTTTTCAGAATCCTCATTCCATTTGAATTTGGCATCCTTATTTAACATATCATTCAGTGGTTTGACTATTTCTACAAAACTAGAAATAAACTTTCTTACAAAATTAATTTTACCAAAGAATGACTTTAACTCTTTTCTACTATTTGGAGGCTATATTCTTGATATGGCTTCCACCCTTTCAGGGTCTATATAGATCCCATTTTTGGTCATAACATGACCCAATAAATTTCATTTAGTCACACAAAAGATGCTTTTCTTAGGGTTCAAAGAAATGATGTACCTTCTGCATCTTTCAAAAACTTGTTGTAAATGCATGAAGTGATTTTCTCTATTTTTAGAAAAAATTGTTAGATCATACATATAAATAATGATGTATTTACCTATCAGGCCTTGGAAGGCATGTTCCATATATCTTTGGAAGGTGGCTCCTGCATTGATGAATCCAAATGGCATTCTCTTGTAAGCAAAGGTCCTCCACTTTATGGTGAAAGTTTTCTTCATTTTGTCCTCCCTATCAACCAATACTTGGTTGTAACCTGAAAATCCATCAAGAAATGACATCATAGTTGATCTTGAAACAACTTGAATTACTTGGTCTAGGGAAGGAAGGGGGTAGTTGTCCTTCTTTGATGATTTTTTCAATTTTTTAAGTCTATACAAAGTCTAATCTCACCATTCTTCTTCCTAATTCACACTAAATTAGCAACCTAGGTAGAGTGCCTGATGGCGAAGACTATCCTAACATCTAGAAGTATCTTAACCTCTTTAAAGATCATTGGATATAATACAATGTTTGTAGGCCTTTGTTTCTACCTGAATGGTTTGCATCTCTCCTTAAGGGGTATAATATGTGTAATGACTCTTGGATCAAATATATTTACTCTTGGATTAAATATCTCTAAGTCATCATAGGACCATGCTATGGCATCTCTATATTGGGAAAAGAGTTCCTTAGCTTTCTTATTCTTGATTTTTGTATAGGCCTTCCCAATATTTACCAACCAGGGCTAATTATGAAGGCCTAGATCAATAGTATTATAGTGCTTCCCATTTACCTTGGGAACCTTGGAAGTATCAATAATTTTGTCTTGATCAAAAAGTATTTCTAAAGAAATCATCCCATTGTAAATATTTTTGTCATTCAATTTAATGACCTTGCCATCAAATTTATCTTCCCTAGATGTATTTTCAATAGCTTATTCAATAATGTGAGCATCAAATGCTCTAGAATTGGTTATGAAATCCAATATGAAATGCATATTTACATTGGCATGATTAGTCTTGGGTGGATTGTTGTGCTTCTTTGGAAAGGATTCTAACAAGAGGTCCCTCTACTCTATAATCTGTGTGAGTTCATGCAATGTGATATTAGCCTTTATCTTCTTCATGTCCTCAACTATGTTATACCTAGTTTTATTAGAAGAACTAGGAATTTTAACATTGGTTTTAGAAGTACTCCCTTTTAGTGGCTCTAGATTGTTGCTTAAAGAGGTATCAAGAGGAGTTTTAAAATTATTTAGAGGCATTGAGGTAGTCAAAGGATACTTCTTCTCTCTATACCTCAAGGGGTAGGTCTTCTTCAAGAACTAATGAAAGGCTTAGACATGAAAATCATGGGATTGAGATCTTAGACTACCTAGTTACAATGTACTGTTTGAAGGATTTAGACTGAGGCCTCAACATGTAGCATGGTTAGGCCATTAGATAGACATGATGGAGCTTGGCCCTAGATCTCAATCATTGCTTATAATTATATATGTTGTATCAAACTCTTGAGATATATATAGATGATGTATCATTTTGGTTTACTGATGTGATTGTGTATGTGGTCACTATGGTTGTTATTATCCTTATGTTGGTTGTGTATGTGGATACTTTGGATATAATTATTTCTATCACATGTATTTAGTTTTGTTGTATATGTTATAGGAAATATATGTGATGTGGTTTATTTTCTATCATTATGAGAAACACATGTATGGTTAAAAATAAATAGGCAAAAATACTTGGAAAAATATAATCAATCAAAAATGCACTACACACTAATTCAAGGTAGGAAATGTGTAATAACATGAAAAATGACTAAGTATAAAGAACCAAGAAATGGAAAACAAGATGGTAAAAAGGGGATTTTTTTTTCAAACCAAAGATGAAATATTTTTTCACGAAATTAAAATAAGTAAAATCATACTATGTCACGTTGGGAAGTATGAAAAACAAAGTAATAAAATTGAAGGTATGCAGAAGGTCACACAAAGTAAGAAAAACAAATGAAAAGTAAAAAAAAAATTGGTCTTAAATTTATCACACTAATTCAATTTGGGAAGTATGACAAAATTCAAGAAATGGTTGAAATCTTACATGAATTAGAAAATAAGAAATTAAGAGGCAAAAGACAAATGAATTAAGCATGAAACATACTAGTTCAAGCTGGGAAGCATGTCAAATGACATCTAACTTCATAATCAATCGAATCATATCTCAAAATTGACACATGTAATTTGATGGTGACTTGATTTTTGGAAAACTTTGTGAGGAGAGTCAGGTCCTATCTATGGTCTTACACTACAACTCAACAAATGGAACACCACATGGGGTGGAATAAACATGAACAACCAAGTACACAGGGAATAAGGGTAATAGGATAAAACACTCATAAATTAAAAACCCAAAAGGATGCCAAAAAAACATTGGCAAGTAGAAAAATTATATTGGATTGAAATGCAAAAGGGATGCTAATTTTGTGAGGAATTATCGGGTCCTATCTGCAGTCTTATGCTGTAACTCAAAAAATAAAAACCCAAGGGGTGTGATCAGAAAGCAAGACAATATTTCTCAAGAGGAAATATGAGGAAAGGGAATGAAAAATGGAGTGTAAAAATAAAATACTTAGGCATCTTAAGAGAAGACCTTAAGATATCAGAGGCATACTAAGAACACGAGAAGACACTAAGTGACTAGTGGTCATCTATGTACAAAGGAAACCTATTCCCTATAGACATAAATCTTTGTAGGCAAATATATGTGCTACTAAGATCAAATCATAAAGGTAGATTGGTACAATGAAAGAGTAAAATAGACCTACCTCCCCATGATGTGTTCCCCACTCCTTAGGACCCCTTAATGAGTTGTTGATCTACTAGAATATTAGGTACTTGCATGAGAAAGTAGGTAGCACTAGAATTTTTTTTTGAATTCCCATATTCCAATCTAATGGCAAACCACACCCCAAAGGATTTCAGCTCTATGTGAAGCTGACTATGGAGTTTGAGCTTTGATTGGAGATAGGAGATGTGCTTGAAATCATGTCTTTTAATGTGATTTTACTTTTAAGAATATTTCATATTTTTGCCTTTTGATATCATTGTCTTTTGTTTTAAATGATTTGTATTTTAACTTTATTTTGAAGGCTTTTTTTTAGATTCCTCCTCCATATAGATTTGGAATGACCAATCATGAGAGAGATAGTGATACACACGAATGAGCTATAGGCTAAGGCTAAATGAATCTAAGTAACCAAAGATAAAATATTGAGTAGGACACTTACACTTGACAATGAACAAATATGTGATCTCAAATCTCAATCGTGCATATGCTTGGTTTGCAAAAAAGGAAGAAAGGAAAAGGGAGATCCACAGGTGGACCGGTAAGAGGAAATAGTAATGAGAAAGACTATTTACTAAATGATCACATGGTAAAAGGATACAATAACCAAAGGGAGTAGGGTAAATACAACCAAGTCAGCATGATAATTATCTACGAAAAGCAAGGATAAGAAAATAAACAATCATGAAGATACAAGACAATAACAAGTTAAATATGGTGATTTTGTGAGGATCTATTGGGTCCTATCCATGGTCTTACAAATCAACTCACAAAATAAATATCCAAGGGATGTAACAAGAAGAAAAGATAAATATAAAGCAATGATAAGGAAGAACAAACATATGCAAAAAAAGATAGAATATAAAATTAACAAGAAATATAGTACAACAAAGAAGATAATGACATAAATTAAGCAAGAATTTTACATAGTGTCAAATGATATAATCAGATATAGAAAAATAAATAAATATGGAGCATACATCCAATCCAAAATAAAAATTTAAAAATTACCATGCATGTGCTCATAAGTACTAGTAAATCTATCCACACACATTATCAAAGACATCAGATAAATCTCTATGAAGTTGGATACGAACTACTGCTAATGTGTCATCAATCTTTGTGGAATACTGGGCAAATACTTCTTTTCTAATATCCTAAACTAAAAAAGTAGGAATACTCATTGGATAATGTTGAGGAGGGAAATCATATAAAGGATGATCAAAATAATGTGTGGGAATGGTATCTACGAGAGAAGGAGTCACTGGTGGAGAAAGATCCACAAGTGAATGAGGGTCCATGGGTGGAGAAGGAACTAAAGGTGGAGGCACATAAGGAACTATAGGAGGTGTAGCTATGGGAGAAGAAGGGGAAATATTCTTTCAAGAATGACATATGGGAAGAATAATAGCTGGTTTAGAGATAGATATAAAATGATCCTTAAGATGTTGTTGAAAGATACAACAACAATTAGTATGATGTGTGCTACATTGGTACCATATACAATACCTCTCACCATAATTAGGTATATAGCTAGGAATAATATTAGGAGGAGGTATGGTAGTGTCTATGGATGGGAAAGAAGGATGTAAGGTATCAATATATTTTCACAACTTTCAAGAATGGGTAGAAGAATGAGTATTTGTCTCATAAAAACAATAGATACACTTGTGAGTATGTTTAAGAGGAACACTCATAGGAGAAGGTATAATAGGTGTGGAAGAAGAGGGAGATGACTCATCATCCTATTTGGTGGGCAAAATATCCATTTTAGGTAAAGGAAACAAACCATCACCAAGAGGAGGCGGTGATGGAGAAGGAATAGAACTTAAAGGAGGTTGAGGAATAAGATTGCCTTGAGAATCTTGAAGAGGATGGGGAGGAACTCTTTGGTTATGTGTGTCCCAAGCCATTGGTTGCGATTTCATTTGAAGATGAATAAGGTGATTTTGCATTCTTATTATTTGATTTGTGTTATGGGCTTAGAAAGCATTCATTTGATTGAGAGTTTGCAATAGAAGTTGGTGAGTTTAACTAACATTATTAGAAGACTTGGGGTTGATATTAGTGGCTTGGGTACCACTATTGGTGTTGTTGAGAGCTTGAGATGAATGATGAAAATGAGAGGCACTAGTGGCAAAGCTTGATTGTGTAGCAAAAGATGGACTAGTGAATGGGAGAGAGGAAGAAGCATTAGAAGCATGAATGCCTTGGGTAGCAAAAAATGAACTAGCAGAAGGATTAAGGATAATGGACCTTAAGAGAGGTCCACTAGATGTAGAACCAACCATGGTAATTGAGATACCAAGCATGGAGGTAGAAGAAAGGAAAGAAGAAGAAGAAGAAGCATGAGAATAGGTCATGATCGAAGGGAGAGGTTGTGAAGCAAAGAAATTAGTACTACCAAATCCATTTGAGAATGTAGAATGTGGTGAATGAGGTTCATTGTCTTGACCACTAATCATCAGATTGTAAATGGTAGATGGATATTTCCCTTTATGTTGGGTAAATTGGTTAATAAAGAAAATCATTTTGGGAGTATACTCGAACTTATTTTGGTTTTCTAGGAGAAAAGAAGGATTGTGTTGCAAAGAGGTATCATGAGGGAACCCATAGTCCATTGTGTGAGTTGCAATATAGACATTAATAGCATTTGAAAAAGGAACTCTACTTTGTCTATGGGAAACCTTATGAGGATTGGTGAATTCCATCATGCCTCTTATTTGATATTTAGTTTTGTCACCCAATAGGAAATACATGATGAAAGAGGAAGGAAAGCAAGATGAGAAAACAAAGGATTCAAAAAATGATAGAAATAAAAAACCTGGTTGACCTAGTGTAAAATAGGACAATAAAGTTGGATGGGGTCCAAAAAATTGACCTAATTCAGAGAGGATAAGTTGAAAAAAAAGGGAAAAAGGCCTAAAAACTATGCTAGGTCAACCCAATTGATCTAGTGCAGTGCATAGGGGCTACAAAAACTACTAGGTCAACCAAGTCAACCTAGTGCAGTGGATAGAAGTAGCAAATAAGGTCTGAGATAGTCTGGAGTTGAGCTGGTAGACGTAGCACAATAGATAATAAAAGAGAAAGGATTCTTAAAAAGATAAAAAATGAAATGAGATATACCTGTAGCTAGTCTAGAAAAGCAGATACTGGAATGAAATACATAGTCAATTGAACTGATGCTGGTCAATCTAATTAGTATACATAAACATATCATAATTTTGAAATAAAAGTATAGAGAAAAGTAGAAACAGAGAAATAGAGACTGACCTTGGTGTTTTGGTGATGAAAACAAAATAAGTAACTAACTTATAACCTTGGAGAGAATTGGCTCAATCTACAAAACTAGGTCAAGTTGGTCGACCAAGTGAGACATGAACCTACTATAAAAGCTAAAAAGCATGCTAAGTCAACTTAGTCGACATAATAGACCAAACTAGATGTTTGGAAATGTGCTAAGTTGAGCTGGTTGACCTAGTTATTTGGACTACAAATTTAGAAGTCCAGAATATGGAACCTACACTGTGAATCTTGAATAAGAACTTGCTACAAAGTGGCTGGAAATGTGCTAGGTTGACCTAGTTAACCTAGTGGGCTGAACAGAAAGTCTATAAAGTGTTGGAAACCTATAATGGGTCGAGCTGGTTGATCTAGTTGCCTATTCCTACACACAGAAAAATAGCTGGGTCAACAAAATCAAGTTAGCAAGTCAAAACATATGATAGAAAAGATGACAAAAAAGAATAAAATAAGTGAAAGAAACCCTACAAGGGTTTGATTCGTGTCAGGTTCACTAGAATATATGCAATTGAAATTGCATGGTGTGCATGCATAAATCCTAGATTAAATAAGATAGGTCACACCTACACTTATGATTGGGGCACACACTTGTTAAGCGAGTGTATGACCAATATGAGGATCCACTAGTCCTGATTAGGGGATCACTTGTATCATTTGTCACAACACATCATGCCAAGTAGGGTTCTAAAGCCTACAGTCTAACACAATCACACAACAACCCTAAAAGAGTCATATGGTTTCTATATTCACTTATGATAATAAACAATAAAGTAAACTAATATAATAACAAGAAAATTAAATTAATCTAGTGCTCACCAAAGCTTGTGGTACAAAGTGGGGGTTAGAGCAAAATAAGTAAATAAAAACTAAACGAAACATGTATAGGAGACATATACTCACACCAATGTATATGAAATCTTAATACATGGAGGATAAGAATACATATTGCACTATCTATCTACTCTTACAAAGGAGAAATAAAGTTAGGAATACTTACCTTTGAAGATGAACCTGATGAGTCTCAACCTCTCTCTTGGCTAATGGTGCTTCACAATAGATTGTTGTGGCTTGTAAGGACAACTAAGATAAATCAGCTCTAGGCTACATGAACTACCTATGTATCTAAAATTCTTCTCCATAAGACAATATCAGAGATCTAAATAAAAGTATTTAACTCCAAAGCTTTATTCCTCAAGTAGAATGGTCAATAAGCAGATGTTCATTCACACTTTTTCACTTAATTCAAATATCTTATGAAATGGTAAGGAATGACCTTGTATATATAGTATTATCTCACCCTAAAGACTCTCAGACATGTCAGCTATGCTAGGTTGATTGGGTCTACCTAGCACATTATCGGGCAAGTGCCTAAAGTCTGTACCAGGTTAGCCAAGATGAAAGGTAACAAAGAAATATAAATTATCCCAAGAATAAGCTAGGTTAACCAGGTCAACCTAGCTTACTGAATAGGTCAAAAGGGAAACAAGGTAAGAAATGAGGGATAAAACATGACATGGTGGGAATAGATAGGAAAGAGAGAAATAAGGTTAGGGTTTAAGGTTTTAGGACACAAAAGTGTAGATAGCAAGTGGCAAAAGTAACAACAATATTATGAAGCACCAAAGGTCTACCCACCCCTTTCTTGGTACACCCCTTAAGGCATGCACTCAGAGAGATTGAGACTCGGTAGGTTCCTATGAGATATGAAGTGTCAGTAATCAATAAGAATGTGAAAATATTATGTGTATACACATTCCCTACTTAGTAAGATTCCATAAACATTAGGTATTTCAACCACTTGAATATCAATGAATTGTTATATCCTAGGCTTAGAAGCCAATTGCATAAGAACATTTAATAATTCTCCTATAACCTTAACTCTAGATTTGTCCAATTGGATGACAACCCTATCATATTTTATGGGTGTTAAACCAAGTTGCTTGCATATACCTATAGGCATGATACTGTTAGATTCTCCTGAATCTAATAAGTAATTATGAAAGTTTTAAACAAACATCATGATAGTGAGCAAAAAAGGAGGAGACTCAGCTTTGGATTTATGCACAGTTACGTTGGCATGATCAGTCTTGGGTGGATTATTGTGCTTCTTTGACAAGGATTTTAATAAGATGTCCCTTTGATCTATAATATGTGTGAGTTCATGTAATGTGATATTAGCCTTTATTTTCTTCATGTCATCAACTATGTTATACCCAATTTTATTAGAAGAACTAGGAATTTCAACATTGGTTTTAGAAGTACTCCCTTTTGGTGGCTTTGGATTGTTGCTTGAAGAGGTATCAAGAGGAGTTATAAAATTATTTGGAGGCATTGAGGTAGTCAAATTTTGCCTCTACTCTATGTTCCTCAAGGGTTAGGTATTCTTCAAAAACCATTGAAAGGCCTGGACTTCTTCAAGGATCTCATCAGGCTCATTTTCCTCTTGAAAGGGGAAGTCAAAGGTGTCCACCATGAAGGCCTTCTCAGATGGCTTATATCTAGAGGAACCTACATAACCTTCCTTGTTAGGGACTACTTCAAATTTATCTAAATCC
Source organism: Torreya grandis (assembly GCA_037957365.1). Taxonomy (NCBI): domain Eukaryota; kingdom Viridiplantae; phylum Streptophyta; class Pinopsida; order Cupressales; family Taxaceae; genus Torreya; species Torreya grandis. Next base: position 918,601 of record JARHVA010001838.1, on the reverse strand, counting down.
TCTTGGAAAACCTCAAAGGATTTGCAAAATTCTATACAATCAATTTCCCCATGCTTGGTTGTGCAATGTACCTTATAATAGTTAGATAATGCAATATCAGTAAGATTAATGTCCAAATTATTATTACTAGAAGATAGTTCATTAGTCTTGTTATTGTGGAAAATATCATTATAAAATATATTGCTTGGCCTATTAAACCTTTGAGATGATAAATTCCTTTTAGAGTGTTCTCTGGTATTGCCTACTTGTTTCTACAACTGAAGGAAATCAATGCTTAATTTTTGAACCATTTTCAAGATAGATTCATTCTCATTTTTTTTAGTTTCAGAATTATGCAACTAACTTTTGTTAGTACCTAAAATTGGTACTAAATCTCATTGGTCACCTGCATTAAATCCATTAATAGGATGGCTCAAGAATCTTAGATGTTGACTTGGGGCCGCATAACTTAAGGGCAACTGATTTAAGTTTGGAAATTGGTTTAAGGTTGGGAGATTTTGGTTATTATTGGGTAATAAGTTCATCATAGGCATATGTGGGTTCACATTTGGGATTGAGTAATCCATTTTCCCCTGGGGTTGCATTTGATCATTAATGGTCATTGATTCAAAGTAGACCTGGGCTAATGAAGCTATAGCTGGGATGGATCTTTTCAAGAATACAGAGGTCATAAGATCCACTACATCTTTGTAGATCTCTAAAGTTAGAACATCATAAGGCTTATAAGGCTATATGGTTCTACTATACATATTTTAAAATATATTTTTAAATGACTTGATAGGATCACTGGCATCCCTTCTAATAGTGGTGAATTGATGGTAAATAACATAGGGGCTAACAATCTTACCAAATTAATCAATGAACACATTATTGAAATCATCCCAACTTATAATGTAATTATCAAGAAAGTTTAAAAACCACTCATAATCTACCTCTATAAAATTAAAATGAAATAGACTACATGTTACATGCTCATATACGACATTAAGCAGCCTTAAGGTAGCTTTAAAAGACTTTATGTGTTCCTCAATGGTTATTATTCTAGCTGGACTAAATGTAAGCAGATATTTCTCAAGATTCCTTGGGAGATCATAAACTATCCATGATACATTAATCAATGAATCTCCCAACCATGCCATACCTAGATGAAGGTCGAAGGCATAGGTACCTTAAAGAGGTGAAGTTGGAAGAGACTTGGATCTCCTGCATCTACCTTTATCACGTCTATCTCTCCTCTATACCTCAAGCTCAAGTAAAGGCTCTCTGGTTAATGAGAGTGATATTGTTATGATCTTAGGCAATTCTAGCTTTAAATTCAAAGATCCTGCCTAAAATATGATGTGTCAAGTTAACTTTTATGAAGAATGAGAGTTAGACCTACACATTGAGTTTATTTTGTAAAGGTGGTATGAAAATTTGCAAAGGACATTGATCTTTGATTGAATTAGCTCAAAGGTGCACCTAACTACATAAATATGGTATATCTTTACAAGTTTAAGACTAAAGGAACTCAGATCTATGAAAGATATGCCCACCTTTGATCAAAATGAACCATTCTAACCTTAGGTACTGTGGATTTTCAAAGTTAAATCTAAATTTACTAGAAACAAGCACCAATTCTCAATAAAATTTAAATGAAAAACAAAGGGATATTGGAAACAACAAAGATCAATGATCTTTATACTTTTAAGTAAATAATTCACTTAAAAACACAAAGATATATTGATCTTTAGGTGAAACAAGACCAAGATCATTAAGGATTCAAAGAATTTTGGCCCTCCTAGCGCTAGTGGGAGCTATCCCATTGATGCTTATAAATGTACCATAGGTGCCCTTAGTGTTTAGATAACACTTCTAATTTTAGAATTTAGAAAATTTAGATCATGAGTTGTAGGTTTTGACAATCTGGTTGCTTGTGGTGAAATAGTAGTAGAGTAAGATAACTGTTCCACAATATTTATATAATTTGGTGGTTGAGAGCCACCTTGGCCAATTATTTGTGAATCTTTGTTAATACTTAGTGAGTTACATTCCTACTTTAAGCTATAGACTAATCTAAGTGGATATTTATAATGTGGATAAAACTAAAGTGGTCATGGTGTAAAAAAGGAGCAAAGAGAAGGATAGGGCAGAAAAGAAATGAGTGATTGATAATTTTAGTCCTGAACATTATGACAAAGTATCAATGGCAATTAAATATGCATTTATCAAATATATAATGCAACATATACTAATCTCAAATCTCACTATATATCAGGAAAACTTCAAGGGAAAATGTTTAAGAATCACAAATAAGAATGAGGTCTACTTCAGGGATTTACTACTATAATCAAATAGCAATTGTACATCTAAATACAAAGCAAAATGAAATGAATCAAAACCTAAGATCTTTCAACTAATCTAGCATAGGCACAAATCAAAAACCCTATGATTAACGAATGTTATTTAAATTTCAAAGACACTATTCAAATTCAAGATCTTTACTAACAATTGAGAGAAAAGCTATATTAGAAATTAACATACCAAAAATGGACAATCCTTGTAGAATTCCTTGATCTTATTAATTACTTCAAGTATACAAAATTTTCTCAAAAAACTCTATCTCTTTACAATGGTCATACATGCCTTTATAGGAAGACTAGGTAGTATACCAGTTAACTACAAAATATAGGTGTACAAAGATAGGGACAGTTGTCCTTACAAGTTCTAAAATACAAGTGATTTTCCAAATTATACTGACGTAGAGGAAAATATGATAAAAAACTTGCTTATGCATTTACAATGGGATATTCTACTTCAAAATGTTAAAAAACTTTTATAAAATAGAATATGCTCAATTTGATGGTGGGGCCCCTGGTTGTCACTGCTAGAGTATGCTCATGGCTCTCCCATGCTATTCATGAATTAAATCTAGGTCCATTGAAGGCTTCATGATCTATTCTTCCTCTTGATATGCCAAGTCATTAAATTATTTATCATTTTTATCCATAGCCTCTTTGATACTCCTGGCTTCTTTTATTCTTTCCCTTGTGTTGAGTATCATGCCCAAGATTTTGTTGTTTTCACCTTTGAATATGCCTTGGTCTTTTCCTTTGATTTCCTAGTTTACCAAAGTATCCCTATGATTGAATTCCTCATCACTAATAATCCCAAGGGCATTGGGTTATGTAGGCTATATAATCATGGTCCCAATAAGTTATTCAATTCTTGTAATTAGTTCCTTATCTTCTTTTAGGACCCTTTCCATGCCATTATGCCATGCACTCAAACTCTGAACCTTTTCAGTCATTATTCCTAGAATTGTGCTCAAATGCCCAAACTGATGGTCTTGAAGTTTGGGATCTACTTCTTTACCTGAATATTAAAGAGTTGAGTTATTTTATCCTTAGAGGCCTACCACTAGGTGACTAGACTCTTGGCTAGTTCACATTGTCCTTCTAATGAACCTTGACTTAATTTCATCAACTTAAGTGCCTTAAACATGTCATAAAATGACTTGTCAAGTAACTTGATTATTATATCCTACATTGATATAATTACTTATTTTTCCAAGTTTTCTTTCTCTTTTCAAGTTCTAGATCCTTTGCTTCATACCTTGGACTCCAGCTTTAGCTTGTGCTGATTGGGCTTCAATTAGACTTTTCACATCTTCCTCATGAATTGTAGCCTCTCCAAGTTGTTGGCCACCCACTGGGGTCAGCCCTACAAATGGTTCCACCTTCTGAAAGGTTAATTCTTGTATCCCAACCATAGTTATCTTGGTTGTTATTATTTTCAACCCAGCTGTTTTAGGGTTGAAATGGATAGTAGTGACTAGTTCCTTGAATTGGGGAGGTTTTGGGACCTCCATATTTGAGCTAGAAGATGCTCTTGGAGCATGTATCTTCTTGCCTTCTGGCCCTTTAATGAACACAATTATTCTTTCTTCCTGCTCTTTAATTATAACCCTTATCCAAGGCTTCATATCATCTTGTATTCTCACATCAATGACCCTTGTCATGGCCCAATAATGAGAAAGAGAGGGGATCTTTTGCAATTTTCCATAGATGAACCAGTCAAGAATGACTAGTCCATGGATTGGAAATTCATCACTAAAGAGATTAACTTCACTAGTGGGATGAGTGAAGGTTAATATGGGATTCTTCCTTGGTCTTACTAGGACCAAGGCTAATTCTACCTTCCTCTTCTCTTGAGTGCCACAAGGATTAGCTCCTTTCTTATTAGTTCCTCTAAAGGGCCTTCCTCTCCACCTGATCCATAAGACTTTGAAAGTTTTGTAAGGGCACCCTCAAGTGTCTCTTTTAGTTCCAAGGCTATCATGTCAATGTACTAGATTGGAGAAGGTGGCCTCTATTTCATGGTTGAAGGTAATGGTCCTTCTCTAGGTCTTTCTTCTAATCTTATCTCTTTAACATTCTCCTTTCCTTTGCCTTGATCACCATGAATTTGCTCAACCTTATACTGGGGTTGTGGCTAATCTTTTTTGAGGTGGTTTATGGGTTGTTCTAGATAACCCAAGTAGTAAATGGTATTGTGAAGGCTACATTTGCCATGTTTCTCTAGGTGGCTTATTGTCCCAAAGAAATATGTGCTCAAGCTTAATGTTATGGCCTTAGATCCTGGTGAATACCTCTTCATAGTTCTTAGCCCTGATATATATGGTGTCATGGACACCAAGCTAATGTGCATATTCTAACTTTGAGAGCTTCTTGTCCCTTAGATGGTCACCGACTACATTTTTTGGATCCCATATTTGGAGTTCATCCAGTTGGAAACCAAATGATTCCCTGTGTGTGGACATAAACCCTACCTATTTTTAGTCCTTTATTATGGTTTTCCCAATATTCAAGGGGAAGGGGTGGAGTAGGCCTTTCATTTTTTCTTTGCAAGTCCTATTAATGCCATGGATGAGCTGGGAAATAATTTCCTACTCTATAAGCTTATTTGGAACATATATTGGTAGTTTTTAAGGTTGAGTCATGATTCCTTCTATCCTGATGACTATGCAATCATGATAATACCATACATACCCTATCATTTCAACATATCTCTAAATGAGGGGGTGGAGCCTAGGCATGTGAACACCTGTGATGGCCTCCATTATAGCAGGGTAAACACAATCACAAATAAACTGCATGTGATTCCTATACTTGAAGATGCAAAGCTTGGAATAGTATTTTGAAATGGTTTTCCTACCCTCCATGGACCAATTTTTAATCCTAGGGAAGGCAGTTGAGGCCAGAAGGGCATCGAGTAGATATGACATCATAAATAATTGATTTGAGGTCTTTATTGTTATGGTGATGAATTTCTTAACAAGGAAGATACTAATCAAATCTCTAATTAGAGGGGTAAGTTTTTTCTCCACCAAGAAGTGCACATATGAGACCTAAACCTTATTCACATAAGTGATTGAGGGGGCACCAAAATCTCTATTCAACAAGTTCATTATCACCCTAATACCCTCTCTAAACTAGACAATAGAGAGTTTTCTATCAAGGCTTCTAAATATGTGAGGTCCTTGGTAGAGTCAAGGTCTTAGGACAGAGTCTAGGTCATGGTTATTTATCCATTCCCTCATTTTGGGAAGGTCTATATGGGAAAGGGGGAGCTTATAGTACTTTTTAAAATCAATAGGGGAAATGTATGCTACCCCTTTTGATATACCTTCCCTAATGATCCACTCACTGTCTATCCTATAATAATAAAATATGGGGGAAAGGACATTAGTGTAATACAATACCTCTAGTTTTGCCATGGTGTGATGAAGCCCAACCATTTAGATTGTAACCAGGTCATCGTATCATCTGTTTGTGGTGGTATTTGTCTATTCCTCCCTTGAGATGGGTTGTAACTCTTCTATCATAAATAAGAGCTCAGACCAATTCCTTATGCCCTAGATATTCAATGCTATGAAGTCCAATTTTGTATCCTTGAATATCCATCCTTCATTATCTGTTACTAAATAGATCTTGGCCTCTTCCTCCAATTGTTGCTTGCTAGTTACCATGGTCTCTATTTCTTGCCAATTTTTCATGTCAAATTGTAGAGGATCTTTATGAAATCTCTGTCATGCTCAAAAACATAATTAAGTTATCCTTTGATTGAATTATAGTAAATTGAATCCATTTGGGTCGATTTTATGTATTGTTTAGAATTTTGGAGCTCTAATGGTGGCAGATATATAGGTTTCAGCTTATACATGTTCTAGATTTTATTTGTACCTTTGCCTTTATACCTTTATGTTTTTGAGCCCATGAGATCTCAAATTTTGTCCTTTTCTACTTGCATGGTGCTTATGTGGCACTAGTATTGACCTTTCATGACATTTTTCATAATTGTCATTTGAACACTAGCCATTGGTATTTAAAAATACCTCCTACATTTCACACTGTAGGATCAAAATCCCAGATTAGTGTGAGCCATTGATTATAATCCAAGCCCTTGGATCTTGATTGGGTCTCTCTATTACAAACTTCATGATCATGACAATTGGCATTTTACATGCCTTCTCTGTGCTCTAAATATTTTGGTCAGTCATTTATCAAACAAGTATTAGCCACGTGGTAAGCTTACAAGCCTTCAACAAGTCATTGGCACCCTTGCACCATTGGATCAAATCTAGTAATGGAGTGTGAACCATTGATTTGTAAACAATGCCCAAATGTTAAGTCAATTTATTATTAAAGACATGATCTAGGCTTTAGCTCCTTAGTGTAAGGTTTGTTTTGTGTTTATTAAGCATAAAATAAACCTTAGGCTAAGGAACATATGCCTACATTTCTTAATTTATAATGAAGGGGTAAGGGCCTAAATAGTTTAGGTCACCACATATAAAAACCTTTGGTTAGCTTATACTCCATGTGACGAGGACATCCCCTTTTAACATAAGACTTAGCATAATCTAATAGTTTAAGGTTCATGACAAAATGCCATGAAGACCCTTTCGTATGAATTTAGACTAAGTATTTAGTTTATAAGACCATTTCCATATTTTTAGGCTCAAGGCTGCTATTATTGAACATCTTTTGAGCATTTCCTTTAGATTAAGACACTACTTCTGAGTTAGAATAGGATTTTGAAATGTCATTTGAACACTAAGTAAGATATTTCAATGGGTTAAAATTGATGGTCTTGCAGATGTCAAATATACCCTCATGGGTGTCAATTGATGATTGCGTGGATGTCAAGTTTAAACTAGTGAAGTTTTGATTTTGCTAGACTTAAAGTTGATGATCGTGTGGGCATCAAGTTCATCTTTTTGGATGTTTAGATGACGGTCATGTGAACGTCAATTTTAAGTTTGTTAAAATCTTTAGTGCCAAATGCAAGATGTCACTTGGCTTTTCTATAGGGCTTCCTAAGGTCTTGGTGTTAATTCGCCCCATAGGATCAAATGATGTGATAAAGTGACAGTTGTAGGATCTTGATCCAGGGACTTGATATTGGTTGGTGGTCATGTCAGGTGGGCCCCTTTCAATTTAATCCTTGAATGTCCATCTTTCAAGCTTCTTGCATCTTTTCAAATTTTCAATTATGCTTCACTCCATTCGATCAGGTCCCAACGAGTAAGCACGGGTCATCAGATTACTAAAGATGCATGTTATTTAAGCTGAATTTTGGGTTATCCTCATATCATTAGATCAAATCCAATGATAATGTGACAACCATAGGATCCTGCAAAATGCAAGGAAGTTAATGTTAGGACTATGGAGACAATAAAAACTTGGGCTTAAGGTGCTAAGACTAAGGTCATGATTGTATTAATGAATATGTCAGGACCTTAGTAATAAAGTCTTAAGCTAAGTTGGGGAATATAAAAGGACCCTGCATGATGACATTTAGTTAGGCCATAAGGAACTTTAGAAAAGGGGGAAATAATGAAGGGGATCAAGTTTCTTAGTCAAGTTGTGTTAAAAAACATGATTAAACCTAGAATATGTGATTTATACTTAAGTCTCTAAATGAATTTTAAAATGGTTCCCACCAATTTGTTCCTACCTTTATTCAAATTTGAACTGAAGGTTTGCCAGGGTTTTGGAATATAGAATTCACAAGGATATATGCCATGGGACCTGCAACTAACACCCAAACAAACTTCATTAGCAATGTTAGTCTAGCTTAAAGTAGAATAAAACCACATAAGCCTATCTCTTAATAAAGTGGATGATCTTCAAATTCTATAAAAGACCCCGACATGCTGAAATGTCCATGTTTTATTTTGAGGGCTTCTCAAAGGTCCCAATTCAAAAAAATGGGGTATGTTGGTCCCAACAAGTAGTAAGCACAAAAAGTTCTTATCAATCTATTTCCTATATTCCCTTTTACCACGTGTAAATATGAATTATACTATCATTGTGAATTTGAATTTCAAAATAAAAATCTAAATACACATTTTATAGATTAAATATATTTTTTAAAAGAAATTATAGTCCTAATTAAATTTTGATTTAGTAATATATTTTTAAGTTAGATAAATAGTATTGTATTTAAAGTTAGATTTAGTGTTGTACTTAAAATTAGATTTAGTGTTGCATTTAAATCATACTTAGTGTCATACTTAAATTCAAATTTAATTTCATACTTATATTCATAATTAATATTACACTTGAAGTCAACTTAAAAAATTGGAATTAATGTCCCATTTAGTTAAAAAATTAAAGTTGCATTGAGTGATAGATTTAAAGCAACATTTAGTGATAGAGTTAAAATCACATTTAAATATATTTAAAGAGTCATCAAAAGACATTGGAACATAATGTAGAGTCATAAATATTTCACATTTAAAGTTAGCATAATATATATCATGGCACCGATTAAAACATAGTAACCAATAAAATCACATCAAATACATAACATGCATACTACACTTATTAAAATAAGGAAATAATGACACACACACACACGTAATATATATTACTACTTAAGTACATACAAAAAAAAAGAACCTAGATCACTCATATGAAAAATAAGAAAAGTGCACCAAGAAATAAAGAGGTAAAGAAAACATATCAATCACTATAAAACCAAATTAAAAAACTAATACAACTAAGAATGAATCAACACAAAAATCACTACATGTACAATAAAGTATGATCGTAAGTACAAATACTAAGCACACTAGAAACATTATAGATTAGGACATGAAAAGGTCAAAGATAGAACCCTACACATTATTAGAAACCATCATTTAAGATGTTTTTAGAGAGAGCATGAAGATGCCTCCATTAAACTAAGAATCCATAATCATAAGTATAAACTTATAAGTGCCACATCTTTCTAAATATTAACATCACTAGTATTTTATAAACAATATGTGTCCATTATCAATAATAAGTAGCCTTAATATATTAATATACATAACCATGTATCACCCAAGTTAAATGAAAAATAAATATAAATATTTCAAAAATAATAAAAGTAAATCAATCAACAAAAATAACATAAAGTAGACAAGATAAGAAAGAGAAATAAAATAGGCATCCCTACTAACCTATAGCTTCTTTCAATACTATATACATGTTAAGGATGAAGGAATCAATATATAATGTTTTTACATCACAATGAAGTTTATGCATGCCCCTTGTTGGGTGAATATTTTGTCGACCAGCTAACTGGTGAGCAAAATAGTTCTAATCACCACAGCATAGGGAGATTGGTCATCCAGGTGTGCAATTTTACTACATCAATAGGGGACAAATCTCTCCTCTCATCAAGGGGAGGTTCCATATTAAATATAGAGGCTATATACTATATATAAGTAGAAAGTAAGACACAGGGGTAGGATAAACCATCCATTTCTCTTTTTTTAGAGATGATGCTAACAAACAGAGGAGAAATCCTGGGTGATTGGTGAAGGTACTTCTCTTCTTTCAAAAGTAACATTCAGCCAAGAGCCAGATCCCTTCCTAGATAGTAGAAATCTTGGTGAAGCGACAGAAGGCACTTCTCTTCTTTTAGAAGTGCTTGTTCATGCAAACAACAGGAATCTTTCTAGTAGGATAAGTAACAGGGTGCCAAGGGTGTAGTAACCAACAATCTAAGATGTATCACAAAGTCTCCACCTTGACTGCCCAAGAGTGAGGTATAAAGAACAATGGGGGCACAAATTCATCCCAAGGTCCTTTACACAGAAACAAAAAATAAACACACACTAAAAACAATTATGTTAGCATAAAGTCTGAAAGTAACTGGTTTCAAGACACCTTCCTTATCACTTCCACTAGCTTTGCTTGTTAAATTAAATAAACAAGAACACATTCAGAAGATAGACATAAGAAAAATCTCCTAAAATGATACAAGCTATATAGCATAAAGTCTGTGAATCACTTGCTTTCTCATTCAGATAAAATAATATGAAATACAATCTGAGCTCAAAGTCTCAGTATTCACCTTTCAATTTGGACAAAGTTTTGCTTCTATGGTCCAAAATATCTCCTTCAAATGATACAAAAGATTACATTATATAGAGGCAAAGAGAGGCTTGGCACTTTTTCCCATGGAGTGACCCATTCAGCACATTAATGCCTTGGATGCATTCTTGGTTCTGTCAGAAAGGGCCATGTTGGAGCAGGGAGGCTGCCTTAACTATGGTGTGTTGGTTCATCTCCTTTGTCTATTCCTTAGCCTGAATTACTCATTCCATCACTTGCTAGCCACACAACTTTCTATTCTACCTTTTTCTCGAAGGGGACAAACAGACGACGCTTTCAATGTTTGGAGGCCCCAAATATCTACCCATGGAACTGCTTCACCTACTGGAAATAACTCCTATTGAGTTTCCCTCTTTGTCCCTTCCTTCTCTTGGACCTAGCCTCAGGCTCTTTGAATGCATTTGGGTTCGTTGTTAAATTTGTAAAAATCAAAAGACACTTTATTGCAGCCAATTAGGTGTTCACGGGTCTTTCCTCTATTGAAATTTAATGGCTAGCCAATCATCCTAAATTTGACGTTCACGAGCCCATCATTATGCTATGATGTGGGTGAGGACACATGGAAGCATCCACAGCTTTGAAACTTGTTAGAGACTATCTCAGCTCATGACACTTGGCAGCTTGCACTGTGCATTGAGGCTTGACCTTTCCTAAAGGGAACTTGCCCTTCGGGGTCTTGAACAGGGTCCATTTCTGAGTGTCAAGTGTCCCCCCACAAGGGTATTTTCCCTTCGGAAGCCTCCAGGTAGCATTTAGACTTTGATCCTTTCAAAAGGCTATTGTCTCTTTTATTTCCTTCAGATAAAATGTTTGAAGAAATTCCTTCAGATAATTTGTTCGAAGGAAACCTTTCCTTGGCTCTATGCCTCTACGCTTGAGGGTGCTCCTTCTTTGACACTTGTTGGCTTACACTGATTCTCACTTGGGACGAGTGGCATCTTCCACTACATTGTATTGAAACACTCTGCCATTGACATGTGGCACTTTTTGCTCTCGAGCTTTTGTAACATCAGAGAAATGCTTGGGGCTCCTTTGGGTTCTCTCAGATGATGACACTTGTCACGTCCCATTTATTTTAGTCACTCACCTAGGACCCACCACGGTCCTTGCTCAAAATAGTGGAAAGAAAGGAAGGGGCTACATATTTCAACACTTGGAGGCTTTTGACAAGCTTTATAAGGGACACGTGTCAGTACCTATCACTTTTTAGAAATAAAGCCTAATGTGTCTCGGCAGGTGACACTTGGCAGCTTCCGCTCATCCTTTTCCTTTTGTATGCACTTTGGTTAAACCATCTATTTCATTGCTTCTTTCTTTGACTAAGGCCACCTTTAAATCTTTGAACCCATGAACCACTAAACTTTGAAGCGGTTCAAGGTTCAACAGTTCATTCCTTTTATTTGGCTAAGTCCCTTTGATATATTTTTGAACCAAATGCATTAAACCTTTTGAACATTGAAATCATTGAAATAATGAACCAAAATGGTTCAAGGTTTAACGGTTCAATGGTTCAAGCCTTTGAAACTCGTTAAGTGTTCAGAGCCATGGAACTTTTGAAATGGTTGAAATTTGAACTTCTAAGAAATGCACATAGCTCTTGCTGATGATGTTGAACCTTTGAACCCATTGAATCGATGAACCAAATGGTTCAAGGTTCAATGGTTGAATGGTTCAATCCTTGCTTAGATGCTTGTCGAGAGACACTTTTGATCAAACCAAGGTACTGAACCAATCCTAAAAATGACTAAGTGTTGGAAACTGGTTCTTTTGATTGGACTTGCCTGCAAAAGCCTTTAAACCTTTGAACCTACTAATCCCTTTATTGAAGAAGCTTGAAAAATGAGGAATTTGAAAGCTTAGAACAAATTTTTGTAAAGGGAAGGGACAATTTTGGTCTTGCAAGGCCAAAATAGTTCATATGTTGTCCCAAAAATGAGAAGTCATTTTCTGGGGACAACAGCTGGCTCCTGTTGGGGAACTACCTTCAGTTGGAAACTTGAAACACAGTTGAGGGGAGTAGAAACCATAATATCTAGTGCCTTGAAGCGTGCCATTGGGATATGGAGTCATGCTACCCAAAAAAAAAGGCTCCAAAAAATAAAAATGAAAAGAACAAAATAGAAAAAAAAAAGACTACACAAATATACATATGTACAGGGGAACTCATCTGATACTTCAAGAGTTGAAGTGCTTCAGATGTTTCCCATTGTGAGGTAGAGAAAAGAGAGTGCCATCTTAGTACTTCAATAGGAAACTATTTTCACGATTGAGATGATGAATAGTAAAAGGGCCCTTCCATAGGGAATCAAACTTTCCATGCATCCCCTTTGGTTCTCTTCTCTTGTCCCACAGCAGGACTTGATCTCCAATCTAGAAATCATGGTTATTTGCTTTCTAGTCAAAGAGCTTCTTCACCAGACCTTGATGGGCAGAAATTCGATCCACCACTATAGTTATTTGCTCTTCTAGCTCAGTCAGGCACATGATCCTCTTATCAAGGTTGATTTCATATGTTTGATCTTCAATTGCCTTAGCCAATTTCAGTGCTGGCAATTCCAGGGTGACTGATATTTTAGCATTGAGTCCATAAAAAAGTTGGAAAGGAGACATGCCAATTTCCCTCTTTGGCATAATTCTATTTGCCCATAGAGCATCAACCAATGCTTTATGCCACGTCCTTTGGTTGTCATCCACCAACTTCTTGATGATAGCCACCAGGTTCTTATTGCTTGATTCAGCCTATCCATTCCCTTATGAAAAGTAATCAAAAGAGTTGGAGAGCATAATCCCATAGTGGAAATAGAATTGGGTAATCTCCTGAGAAGTGAAACACGTTGCATTATTAGAGACAATATTGGTAGGGACCCCAAACTTGGAGATGATGTTCTCCTTGAGGAAATTGCATACTACTTCTGAAGTAGCATGTTTGGTTGGAACAGCTTCCACCCATTTGGTGAAGTAGTTTGTTGCTATAAGGACATAATCATGTCCAGCACTTGAAGATGGGTTTATAGCTCCAATAAAGTCAATTTCCCATTGCTGGAATGGCTCCTCTATGACCACTAGCTTGAGAGGTAGGGCAACTAACTTGGGTCTTTCAATGAACTGTTGGCATAGTTCACACTCCCTAACCCACTTGTATGCATCTTAAAAGAGAGTTGGCCAATAATACTTGGCCTGCAAGATCTTATGGGCAGTCACAGGAGCAAAAAAATGTCCTCCATAGGATGAATTATGGAAGGACTTTAGAAGTTGGCTTTGTTGTTCCTTGTCCACATAGTGAAAGAACACTCCATCAAGGCTCCCTTTATTTAGGCTGTTGTCCCAGAAGATAAAATTTGTAGCTTTAAGCTTGATGGTTCTCCTTTATTTATAAGATAGGTGAGAAGGACACTCACCATAAGTAAGGTAATGATCAATACCTGAATACCACTCATTCATTGTGGAGACAAAGAGGACTGTTGGTGTGTCCTCCACCTCTGATTCTTCATGCTCTATTCCTCCCAGCTTGTTATCAACAATCAGTTGGCATAGCCCCTTCCCACGCACCATCTTTATTGGCTTGATGACCAGATCAAACTCCTAGATCTTAGCAACCTAATTGCTTCTTTTCATCCCAAACTCTTGTTGAGTCAGTATGGATTTGACCGTGGTATCAGGAACCAATGCAATTGTGTGTGTATTCAAGATGTAGAAGTGGAAATGCTTCACCGCCTTCACCACTACATAAGCATGCTTCTCCATGTTTGATTACTTCAGCTCATGAGCTTTGAGAGGACAACTCATGAAGGAAATAGGGGATTCCATACCTTCTTTATTCTGTTAAACTAGAATCGTTGAAAGCGTATGTTCTGAAACATAGCTGTAAATGGTGAACTCTTTGTTATAGTTTGGACAAGCTAGAATTGGAGCATAGGCAATGGCAGTCTTGATATCCTCAAATGCCAACTTGCCTTCTTCAGTCCAGCTGAAGGTGGCCTTTCCCTTCATCATGTTTACAATGTCCCTGGTCTTCTCAGCAAACTCAAGGATGAACATTCGTAAGAAATTTATCTTTCTAAAGAAAGAGTGAATAGCAGTCTTACTTGTGGGCAAGGTAAGTTCTTGGATAGACTTGACTCTATTAGAGTCAATATTTATGCCTCCTTTGGACACAATGTGTCTGAGAAGTTTCCCCTCTGTTACTCTAAAAATTGACTTCTTGGGGTTTAAGGAAATGCCATTCTGGCGGTAGCGTTCCAACAGTTGTTGCAAATGGCTCACATGATCTGGGTGATGCTTAGAGAAGACAATCAAGTCATCAAGATAAACTACAATGAACTTACCCATCTCATCCTTGAAGGCAAGGTCCATTGCTCTTTGGAAGGTGGTGCCAGCATTTATCAAGCTGAAAGGCATCCTTCTATATGCAAACGTGCCCCATGGCATGGTGAAAGCGGTCTTATGTTGGTCTACCTCACCAACTTCAACCTGATGATATCTTAAGAAGCCATCTAGCATTGACAACATTTTTGAGCCTGTCACTATTTGTAGCACTTGATCCATGATTGGCAAAGGATAACTATCCTTCAAGGATGCCTGATTCAAATTTATAAAATCCACACAAAGGCAAATTTCAACATTCTTCTTCCTCACAAGCACTATGTTTGCAATCCATGTAGAGTGATGGATTTGTAAAATGATCCTAGCATTTAGCATTTTTTGTATTTTAGATAGAATAGTACCTGATATTTTTTTATTATAATGCCTAGACTTTTGTCTGTAAGGTGTTGAATCAGCCTTGAGAGGAATGTCATATCAAATTTTATCAGGTTGAAGTGACTTTAGGTCATCATAAGAATATGCCAGGATGTTCATGTATTGGTTGAGTAACTTGGTGAACTTGAACCTCTCCTCAGGAGTACAACATTTCCCAATGTTCACCATCTTGGGGTCTTCCTTGGTTCCTAGATTTACTTGATCACACTCCTGAGAGGAGCTTGAATTCATTTGCTATTATTTGATGAATCTATCATGCTTATCAAATAGCTTCTCAAGGGAAACCAAGTCTTTAAGAATATTATTCCCTTTTATTTGCAAGAGCTCCTCACCTGTGCTTGAACTTGATTTAGGGGTTGGTTCAGGCTTTTGAGGTTCATTGCCTTTAAAATGCAGCTGTTCAAAGCTGTCCTTTTGCTCTAAGAAGGTGATGATTTGATTGTCATTATTGAATACCTACCAATGACTAGCATTATTAGGTACACCTGGCTGAAATACCAACTCAATGGTGTACCTGTCTCCTTTGAAGTCTAGGTGGGGGATCAAGAGGGTAGTTAAAAAAGCTAGTGCATCAACCCAGTCATTGAATTCTCTGGGGACTGCAGAGATACTGAAAGCATCAAAGTTTTCAATTTGGTCCCAGACTAGATTATGATAGTGGCACAATCTTTCATTCTTGTTTTTATACAAGTTCTTCACCTAACAAACCACTAATTTAACATCTCCTTTAGCATGAAGGAGTTTGATGCCCTTATCCCTAGCAGCTTTCATTCCAAGCAACAGAGATTCATACTCAGCTATGTTATTAGTGTTGTTGAACTGTAACTTATAAGATGAAGGAAAAATATCTCCTTGAGGGGATATCAACACAACTCTAGCTCCTAAACTAGTGGAGGAGTAGCTGTCATCAAATTCAAGAATCCATACCTCATTTGATACTAATTTCCCCTGGATTCTTCTTCATTTAGAGGTGGAGATACTTCCACACTCGCCTCATGCTCAGCCAATTCCTCTACTGTTCCACCTGAATGCATCTCCAGGTGGTCACCTGTAGGAGCTTCATCAGCTTCCTCAAGAACTTCATCTGTGGATAGAAAGTAGTTGTCCATGCCTGAAGAATCAAATAGAATTTGACCTTTAGGTGCTAAGGTCTGGGTAACTACGTATTTCACTTCCTTTTCAAGGAGTATCCTCTTCGTAACACCTTTGGCTGGAATCCTTGCCTCTGATAAATCCATGCTCAATTCACCACCAACATCCCTACAAAAATTTCATCCAAGAAGGATGCCATATGATGCTGAGACGTCTGCTACCAAGATAGTCATCTTGATTCTTTTGTCTGGAAAGGTAGAAAATGCAAATTGGGCATCTTTGATTTTCCCCTGTAGTGGCACTTATTTGTTCTTCATGGAGAATCATCTACCAAACATCTTGGTCAGTGTGAGGTCAAGGGATTCAGCTACCTTAGCAGGCATGACATTGTTTGAAGCTCCAGAGTCAATGATGCAATTGTTTAGCTATCATCCATTTATTAGCAATGAGACATAGAAAGGTTCAGTCTTACTAGGAGCAGAAGGAGGGGTAATGACAAGATTGTTCTTGGTGGGTGCATCCTTGGGGGGATCATGTCTCACTATGGGAACTACTTGTTCAATAGGGACATTCTAGTTTTTAACACACTGAACCAATTTATCTAATCGCTCAGGATGGGACTACAGAAATTCAAATTCAGACATTTGAATTTTGGTTTTCTTTATGTGGTTAATGATATCAAATGTTGGAAATGAACTAGGTACAGAGGATGGGAGTTCATTATTTTAATTTTTTTTGGGGGGGGCGGAATTGGACTGTGAATTTGAAGTAGAAGGCATAGGGCCATTTGGAGTGCTTACCTTTCTTGCAATCACCGAGTCCTTTGGTTGGAAAGGAAGAGTGGATCCTTGCTTAGCAATTGAAACTGTTGGTTGTGGTCACTCCTCTATTTTCTCTTTATCATCTTGTTGAGCTGATTAATTCTTGGACCGGGTGAATACAGCATATGACCCCTCAGCTGCATTGCCTTCACTTTTGGATTCATCCTGATAGTTCAGGAAACTAATATGGGTGTCACCAGCTAATTCTTCTTCCTCCTCAGTGAAGAGATTAGCGTCATCTTCAGGACTCAGCTTAGGTTGGAGTGAGAAGTCTGCTTTAGCTTCAAGATATCTAATTGCTGAGTTAGTTGGAGGTGCTTCGAAGGTGAGGTTCCTTTGTGGAGGAGGAAGATGATTTTGATGTCCTTAATTCTTGGCAACATTGCCTTGGTACGCTTGATTCTAAAATGTCCTCCTAGGCATATCTCTGTATGCAGGAGCATATGACATCCCTTGTGCCATTTTCTTTCTAAGAGCTAGCACTTAATTTGCTAGCTTTTGCACCATTGGGTTAGTGGTGGTTGTAGGTGAGTATTCAGAAGATGAAGAGGATTTACCTTTATTAGGGTCCCTCCTTATCTTTCCAGCCAAGATAAGGTCATCTTCTCTCTCAGTAGCCAAGTCCTGAGTAGCAGCAAGGTTTATGTGTCTAGCCCATCTCATCAAGAAACTCACTTCAGACAGCTATGAGTTGATGAAGAAACACTTGAGACTCTGAGGTGTCAGCTAGGTGACCATGGGAATCCTATGCCTTAGCTTTTCAAACCTGGCAATGAAGTCCCTCATAGGTTCATGGGGCTCCTTTTTCATCTGTGTGAGTTGGGCCAGCAAGGCATTTGCATCTTCTGCAGGCTTGAACCTGGCTTCAAATTTGTCTTTGAGAGTGTCCCAATCAGTCACTGACCGAGCTTGCAAATGGTAGAACCAGTCTGCAATAGT
Source organism: Torreya grandis (assembly GCA_037957365.1). Lineage (NCBI taxonomy): Eukaryota > Viridiplantae > Streptophyta > Pinopsida > Cupressales > Taxaceae > Torreya > Torreya grandis. Next base: position 900,558 of record JARHVA010001838.1, on the reverse strand, counting down.
GCCCTGTAGTGTTTCCACGAATAGCCTTACTGCTATGTCTTCATACTCCATTCCTATTACACCACAGGCTATGTTGAAGGTAGCAATATGTTCATCAAGATGAAATTTCCCATCACCAAAAAATTTGGGGAAATTCTTCATTGAACTGTGTGGAAGCTCATGTAGAGGTGGGGTCAAATTAAGAGGGGCCAAATGAGCTACCCTAGGGACCTTGAGCCATGGTTTGATTGTGTAAAAGTGGGATAACAAATATGGGTGGAATTTGGATAGGTAAGGCTCTGCTGGCAGCAAAAAAAGAAGCTCCGCCTTATGTTGGTGACCTGGTTGGGCTAGGAGAAAGACTCCTAGTTTGTTGAAGTTGAGCTTGTGGAGGAAACAATTCAAAATTGCTCTGTTGCACCAACTCAAAAGCATGGTCAACAACACCTTGAGATTTCTGGCTTCTAGTATAGTGTGGAGTTGCCATATTGTGAATCAAGAAAGGAAAAGGACTGGTCTCACTTCAATTTGAAGCTTGAGGCTTCAAACTGCTTGTCCTTCTTCAACAGAGTTGTCAAAAACTGTTGGGTGAATATTTTGTCAACCAGCTAACTGGTGAGCAAAATAGTTCCTATCACCATAGCATAGGGAGATTGGTCATCCAGGTGTGCAATTTTACTACATAAATAGGGGACAAATCTCTCCTCTCATCAAGGGGAGGTTCATTATTAAATACAGAGGCTATATACTATATATATAAGCAGAAAGTAAGACACTAGGGTGGGATAAACCATCCATCTCTCTTTTTTTAGAGATGATGCTAACAAATAGAGAAGAAATCCTAGGTGATTGGTGAAGGTACTTCTCTTCTTTTAGAAGTAACATTTAGTCAAGAGCCAGATCCCTTCCTGGATAGTAGAAATCCTGGTGAAGCAACATAAGGCACTTCTCTTCTTTCAAAAGTGCTTGTTCTTGCAAACAACAAGAATATTTCTGGTAGGATAAGTAACAGGGTGCCAAGGGCGTAGTAACGAGCAATCTAAGATGTAGCACAAAGTATCCACCTTGACTACCCAAGAGTGAGGTACGAAGAACAATGGGGGCACAAAGTCGTCCTAAGGTCCTTTACATAAAAAAATAAAATAAACACACACTAAAAACAATTATGTCAGCACAAAGTCTAAAAGTAACTAGTTTCAGGACACCTTCCTTATCACTTCCACTAGCTCTGCTTGTTAAATTAAATAAACAAGAACACATTCAGAAGACAGACATAAGAATAATCTCCTAAAATGATACAAGCTATATAGCACAAAGTCTGTGAATCACTTGCTTTCTCATTTAGATAAAATAATATGAAATATAATTTGAGCTCAAAGTCTCAGTATTCGCCTTTCAATTTGGATAGATTTTTGCTTATGTGGTCCAAAATATCTCCTTCAAATGATACAAAAGATTACATTATATAGAGGCAAAGAGAGGCTTGGCACTTTTTCCCATGGAGTGACCCATTTGATGCATTAATGCCTTGGATGCATTCTTGGTTCTATCAGGAAGGGCCATGCTAGAGCAGGGTAGCTACCTTAAATTTTGCATGTTGGTTCATCTCCTTTGTCGATTCCTTAGCTTGAATTACTCATTCCATCACTTGCTAGCCGCATAACTATCTATTCTACATTTTTCTTAAAGGGGACAAACATACAGCACTTTCAATGTTTACAGGCCCCAAATATCTACTTGGTGAACTGCGTCACCTACTGGAAATAACTCCTATTGAGTTTCCTCTTTATCCCTTCCTTCTCTTGGCCCTGGCCTTAGGCTCTTTAAATGCATTTAGGTTCATGTTTTAAATCTACAAAAATCAAAAGACACTTTATTGTAGCCAATTTAGTGTTCGCGGGTCTTTCCTCTATTGAAAGTTAACAGCTAGCCAGTCATCCTAAATTTGACATTCGCAGGCCTGACATTCTATTGTCACGCGGGTGAGGACACATGATAGCATCTACAGCTTTGAAACTTGTTAGAGACTATCTCGGCTCATGACACTTGGCAGCTTTTGTTGCGCTTTGAGGCTTGACCCTTCTTGAAGGGAACTTGCCCTTCGAGGTCTTGAACAAGGTCCATTTTTGAGTGTCGTGTGTCACCCCACAAGGGTATCTGCCCTTCAAAATCCTCCAGGTGGCCTTTGGGCTTTGATCCTTTTGGAAGGCTATTGTCTCTTTTATTTCCTTCAGACAAAATGTCTAAAGAAATTCCTTCAGATAATTTGTCTGAAGGAAACCTTTCCTTTGCTCTATGCCTCTGTGCTTGAGGGCACTCCTTCTTTGACACTTGTCAGCTTCCACCGATTCTCACCAGGGATGCATGGCGTCTTCCACTGCATCATATTGAAACACTCTGTCGTTGACACATGGCACTTTTTGCTCTCAAGCTTTTGTAACATCAGATAAATGCTTGGGGCTCCTTTGGGTTCTCTCAGACGATGACACTTATCGCATCCCATTTGTTTTAGTCACTCACCTGAGACCCACCATGATCCTTACTCAAAATAATGGAAAGAAAGGAAGGGGCTGTATATTTTGACACTTGGAGGCTTTTGATAACCTTTACAAGGGACACATGTTAGTACTTGTCACTTTTTAGAAATAAAGTGTAATGTGTCTTGACAGGCGACACTTGGCAGCTTCCACTCATCCTTTTCCTTTTGTGTGCACTTCGGTTGAACCATCTATTTTGCTGCTTCTTTATTTGAATGAGGCCACCTTTGAACCTTTGAACCCATGAACCACTAAACTTTGAAGTGATTCAAGGTTCAACGGTTCAATCGGTTTATTCCTTTTATTTGGCTAAGTCCCTTTGATATCTTTTTGAACCAAATGCATTAAACCTTTTGAATGTTGAACCCATTGAACCGATGAACCAAAATGGTTCAACAATTCAATGGTTCAAGCCTTTAAAACTCGTTAAGTGTTCAGAGCCAAGGAACTTTTGAAATGGTTGAACTTTGAACCTCTGATAAATGTGCCTAACTCTTGTTGATGACGTTGAACCTTTAAACCCATTGAACTGATAAACAAAAATAGTTCAAGATTCAATGGTTCAATGGTTCAAACCTTGATTAGATGCTTGTTGAGAGACACTTTTGATCGAACCAAGGCACTAAACCAATCCTGAAAATGACTAAGTGTTGGAAACTAGTTCTTTTGATTGGACCTGTCTACAGAAGCCTTTGAACCTTTGAACCTGTTAATCCCTTTACTGAAGAAGCTTGAAAAATGAGGAATTTGAAAGCTTAGAACAAATTTTTGTAAAGGAAAGGGACAATTTTGGTCTCGTAGGGCCAAAATAGTTCATATGTTGTCCCAAAAATGAGAAGTCATTTTTCGGGGACAACAGCTGGTTCCTATTGGGGAACTACCTTTAGTTGGAAACTTGAAACACAACTGAGGGGAGTAGAAACCAAAATCTCTAGTGCCTTGAAGCATGCCATTGGGCTATGGAGTCGTGTTACCCAAAAAGAAAGGCTCTTAAAAATGAAAATGAAAATAACAAAATAGAAACAAAAGACTACACAAATATACATATGTATAGGGGAACTCATCTGATACTTCAAGAGTTAAAGTGCTTCAAATTTTGCCCATTGTGAGGTAGAGAAAAGAGATTTCCATCTTGGTACTTCAACAAGAAACTATTTTCACTGTTGAGATGATGAATAGTAAAAGGGCCCCTCCACAGGGAATCAAACTTTCCATGCATCCCCTTTGGTTCTCTTCTCTTGTCCCACCATAGGACTTGATCTCCAATCTAGAAATCATGGTTCTTTGATTTCTAGTTAAAGAGCTTCTTCACCAGACATTGATGGGTGGAAATTCAATCAACTGGTATTTCAGCGTTGAGTCCATAAAGAATTTGGAAAGGAGACATACCAATTGCTCTCTTTGGTGTAATTCTATCTACCCATAGAGCATCAACTAATGCTTTTTGCCACGTCCTTTGGTTTTCATCCACCAACTTCTTGATGATAGCCACTAGGTTTTTATTGCTTGATTTAGCCTATCCATTCCCTTGTGGAAAGTAATCAGAAGAGTGAAAGAGCGTAATCCCATAGTGGAAATAGAATTGGGTAATCTCCTAGGAAGTGAAACAAGCTGCATTGTCAGTGATAATCTTGGTAGGGATCCCAAACCTGGAGATGATGTTCTCCTTGAGGAAATTGCATACTAATTTTGAAGTAGCATGTTTGGTTGGAACAGCTTCCACCTATTTGGTGAAGTAGTCTGTTGCTATAAGGACATAATCATGTCTAGCACTTGAAGATGGCTTTACAGCTCTAATAAAGTCAATTCCCCATTGCTAGAATGGCTCCTCTATGACCACTGGCTTGAGAGGCAAGGTAGCTAACTTGGGTCTTTCAACGAACTGCTGGCATAGTTCACACTTCCTAAACCACTTGTATGCATCTTGAAAGAGAGTTGGCCAATAATACCTGGCCCACAGGATCTTATGGGAAATCACAGGAGTAGAAAAATGTCCTCCATAGGCTGAATTATGGAAGGACTTTAGAAGTTGGCTTTGCTGCTCCTTGTCCACACAACGAAGGAACACTCCATCAAGGCTCCTCTTGTATAGGCCGTTGTCCCAGAGGACAAAATTTACAGCTTTCAACTTGATGGTTCTCCTTTCTTTATAAGATAGGTGAGAAGGACACTCACCATAAGTAAGGTAATGAGCAATACCTAAATACCACTCATTCATGGTGGAGACAAAGAGGATTGTTGGTGTGTCATCCACCTCTGATTCTTTGTGCTCTGTTCCTCCCAGCTTGTTATCAACAATCAATTAGCATAGCACCTTCCCACGCACCAGCTTTATTGGCTTGATGACCAAATCAAACTCCTAGATCTTAGCAACCCAATAGCCTCTTTTCATCCCAAAATCCTACTGAGTCAGTATGGATTTGACCGCAGTATCAGGAACCAATGTAGTTGTGTGTGTATTCAAGTGTAGAAGCAGAAATGCTTCACCACCTTCACCACTGCATAAGCATGCTTCTCCATGTTTGAGTACTTCAGCTCATGAGCTTTGAGAGGACAGCTCATGAAGGAAATGGGGGATTCCGTACCTTCTTTACTCTGTTAAACCAAAATTGATGAAAGTGTATGTTCTAAAGCATAGCTGTAAATGGTGAACTCTTTGTTATAGTCTGGACAAGCCAAAATTGGAGCATGGGCAATGGCAGTCTTGATATCCTCAAATGCTGACTTGCCTTCTTCATTCCAACTAAAGGTGGCCTTTCCCTTCATCATGTTTACAATGTGCCTAGTCTTCTCAGCAAACTTGAGGATGAACCTTCGTAAGAAATTCACCTTTCCAAAGAAAGAGTGAACAAAAGTCTTACTTGTGGGCAAGGTAAGTTCTTGGGTAGACTTGACTCTATCCGAGTCAATCTTTATGCCTCCTTTGGACACAATGTGTCTGAGAAGTTTCCCCTCTGTTACTCTAAAAATTGACTTCTTGGAGTTTAAGGAAATACCATTCTGGCAGCAGCGTTCCAACACTTATTGCAAATAGCTCACATGATCTAGGCGATGCTTAGAGAAGACAATCAAGTCATCAAGATAAACTAAAATGAACTTACCCATCTCATCGTTGAAGGTAAGGTCCATTGCTCTTTGGAAGGTGGCACCATCATTTATCAAGCTGAAAGGCATCCTTCTATATGCAAACGTGCCCCATGGCATGGTGAAAGCAGTCTTATGCTTGTCTGCCTCACCAACTTCAACCTGATTATATCCTGAGAAGCCATCTAGCATTGATAACATCTTTGAGCCTGTCACTGTCTGTAGCACTTGATCCATGATTGGCAAAGGATAATTATCCTTCAAGGATGCCTGATTTAAATTTCTAAAATCCACACAAAGGCAAATTTCACCATTCTTCTTCCTCACAGGCACTATGTTTGCAATCCATGTGGAGTGATGGATTGAGAAAATGATCCTATCATTTAGCATTTTTTATATTTTAGATAGAATAGTACCTAATATTTTCATATTATAATGCCTAGACTTTTGCCTGTAAGGTGTTGAATCAACCTTGAGAGGAATGTCATGTTGAATTTCATCAGGTCGGAGTGACTTCAGGTCATCATTGGAATATGCCAGGATGTCCGTGTACTGGTTGAGTAACTTGGTGAACTTGAACCTCTCCTCAGGAGTACAACATTTTCCAATGTTCACCATCTTGGGGTCTTCCTTGGTTCCTAGATTTACTTGATCAAACTCCTGAGAGGAGCTTGAATTCATTTGCTACTATTTGATGAATCTATCATGCTTATCAAATAGCCTCTCAAGGGAAACTAGGCCTTAAGGAATCGTATTCCCTTTTAGTTGCAAGAACTCATCACTTGTGCTTGAACTTGATTCAGGGGTCAGTTTAGGCTTTTGAGGTTCACTGCCTTCAAAATGCAGCTGTTCAAAGCTATCCTTTTGCTCCAGGAAGGCAGTGATTTGATTGTCATTATTGAATACCTACCAATGACTGGCATTATTTTGTACACTTGGCCAAAAGACTAGCTCAATGGTGTACCTATCTCCTTTGAAGTCTGGGTGGGGGATCAAGAGAGTAGCTGAAATAGCTAGTGCATCAGCCCAGTCATTAAATTTTCTAGGGACTATAGAGATGATAAAAACATCAAAGTTTTCAATTTCGTCCCAGACTAGATTACGGTAGTGGAACAATCTTTCATTCTTGGTTTGATACAGGTTCCTCACCTGACAAACCACCAATTCAGCATCTCCTTTAGCATGAAGGAGTTTGATGCCCTTGTCCCTAGTAGCCTTCAATCCAAGCAATAGAGATTCATACTCAGCTATGTTATTAGTGTTGCTAAATTGTAAATTATAGGATGAAGGAAAAATATCTCCTTGAGGGGATATCAGCATAGCTCCAGCTCCTGAACTAGTGGAGGAGCAGCTGCCATCAAATTCAAGAATCCATACCTCATTTGATACTAATTTTCCCTTGGATTCTTCTTCATGAGGAGGTGGAGATACTTCCACACTTGCCTCGTGCTCAGCCAATTCCTCTGTTGTTCCACCTGAATGCATCTCCAGGTTGTCACCTATAAGAGCTTCATCAGCTGCCTCAAGAACTTCATCTGTGGATAGAAAGTAGTTGCCCATGCCTGAAGACTCAAACAAAATTTGAGCTTCAGGTGTTGAGGTCCAGGTAACTACGTATTTCACTTCTTTTTTAGGGAGTAGCCTCTTCATAACACCTTTGACTGTAATCCTCACCTCTGATAAATCCATGCTCAAATCACCACCAGCATCCCTACAAAAATTCTGCCCAAGAAGGATGCCATATGATGCTAGGATGTCTGCTACCAAGACAGTCATCTTGATTCTTTTGTCTGGAAAGGCAACAAATGCAAATTGGGCATCTTTGATTTGCCCCAGTAGTGGCACTTGTTTGTTCTCCATGGAGAAGCATCTACCAAACATCTTGGTTAATGTGAGGTTAAGGGATTTAGCTACCTTAGCAGGCATGACATTGTCTGAAATTCCAGAGTCAATGATGCAATTGTTCAGCTATCGTTCATTTATTAGCAATGAGACATAGAAAGGTTCAGTCCTACTAGGAGCAACAGGAGGGGTAATGACAAGATTATTCCTGGTGGGTGCATCTTTAGGGGGATCATGTGTCACTTTGAGAACTACTTGTTCAACAAGGATGTTCTAAATTTTTAACACACTGAACCAATTTATCTAATTGATCAGGATGGGACTGTAGAAATTCAAATTCAGACATTTGAATTTTAGTTTTCTTTATGTGGTCATTGATATCAAATGTTGGAAATGAACAGGTACAGAGGATGGGAGTTTGTCCTTTTAAATTTGGGGGGAGCGGGGAACTAGACTGTGAATTTGAAGTAGAAGGCATAGGGCCATTTGGAGTGCTTACCTTTCTTGCAATCACCAGGTCCTTTGGCTGGAAAGGAAGAGTGGATCCCTGTTTAGCAATTGAAACTACTGGTTGAGGTCGCTCCTCTATTTTCTCTTTATCAACTTGTTGAGCTGATTGATTCTTGGACTAGGTGAATACATCATATGATCCCTCAACTGCATTGCCTTCACTTTTGGGTTCATCTTGATAGTTTAGGAAACCAATATGGGAGTCACCAGCTAATTCTTCTTCCTCCTCAGTGAAGAGATTAGCATCATCTTCAGGATTCAACTCAAGCTGGAATGAGAAGTCTGATTTAGTTTCAAGATATCCAACTACTGAGTTAGTTGGAGGTGCTTTGAGGGTGAGGTTCCTTTGTGGAGGAGGAAGGCAATTTTGCTATCCTTGATTCCTGGCAGCATTGCCTTGATACGCCTAATTTTGAAATGTCCTCTTGGGCATATCTCTGTATGTAGGAGAAAATGACATCCCTTGCACCATTTGCTTTCTAAGAGCTAGCACTGCATTTACCAGCTTTTGCACCATTAGGTCAGTGGTGGTTGTAGGTGAGTATTCAAAAGATGAAGAGGATTTACCTTTATTAGGGTCCCTCCCTATCTTTCCAACCAAGATAAGGTCATCTTCTACCTCAGTAGCCAAGTCCTGAGCAGCAGCAAGGTCTATGTGTCTAGCCCATCTTAGCAAGAAACTCACTTTAGAAAGCTGTGAGTTGATGAAGAAACACTTGAGATTCTAAGGTGTCAGCTGGGTGACTATGGGAATCCTGTGCCTCAGCTTGTCTAACCTAGCAATTAAGTCCCTCATAGGTTCATGGGCCTCCTTCTTCATCTGTGTGAGTTGGTCCAGCAAGGCATGTGCATCTTCTACAGGCTTAAACCTAGTTTCAAATTTGTCTTTCAGAGTGTCCCAATCAATCACTGACTGAGCTTGCAGATGGTAGAACTAGTTTGTAGCAGTGCCTTGTAGTGTCTCCATGAATAGCCTTACTGCTATGTCTTCATACTCCACACCTATTACACCACAGGCTATGCTGAAGGCAACAATATGTTCATCAAGGTGAACTTTCCCATCACTAAAAAAATTGAGAAAATTATTCATTGAACTGCGTGGAAGCTCATGTAGAAGTGGGGTCAAATTAAGTGGGCCAAATGAGTTACCCTAGGGGCCTTGAGCCATGGTTTGATTATGTAAAAGTGGGATAACAAATCTAGGTGGAATTTGGATAGGCAAGGCTCTACTGGCAGCCAAAAAAAAGCTTTGCCTTGTGTTGGTGACCTGGTTTGGCTAAGAGGAAGACTCCTAGTTTGTTGAAGGTGAGCTTGTGGAGGAAACAATTCAAAATTGCTCTGCTACACCAACTCAAAAGCAGGGTCAACAACACTTTGAGATTTTTGGCTTCTAGTATAGCATGGATTTGTTAGATTATGAATCAAAAATGGAAAAGGACTAGTCTCACTTCAATTTGAAGCTTGAGGCTTCAAACTGCTTATCCTTCTCTAGCAGAGTTGCCAAAATTTGTTGGGTGAATATTTTTTTGACCAGCTAATTGGTGAGCAAAATAGTTCCTATCACCATAGCATAGGGAGATTGGTCATCCAAGTGTGTAGTTTTACTACATCAACAGGGGACAAATCTCTCCTCTCATCAAGGGGAGGTTCTCTATTAAATACGGAGGCTATATACTATATATATAAGAAGAAAGTAAGACACAGGGGTGAGATAAACCATCCATCTCTCTTTTTTCAGAGATGATGCTAACAAACAGAGGAGAAATCCTGGGTGATTGGTGAAGGTACTTCTCTTCTTTCAGAAGTAACATTCAGCCAAGAGCCAGATCCCTTCTTGGATAGTATAAATCTTGGTGAAGCAACAGAAGGCACTTCTATTCTTTTAGAATTGCTTGTTCTTACAAACAATAAGAATCTTTTTGGTAGGATAAGTAATAGGGTGCCAAGGGCATAGTAACCAGCAATCTAAGATGTAGCATAAAGTCTCCACCTTGACTACCCAAGAGTGAGGTACGAAGAACAATGGGGGCACAAAGTCATCCCAAGGTCCTTTACACAGAAACAGAAAATAAACACACACTAAAAACAATTATGTCAGCACAAAGTCTGAAAGTAACTGGTTTCAAGACACATTCCTTATCACTTCCACTAGCTCTGCTTGTTAAATTAAATAAACAAGAACACATTCAGAAGATAGACATAAGAACAATCTCCTAAAATGATATAAGCTATACAACACAAAGTTTGTGAATCACTTGCTTTCTCATTCAGATAAAATAATATGAAATACAATCTAAGCTCAAAGTCTCAGTATTCACCTTTCAATTTGGGTAGAGTTTTGCTTCTGTGGTCCTAAAGATCTCCTTCAAATGATACAAAAGATTACATTATATAAAGGCAAAGAGAGGCTTGGCACTTTTTCCCATGGAGTGACCCATTCGGTGCATTAATGCCTTAGATGCATTCTTGGTTCTGTCAGGAAGGGCCATGCTGGAGCAGGGTGGCTGCCTTAACTGTGGCATGTTGGTTCATCTCCTTTTTCTATTCCTTAGCTTGAATTACTCATTCCATCACCTGGTAGTTGCACAACTATCTATTCTGCCTTTTTCTCGAAGGGGACAAATAGACGGCACTTTCAATGTTTGCAGGCCCCAAATATCTACCCGATGAACTACTTCACCTATTGGAAATAACTCCTGCTAAGTTTCCCTCTTTGTCCCTTCCTTCTCTTGGCCCTGGCCTTAGGCTCTTTGAATGCATTCAGGTTCGCATTTTAAATCCACAAAAATCAAAAGACACTTTATTGCAGCCAATTTGGCGTTCATGGGTCTTTCCTCTATTGAAAGTTAATAGCTAGCCAGTCATCCTAAATTTGATGTTCATGGGCCCGTCATTCTGCTGTGACGTAGGTGAGGACACATGGCGGCATTTGCGGCTTTAAAACTTGTTAGAAATTGTCTCGGCACGTGAAACTTGGTAGCTTCCTCTGTGCTTTGAGGCTTGACCCTTCTTGAAGGGAACTTGCCCTTCGGGGTCTTGAATAGGGTCCATTTTTAAGTGTCGTGTGTCCCCTCACAAGGGTATCTGCCCTTCGAAAGCCTCTAGGTGGCCTTTGGGCTTTGATCCTTTTGGAAGGTTGTTGTCTCTTTTATTTCCTTCAGATAAAATGTCTAAATAAATTCCTTCAGATAATTTGTCCAAAGGAAACCTTTCCTTGGCTTTGTGCCTCTGCGCTTGAGGGCGCTCCTTCTTTGACACTTTTCAGCTTCCACCAATTCTCACTAGGGACGTGTGGCATCTTCTGCTGCATTGTATTAAAACACTCCACCATTGACACGTGGCACTTTTTGCTCTCAAGATTATGTAACATCAGAGAAATGCTTGGGGCTCCTTTGGGTTCTCTCAGACGATGACACTTGTCACGTCCCATTTGTTTTAGTCAATCGCCTAGGACCCACCACGGTCCTTACTCAAAATAGTGGAAAGAAAGGAAGGGGCTACAAATTTTGACACTTGGAGGCTTCCAACAAGCTTTACAAGGGACACGTGTTAGTACCTATCACTTTTTAGAAATAAAGTGTAATGTGTCTCAATAGGCGACACTTGGCAGCTTCTGCTCATCCTTTTCCTTTTGTGCGCACTTCGGTTAAACCATCTATTTTGCTGTTTCTTTGACTGATGTTGCCTTTGAACCTTTGAACCTGTGAACCACTGAACTTTGAAGTGGTTCAAGGTTCAATGGTTCAATCAGTTCATTCCTTTTATTTGGCTAAGTCCCTTTGATATCTTTTTGAACCAAATGCATTGAACCTTTTTAACGTTGAACCCGTTGAACCAATGAACCAAAATGGTTCAAGGTTCAACGATTCAACGGTTCAAGATTTTGAAACTTGTTAAGTGTTCAGAGCTACGAAACTTTTGAAATGGTTGAACTTTGAACCTCTGAGAAATGCGCCTAGCTCTTGCTGATGATGTTGAACCTTCAAACCCGTTGAACTGATAAACCAAAATGGTTCAAGGTTCAATGGTTCAAACCTTGCTTAGATGCTTGCCGAGAGACACTTTTGATCGAACCAAGGCGCTGAACCAATCCTAAAAATGACTAAGTGTTGGAAACTAGTTCTTTTGATTGGACCCGCCTGCAGAAGCCTTTGAACCTTTGAACTTGCTAATCCCTTTACTAAAGAAGCTTGAAAAATGAGGAATTTGAAAGCTTAGAACAATTTTTTGTAAAGGGAAGAGACAATTTTGGTCTCACAGGGCCAAAATAGTTCACATGTTGTCCTAAAAATGAGAAGTCATTTTTCGGGGACAACACCCCTGTAATGTGAAACAACACTCAAAGGTTGGGGTTGTAAGTAAACAAGTGCCATGATGCAGCTTTAGTACCTATCATAGAGTAAAGAAGGAACTACAATAATTTCAATGGAAAAGCTTTGAAACAGGGTGTGTACATTTAGTAATTAATCAAGTTTTTGTTTTAACTGATAACAATGTATTTGATGTTAATTTTTCAGTAAAAATAGGCTAGTGAATATATATATATATATATATATATATATATATATATATATATATATATATATATATATATATATATATTCACTAGCCTATTTTTACTGAAAAATTAACATCAAATACATTGTTATCAGTTAAAACAAAAACTTGATTAATTACTAAATGTACACAACCTGTTTCAAAGCTTTTCCATTGAACATATATATATATATATATATATATATATATATATATATATATATATATATATAGATATATATATATATATATATATACACACATACATATATATATATATATACATATATATACATATACATATATACATATACATATATATACATATACACATATACATATATATACATATATACATATACATACATATACATACATATATATACATACATATATATATATATATACATATATACATACATATATACATATATACATACATATATACATACATATATATATACATACATATATATACATACATATATACATACATACATATATATATATATACATATATATATATACATATATATATATATATATACATATATATATATATATATATATATATATATATATATATATATATATATATATATATATATATATATATGAAAATGGCATCATCTGATAGGCCAATATACAAGTATACAGTAGAAATGAACAAATATTCACATGTTCACCCATATATAAATTTAGTATTTGAGCAATATAATAAAATATCTATGACTTAAAAAACCCTAGAATATGTTCTATTCATCCTTATAGAATATACACATTCAATGAGGCAAGAACATGTTATGAAAAAACTTTGTTTTTTTTTTTCCTATTTGATATTGGCATTACACAACACATTTTCAGCAACAATATGATTGACAGGACTTGCATTAAATTAGTAAACATGTAAGATGATCACATAGAAAAAAGTCATAAACTATTTAATTGATATGCTATAATGATAACCCTTTTGAGACTGAGGAATTTTGTCCCTAGTGTGCATATCATTGGGGTCTCACATGAAAACCAGTCAATATATTATTCAAGTTAATATGTATCTGAAAAATATTAAAGTGCACCATAGTTAAATAATAATTAATGAGCAATTGAGAAATACTTTCAAGGGATTTTATTTTACTAAAAGTGCATTTAAGAAAACACTATATACTTGCAAGAAATCACTGGTTGGTTACCAGCATAACCATAACACAAAAAGGAAAAGTAGATGCCTTCAAACTGTTGGTTATTTTAAAACCTTCATATCAGTAAGTTCCATAAAAAATAAAATTATTCAGATGTATACATAGGCATATTAATGAATTTCTTATTAAATATTTTATTGACCCAAATAGAAATTATCTAATTCACTGGCAAAACAATATTAGAGATCAACATTCCTAGAAACAATCAAAATTCCTCTTGTTAAAGGCATCCTCCTCCTTTGTTGTTTTGCACCTCCTTCCTTAATTTGCTTTTCTATCAAATTGCAAATATTTTATGGCAAAACAGTGAAAACTACGTGGTTCCCCTGTCTTCTCCTCTACCTTAGATGTCAATGCTATGCAACGCATGGTTCACCTTGCTCAATCTACATCTCTAATGTTGGTAAAATATTGCATTAAAATTTAACTCTGACAAAACTTTTTATTTACTGGAAGTGGCACACATTAATGGTTGTTTAATAATAACTAGAAAAATTATCTAATACAGCATTATAATTATTTTATCTTGTAAAATATGTACAGAACAAATTTATGAACCGTTCTTGATACCACTGGTTTCCTCCACAATAGCAACCGCAACCATAACGACATCAACAAATGTATTTCTATGTATTTCATTATTATCATTAATATAATTGTTATAATTATAAAAATCATTATTATAATCATCATTTTAGAATTATTATTTTTATAATCATTATTATGGAAAACAATTTTGTTAGTTTTATTATCCTTTTGTAAGTACTAATTTCCTTTCTATGAATATTAACTAGAGAAATTAGATGTTTTGTAGGTGCTTTATCTTGTGTAGGTGTGTGAGGTTGTGATAAGATTATTTTGGTAGATAGATGAGTTGCTATACATAAGTTGTGATAAAATGTCAGTGGGTTCTCTGATACATTACATATCAGATCTATTAATATTGTAATTAGAAAATGTGATTATAAATCAACTCCATCTAATGATGTTGTTTTTTAATACTAACCCCATACCAACCACATCAAAGCAATCAATCCACCACAATTTGATCTACTTCGTTATGCCAACCTAACTATTCATGATTACTGGATTGAATTGATTTTTCTTCATGAGCTTGGTCTTGTTCATAATTCCTTGACAATGCACAATATATTAAACTGCTTTCTTCACTAATTGTCCTTGTTTGATCATCTACATTATTCTAGAATAACTGGGGATAAATCTCAAAGACTGAATGGGTTCTCTGTTAAATGGTATTTTAGATTTATTGATGTTGTAACTAATAGATGAAGTTAGAACATCAATTGATGCACAAAGAAGAAAATCATCTACATTCAAAATATCACCATCAATGTTAGTTGCGGCAAAACCTTCTAGAGTAGCCCAACTAAGTATGAGAGATTGGACATGGTTCAGAGACTAAAGAGCGCACTCTACGCACCTATACTTATCGTACATAAATGATAAATACTAGCAGTTGCAAAATGTAAAGGAAAGCCGCTCAAAGGAGAGAGCTTATATCCCTACGAGAGGATCCCTGATTAAACCTAAATTTGTAGTGGTTGACAAAAATAACTCACCATAACACTCAAACCATAAGCCCTTACCATTTAAATTAGATTATTAATTAAAAAATATAAAAAATATTTCAAACAACATCCTGCAATGAATTATTTTCCAATTCAACGCATGATCAGATGATAATCAACCTACACGACTCGATACATTTAAAGAAGCGATTTATAATTGAAAAAGATCTCCTCAACGCCTATACCCAATTGAAAAAGATCTCGCTTCAAATGGTTTAAAAGCAGTCACAGATGATGGGTAACCTTGTGGGGGCATCGTCAAATCCTCAATAGTGGTTTCCTTGTCCTTACTTTTGCATGTAACTACCAACAGCAGCGCTGTATATACTGAAATAAAAAACTATGGATAGGTTTTTCTTACATTTCTATAACAAATAGAGAAAAGTGCAGAGAAGAGGCATAAATCAACACTCAGCAGGTATCATTATCCCAAGAAAATGTATAATCAAAATTAATGTTCAGTGTAATTACAATGAATGTATAGGCATTGCCAACATCTGATTACAATGAATGTACAGGCATTGCCAACATCTACTCTAATTAATTAGCATATCAATAGAATGGATCAGTACGCAGCCACTCCACCAGTGAAAGGGTGTTGTCGCCTTCTCCTTCAAGATGTTCAGTGGTGTTGTCGCAATTGTAACCCCATCCAGTCACCCAGTCAATGCCATACCAATCTTCTGCTCCACTTTGATCTCCTCCATTATGTAAACCTGAATTTTGATTACCCTTCAATAGCTCACCGATTTCTTCATACCATGGTATTTCATAAGTTTCATTAGCAGATGTTGTTACCATTTCTTGATTAACATGCTCAGATTCATTAGCAGATGGAATTTCAATTTGAATGGCAGATCTTGTTGCCATTTCTTGATCACGAACATGCTCAGATTCATTAGCAGAAGGAATTTCAGTTTCTTCATAATTCCCTGTCAATGCACAAGATATTAAACTGCTTTCTTCACCAGCTGTCCCAGTTTGATCCACTGCATTATCCCAACCTAACTGTCGGTAACTCTCCAAGGCTTCAATGGGTTCTCCAGTAGATCGTATTTGAGATCTATTAACGTTGTAATTAGCAGATGCAGCTAGAACATCACCACCAATTGCTAGAGATTGGGCATGGTTCTCGGGCATATAACCTGCTGAAAACTGAAGTGAGCCAGGCGAAGGATTTTCAGAGATGTTATAATTGGATCCGTTTGCGGAGAATGCATGGGGAACGCATTGCCTACAAGATTTTTTATAATTATCACTTATATTTACTCTGTCCAGTGCTGAAATTGGCCTTTCTATATCTGCAATCTTCCTCTTTCTGTTGGTGGAGATCTGAGCATATGTAGTGCCACCAAAAGTAAAATACTTTTTGCACTTGCCACAGCAGAAACGAAGCTGAATGGCTCTGCCTGTCATCTTATTATTTAAATAGCAGAAGATACAGTCCTCACAAGATTTACAGGAGGGGCAAACAGGAGGTTTGCAAGACCTGAATAAGTCAGATATGCAATTCTTGCATTCATTTGACAATGCACAAACGCCATTGATGTCCAAATTTTCATTTACCAGATTTAAAGCGTCAAGACAAGAAAAAATGATCCTTTGAGCTCTCAAATTCACCAAAAGACTTTGAAGATTATCCATCATTAAATTGGTAGGAAACCTGAATACTATGCACAATCACGAATTAAATTATGGCTGAAATAGTAAAACTAAATTCAAAAAATATAATTTAGAATTGGATTACTCACCCTCGGCCAGCAACCCTGGATTTTTCTTCTCAAAGTACTGAATATGTGTATTTTCTAAACGCATGCAAGTGAATTTTTGTCTCCAGGAAACACATAAACATAAACATATTTATACCTAAAAAAAGGGGAAAACCTAATTTTACAAGACATTCCAATCATTATGTTCACTTTTATGTGGCACTAATGCCCGTACAATATAATTTAACTTTCTATCTTAAAGTTAGATTTATTTAATAATTTTTAATGACAAAGCACGAAAAATATAGTTTTAAAAAATGATCATTCTTTAAATAAATTTTGAAGGTTTGTATAGTATTCTCTTATTTATTTATATATTTGTTTATTTCATGTTTTTGATAGGTGAAGTAAATATTTATTTATTATAAATAAAAATATTTTAAAGTATTTATTTTGGATTTATCATATAGTTTTGATTATTAAAGAGTTTTATATTGATAAATAATTTTTTTATTTTTGTAGACAAATTTCTCTAGTTAATAAGTGATGGATGTCCTCAACTTAAATACACAAATATATTATTTTATTAAAATAATTTCCAAAATTAAAAAATAGATTCTAAATTCTAACATATAATATATATTTTTTCTCAACCATTTACTTTAGAAAAATAAAAGTTGGTCTTTTATGGTCTAATGAACATCAAATATAATGTCAATCATTATTATTGACATCTCAAACTAGAAAACTCATCCTCACACCCCTAGCTACCATTGTAGGTTATGCCTATCAATATAATTAAAAGATATTTGTTTATTTTATAACTTTCAATAATCTAGGCACATCTTGTCATCACCCCACTATTATCATTACCTTCCTCATCAAAATTATCACTATTTTAATCTATATTCAAAAATATAAGCTTGAATTTTTAATGGAATTGAAAGAATCACAAATGTGTAACCCTCTCATGCTAAACCAAAACCAACCACAAAATTCTTATTTTATAGTATAAACATATATTATGGTATTTAAAACTTAATTATTGTTCACATGGTTACAAGATAATGCCACCTATAAGTCCCACATTTTCAAATAGTGTCTCGGGTCATGGCATACTATATTCAAATTCAATTGGGTAAAAAATACATTATTATAATATAATGTATCTATGTGGCCTCCAAGCTACTTAGAGAATCACCAAAATTATATATATGTATAATCTATGTGGCCTCCAAGCTACTTAGAGAATCACCAAAATTATATATATGTATAAAATTTATTATATAAATTTGGTAAACCTTATAACTTACACTCACTAAATAAGTGGTGTGCGCTCATGATATCCACGTGGCTTAATGGACTTGTGTATAAGGTCACATTATATTATATAAGTCATTGAAAGTAGTAACAATTTTCTCAATAAATAATGTCAACTAAATTATTATATCATAAATGCAATAACGCTTACCATTATATTTAATAATCATAATGCGTACACACAATCAAAACGTGAGCAAACCTAAGCTAAGGCTTTTGTGAGCAAGAGTGTGGAGTGATTTAATGTAATAATGCTACATGGAGAGATCATGTGCATTATGAGACACAAAATGAAATAAAGCACATAATTTGTGTCAGTATCACATAGTCAAATGTTCATACTATATGGAGTATCTATTTAATGGATCACAAATACCACAAATTTTATGGTTATTCATGGAGCCCAAAATTTCCATGGATTTCACAGAGTTCACATTTTTCATGAGGTTCATGTTGACCATTTTGTGAATCTTGCATGCCAAAATGGGCACCCCCCCTTCTTTTGCCTTGAAGCCTTGTTCTTCATGCCCTTTTACCCTGAAACCAAGTCTTAACCCTTTAAAAATCAAGGAAAAAGTTGCTTTTGTGTAGGTGTAAGTGTTGTCTCATCAAACATTGGTATTTTCCAGCACTTAGAGCAAATCAGGTTCTCACAATAGCGTTACTTGTAAGCTTTACAAGTAATAAGCAGGAGCACTTGACAATATCGAAGGGGTCTATGGCCAGTTCTAGTGTAAGTCAAGTTTTGCAAGGTCCTTTACTTGCCAATTTTCATGAGTTGGAGTCATTCACAAACCTAAAAGGGTAAGGAAGAAGTAATTGGGTTTTGAGACGTCTTTACTTCAAAGATTTTTGAGTAAGTCCTTCAAAAAGAGCCCAAATTTGTCTTTGACGCTTCTTAAGGCAAGTGTTTTTCTATGGAAGGCACTTGGGCATTCTATAGGATCATTTGTAATTTCCCTGAAGGGTATGTGCCCTTGTGGGAGGTACTTCAAAGATAAAATGGACCTTTACAAAACTTTTGAAGGGTATGTTGGAAGATAGAATAGACCTTGCAGAGGGCTTTTCATCGGTGTGAGGACTAATACAAAAGTTCTAAAGGGCACTTTTGGCTCAAAATGCCCTTGCAGAGGGTAGTTGGTTGAAGCAAAGGGGCAAAGACAAGAAGCCAGAAGGGAACTTGCCCTTCGAAAAAGTGACAAGCGAAAAGAATTCCTTCAGACAAAATGTCTGAAGAAACTCCTTCGGACATTTTTTTTGAAGAAAAAATGAAGAATAAAATTCAAGGTCAAATTCCTTTAGACGAAATGTCAGAAGGAATTTCTTCAAACATTTTGTTCGAAGAAATTCGATGGTCACAAAAAGTCTGAAGAGTAGGTGTCTTTGCGGGGGGCACTTGGTCAAGAAAGAGGACTCTTTTCACTTTCTTGAAGGTCATTTTAGAGTAACCGAAGGGTCACTTTATTTTCAAAAGGACCATTTCAATCTTTCTGAAGGGTCACTTTCCCTTCAGAAAAGTTTGTTTGTAAAAATGTTGAAGGATTATTCTAGAATTTCTGAAGGGCTCTTTCCCTTTAGGAAAGTTCATTGTCAAAATTTTGAAGAGACACTTTAAAAACCCAAAGGGTACCTTCCCTTCAAAAAAGGACCATTTCCTTTAGAAAAAAGTGTGTACGGGGAAATTATTCGGGATAAATGATGAGCAAAGACCTGAAGTAAAAAGTGACCCAAAGGAATTATCCTAGTGAGTGATGATTGTATGGATGTCAATTACATGATGGAAAACTAGCCGTTGGGATTCAAATGTCCAATGAAGGGCCTGTGAATGTCAACTTTAGGGTGATAAACTAGCTATTGGGAAGTCATCAAGCTGGAAAAGCTCGAAGGCCCACCAAAAGAAAGCTGAAGAGTGCAAACCCAAAAGAGAATTCCTTCAAAAAAAATGTTTGAAGGAATTCCTTTAAACATTTTGTCTGAAGGAATTTGCATTAACAAAATCTTGAGAAATAAAAAGTGCTCGAGAGCTCGAATGGTTAAAGACAAAAGGAAAAAGGCCAAGGCAAAGGGAAATGACAAAGCAAAAGAAAATAAGGTGGGTAACCCAGAACGTGGCCACATAGCACAATAAAGTAAAATCTCAAAACATTTCAAGTGGCATAACAAGTCAAAGTGTAGACCTAAGGATGAACCAGACCAAGGTAGGTGGCACAAGTGTCATCAGTAGGAAGAGTAAATGCACTTAGGTGAAATAGTCTCTACCAAAAACCAATAAAAGGATTGGTTTTTGAACTATAGAGGGGAGCAGCCCATGTTTTCATGCTTCACCATTAATGCACAACCAATTGTACTTAGCATAGAAGAGAGCATGGCCCAATTAACACAACTTAGGGATGGCCTTGTCATTTTCTAGAAGGAGTATCCCATGCTTTTGTAGGCCTAGGACAGCAAGGGCAGTGACTTGGACATCTACAACATGGCTCTCTCATATGCAATTGAAAGGATACGTCAACAACATGGGCTTGTGGTCTCTGTAAAAGTGTTAACTCAATTTGGGTTTCCATCCCTTGACTTGTTAATTATCTATTTCCAAGTTCTCTATATATTTGTAACTTCTCATTTGAGAAAGGATCTCTCAGCATTGTATGGCAAAGCTCTGAAGAAATTTACTTTGAATCAAAAGAAGCATTTTTACCTCCATTTGAGCTTGCACTTTTGCATATGTCTATGGTTTTATCCTATGTTCAGTCATTTCCTTTTCATGCTTTCATAATTTTATGCCAACATATATAGTATATTGTGAGTTCCTCTCTTGCAGGTCAACAAGAAGTGTCCATCTTAGAGTATAGGCACATGTGAACAGATTGTCCATAGTGTTTTTAAGAACACCTCTAGTAGTTCTTCGTCCCTATATCTCCATAGGATCCCCTGTTGAAATGTTGACGCAGGAAAGGTTCTCATTTGAATGAAGTGTATGCTTGCTTCTCTCTGGTGTAAAGTGTATGTCCAAGCTAAGAAGACCAACCATTTTAGTGCATCACCATATTAGTTTAGCTTCTGATTTAAGTAATTTTTCTCTCTTTTCATCCCCCCCATTGTTAGCAATAGGAAATCCAAGGCCTCAAGGTGCATCAAGGGGAGCTAGCCCCTAATCTAGAGATTCATCCCTCAAGTTTGCAACCCACAACAAGAGGAATGTCTCCATTGTGCCATGTGGAGGAAGAGATCTGAGCCTCCCTTTAGAGGGTGTAATCCATAGCGTCAATAGTTCATAGAGTCTATATTTCTAAATTAAACTTTCTCAACACTAAATAATGGAATGATATCGCATATATACATCTAAAATTTATGTAATTGAGGACTATATAGACCACATTTTATAAAAATTAGTGTTGATGCATATCTCCTCCCCATTTTTAAATTAATAGCATGGTAGTGGGATCATCATACCCATGTGTCCACCAAGTCACTGAATACATTCATTGTAATACATGTAGACTTCACACAAGTAATTATTAATGCTCCATGGTGTCCTAAACCATACATAATTTTACACATTAAAATAAATTATATATGATAATGTGTGGCCTATATCACCTCTATAAGTTTATACTATCCACGTGTCTCTAGTATGCAGGCTTGGGGCCAAAGACACATTGGATTCTATATGCACTTTTATCTCCCTTCAAGTCCAAATGATTCTCATACATATGTGTACTCTAAAAACAAGGTTAGATAATGTGTAGTGTACCTTCATCAGGCTTCATCTCTTCCTTGAAATTCACATTTACCATGTGCAATTTTAATGACATATGTGAAAATTAGAGCAGGTTTATGGGATAACATATTTCAAAGGACCCACATATTGTTTTCCTAAATTTGAATACTCTGTGCAATGGAATCTTTTCCACATGGCATGATCACTAAAGGGCTCTCACAATAGTCACATATTTTAATAAATTACAAGTTCATAATATGTCATACCAAATTAATAATAATGATCCAGTCACTTTTTGTTTCCATGCACTAAGTATACATAGAGCATCCATGACATCCACATGGTTTCTAGATAACCAAATATAATAGTGAAACCCTAATATATATGGGAGTATTTGTATCATTCATTTGAGTCACACCCTTTCTTTGATTAAATAAAATCTAATGTTTCCACTACACATTATACCAAATTTTATGTTATAATGCATCTACACACTATATGTAATAAAAACTTGCTTGAAACCTTCCTGAGGTGAATCCAAGTGTAAGATGTTGATATGGTTATAATTGTTCATTATCATGGTGTCAAAATGAATTCATGATATCATAGACTCCACAAAGTCTTAGAGTGGTCACATAGCATCCACTTAGAAGCATTACCTATATAATCCCATGGGAATGTGATTATGCCAAGTGGCACGATCCTATGTATCACATGAAACATTATAAGGAAAAACTATAAACAGTGTCATTCATTATGATGTCACACAAGTACATCGATTTAAATCAATCAATTACAACAACCATGCATGTACTGAGAGAATATCAATACCTTAGCTAAGACTGCTACAAGTGACATGGGATCCATATGTCCTATTAATCTAGTAGTCTCAAAGGTTCTACCAGTGTCTTGTAAATGTGTAGTCAATAGTTTCACCAATCAAGGATCACCAAATAATGACTTAATATAATGTGCATTGAAATTAAGTGATCCTAATATTAGACCTATATTTTCACAAGATAAATCATTCACTCATGTTTTATCTCTCAAGAAACATAATTTAAGTTTTAGGCCATAAGGAATATTTCCATGTGCATTACTAATATTTAATTAGGTATATTTATCTTAATTAATCATCAGTCACTCCATTACTAGTGACCTCATCTCTATTTGTATCTTATGGTAATAAATGGGGAAATCCATCTACCCATGGAAATGTGTAGCATGCAACTATAACCTCGTATGTTTAGTATATTTTTCCATTCATCACTAATTAAGTATCTAAGTGCAATTGAAACATATAGTTTAAAGTCTACTTCTACCTATACTTCCTTCATAGTGACTATGCAAAACATTGATTTCACCAATTTAATATTCTAATAGAAACATTTTTATTTAAAATGGAATATAAAGGGAGTGTAATTTGGTATTGAAATTATGCACCTATTTTTTGAACCATGATTTCTTGTTTCATTGGTGTTAGCATAATTAATACAGGATACCATATGAAGATATGTTTTGGTACCATGATCCACCTGGCCACCCACACAATGTTTACACTATTTTCATATGAGGACATTTAGGAAAACATTGTTTTTACATTCCATCGATCAATATATAAACCATTGAATCTATGATCAACTTTGTTGAGCCATAATACACTATGTTATTTTCCATAGATGCAAAATTCAAATAGAGCTATGGCATAGACCACGATTCAATCATTTACTTAGCCAAAAAACATTGTATAACCATTATGGGAATGCCCAGATCAATTGAGAAATATATGTATTATTGTAAATTTATTCCCATCCACATTCAACATTTACAAAATGTTGAGAAGAATAACAAAAGTGGAGGTCACAACCCATTACACCAGATCAAAACATATACACATTTCTCACTAAATATAATTCCACAAAATAAATACTAATACCAAAAAAACATGTGACCCTTAAAGCTTCTCATAATCTCACATTCTAAGCCATAAGCATATCCTGGTAGTTTCTACACATTGTGTCTCTATGTATGTGATCAGATGGGTTTTCCTTCTTTAAATAATTATTTCCCTTCCTCAAAATAGTTCTAGCAGCCATTAATTTCTATAACTACTTCTCTGTTATCTATGAAAAATAAAATTAACTGAGGAATGATGAAATACATATTCATTTAAATTTATGATATCTAATGGCCACTTATTTATTTGGTCATATTTATTTATTTGCAAGTTGTAGTGTCAATAATGATTTATTTTCGTAGATCCCTTCTCCCTATTATATGTAGTTCACTTCATATTCATTTCTCACCACCACTTGTGGAAATTAATTTTTTATCATTATAATCAGTGAAATTTATCCTCTCATTTAATTTTTTGTAGATTGTCTTCCATCGTGACTACTATTTTCACATTAATTTTCTTCAAGATGATTATTCAATGTTGTCTCCATAACTTGGCTTTTGTTCACACAATGATATTTTGTGTTTAAGATTTAAATGGAGATCCTTTCCTTTTATTTTTTTCTATTCCATTTTCACTCTATCATGTCCACATTTGGATGATTATCCACACTTACCAAAGCATTAAGTACAAAGTGTCCATGTGGCCAACGTGCCACATAACTAGGTACATATAAGGTAACTGGCATTTCCAATCCCACTATT
The DNA here is from genome assembly GCA_037957365.1 of Torreya grandis. NCBI lineage: Eukaryota > Viridiplantae > Streptophyta > Pinopsida > Cupressales > Taxaceae > Torreya > Torreya grandis. The sequence goes on along the minus strand of JARHVA010001838.1, from coordinate 875,874 downwards.
GAGACCCATAATTATTGTATACATATTCATTTGGAGCTTCTAAACTAGAGTTAGGATTTTGTGAAAACACGCAATCTTCAATTACTCATAAACTGTGAAGAGTTGAAAATTGTCATTTGAATCACAACCTCCTTATAACTTGATTGACCATTAGTTGGAATAGAATTGAAAATTTATCTGTTAAATTCTTAATTTTAAAATTTTTCATCATGCCCTAAATAGAATGCATTGTTGTATATTTTACCTTTGTGATTTGTGCTTATACTTCTCAAGCCTTATGGGGATATCTTACCTATGATATTATTTTAGAACATATAATTTTGTTCTCAAATGATCCACCTTGCTCTTTTACTTCTCAAAGGATTGTGGGAGTCTCTTAGCCATGATATCATGTTAGAACATATAATATTATTCCCAAATGATCCACTTAACCCTTTCCAAGACTATTGAGACAAGATCCACAAGAACTCTAGTCCATTATCACTTTATAACATTCAACACAAGCATCACAATAACATGCAATGATGGAAAATATAAAGACATAAGATATGATATTGCCTAAGTGTACCAATTATCAATATAGCACACGGATAATGAATTATAGATATAGAAATACATCCATACATTTATACCATATGAATGGCTACACTTATAAAATAACTAAATATGAATGGGTGATTTAATCTCATGCCAACCACTTATTATAAAAATGTGGACCAGATTCAATGTATTGCACCATAAGGTATTTCTTATAATTTTGGAGCCAAAGGTACATAAAAGGTGTACCTAGAATTAGTCCACTTAAAATTAACCCAAGTACCATCACATAAATTGGTTTTATGGGGATAATAAATCCAAACCAAGAACCAAGGAATTTGACAAGGTGAAATTACAATAAAGTGAAAATTATGCACCAACAATAATTTGCATTCTAATCTTAATTCCATGAAATTTTTGAAGGAAACACATTTCCAAACAATTGATCATTTTAAAATGGAATGTTTCAAACTAGCTCATCACATTTTAAATAGAGTTTTAAACTTTGGTAATATGTAATGTCCCCATTCTCATGAGCATCAATTCGTAGAGGGTTTAGCCTATTCCTGGCTCTCATAGGCTAATGAGGCATGGTGAGAGAGTCAATTTTGCAGTCACTTGGTGATTACCTGGCTCAGTTTCGATTGGAATAAGGTTTTTCACTATATTTCATTATTTATGGAAAAACCTTATTTTTATAATTTAATATTTTTTATATTATTTTATTGAGGATGACCTCTTGAGGAAAAGCTTAAATAGACCTTGAGGTCTCACCATTTGGGTATCCAGATTTGTTGAATTGTTGTGTTGGTGAATTTCTTCTTGAGTATTTGTGGAGCCGAGTGGTCTTCAGATAACCAGATTATCACTGGGAACGAAAAACTCCCATTGATAGTGATTTTGAGGGTGTGCAATATCACCTTAATCATTGCAGTTGGAAGTGATATTCCAGTCACTTTGTTTGGGCATAATTTGTGGCCTAAGGCCAATTTTTGAGATTATTATATCAGTGACTATTAGCCTTGAATGTAATTTATTTGGAGGCGTCAACCAATTGACTGGCAGAACCTAAATTTTCTGATGCTGGATCTGAAGCAGCAGGGATGCCAATAAAACTTTTTCTATTCACTAGAGCTCATCCTGGCAGCGATTTCCATTGGAGAGTGGGGTGCATCATTCCTAGGATTCTATAGAAGGCGTCAGGAGTTGTTGGTGACTTGGCAGCTGCTAAATTATTTTACTTTTTATTCCAGATCTGACAGGGGTGACTTCCTCAAAATTCATGTGAGCTGGATTGGGTCTCCAATTTCCAAAAAATTTATTACTTAATAATTGGAAAGGCAAGGCGACTCCCAAAACTAGGTTCCATTATTGAATTTTATGCATTTTAGATATCTTGTAGTGGCACTAAGAATGGTACGATTGTAGGTGATTGCCATCTCAGATCTAAACATTAGGTCATATGTATTAGCCAAGAGTATTGGCTGTTTGACATTTGCTTGTATTGAAATATTCATATTAAAGGAGATATAAGTAGCTGACTTGTTCAAAGAATTCTCTTGCAAGTAGATTGGTTAATGATATGATGCATGGTAAATGTTTTACAAAATATCTATTTGTTGTAGCTAGTCTTTGCATAGCTAGTTCCCATATATTTGCTTGAAAAGGTCCAAAAGAATTGCATATATGCATATAGATCAGTTATAGGCATTGTAAGGGTTTAAAAATCAGTCCTAGCATTCGTTGCCATCAACCGAATTCAACTAAAACACTACTTCAGCAAGCTACAAAGTTGCATATAAATCATTTGACAAAATTACAATCAACATTTGAGTGAAATTGTGGACAGTTTGAGTTTGGCTCTTTACAGTGGTATCAGAGCGGTTTCCTGTCATCCTTTGGGTCAAAAATCATCTTCATTTATACACCAAAGTGACAGAACCAAGAGATATACAGCTAGAGAAGAAAGGAAATAGAGACAAGACACATTATTAGCAGCAGGGGATAAAGTGATTGGTGGCCCTATGGAAGAAAGAAGAGAAGGAAGTCCTCCTAGAAATGGAAGAAGAGATGATGATAGAGAGGTACTTGATACTTTTAGGAGTTTAAGGGAGGGACAGCAATAGATATCTGGGATACTTGAGCTGCTTGGAAATGCTCTACAGCAGTTGGACTTACCAAGAAGGCAGCCCCAAGATCATGATGATGAAAGGAGCATAGCTGGTACAAGGAGAATACTGAGAGCATCATCCCGCACAGTAGAAAGACCTACACGACCCACTTTCTTGAGGGAAGAACAGGCAGTAGAAGAGAATGTTGAAGATGCTGAAGAGACTACCTTCATTGATGCATATATGGCTGCTCATGATGAATGGCTACTATTGACACCAAAAGCACGAGAGCTTATGTATTTTGATCATTTTGTACAAACAAGGATGGACTACTACAGGTCTCGATGAGAGAGGAGGCCTCGGAATCAGAATAGGGACCTTAATCAAGCTACTAATAAGCTCACATTGTCCATGTTTGATGGTAGTGGCAAGATAACTGCACAGTCATGGATTCATAAGTTGGATACCTTCCTAGCTCTATGACCCATGACAAAAGAAGAAGCCATCAAATTTGCCACGTTGCACTTGGAAGGAGTAGAACACGAATGGTGGTATCATGGATTGGTAACATTACAACATAATTAGATTACATCCTATCAAGAGTTTGTGGACAAACTTGTGGAACGTTTTGATATGAAAGATCCAGAATCCTACTTCAAGGATTTGGCCCAACTCAAACAAATTGGAAGTTTGGAGAGTTACATTGGAGATTTTTAGAAATTATCAGTGATGGTTCCTAACCTCTCAGAGAGACGGTTGGTGGTCCTATTTATTGAAGGATTAATGGAGCCTATCAGGGGATGGATAAAAGCCTTTGATCCTCCTACTCTTCAAGAGGCTATGAAGAAGGCCAGGAGTATGGAACTGTCAACACCACAGAATAAGTTTGTATCAAATGGATCTTCTTTGAATCAAGATAATAAATCTTTCTCTAAGAATAAGAATGATCTAGATCTCAAGGATAAATCAGTACCACCTTTGGATCGTGACACACTCAATGAATTAAGGAAAAAGAAGTTGTGTTTCTATTGTAAGGGGCCTTATGATGCAAATCATGATTGTCTCTTGAGACCAAAGGGAAAGGCTAATAAAATAATGTGGGCATATTATGAATCTGATTCTGAAGACTTAGAAGCAGAACAGGAAGAATAAAAACATGAAGGAGCAATGAGGCAACTTGATGCACACATCACTAGCATCCAATAGAAAGGTTCATTTAGGATGTGTGGGGTCTTAGCAGGGCAAAAGATAATCATTCTTCTTGATACAGGGGCAACTCACAACTTCATTGATGCTCATTTGGTTGATAGGAGAGGCATCAAAATGGAGGAATTTGAAGGGATAAGGGTTAAGGTTGCAGATGGCTATACCCTCAAATGTGAGAAGAGAATTTCAGACTTGCCCATACGATTGAACAACTATGAGTTCAAGATGGACTTTTATGTAGTGAACATGGGTGATATTGACATGGTGCTTGGCATGAGATGGTTACATGATATTGGGAAATTCACCCTTGATCTTAGAGAGATGGAGATGTCTTTTCAGGATAATGAAAAGACTCATGTCCTTAAGGCAATTTGAGACTCTAGTTTCAGGATGATCTCTTTCAGGAGAATGGTAAGGCTAGATATGGAAGAGTGGGTAGCAGAAGGTGTGTTGACACCTACACTAGGGGAACAATAGAAACTAGAGTACCATCCTAATATCCAGGAGTTAAGGATTAAGCATACGAAGGTGTTTAGTAAGATTCCTCTAGGCAGACCTCCAAATCGAGGGATTGAGCATATCATCAAGTGGGAGTTGGGCACCAAGCTGGTTATAGTCACTCCATACAGACAAACCAAACAACTTCCCAAGCTTAGATCACTATGCAATGCAGGTAAATGCAATCCATCTATGACAAAAGTAGTAATGGAAAATATAAAACATTCACAACACTTGATTCTTCTTTTAGATAGTTTTGTGGATGCTTGTTCTGCTATAAGTTGTTTTGAAGCAACATCAGTAAATTTAATATCTACAGCCATGCATTCTGTTCACCTTCAATTTGCTACTGTCAGACCTTCGTCAGGCCAAATCTTGAATAGGCTCTCATAGGCAATGAGGCATGGTGAGAGAGTCATTTTTGCAGTCACTTGGTGATTACCTAGCTTAGTTTCGATTGGAATAAGGTTTTTCACTATATTTCATTATTTATGGAAAAACCTTATTTTTATAATTTAATATTTTTTATATTATTTTATTGAGGATGACCTCTTGAGGAAAAGCTTAAATAGACCTTGAGGTCTCACCATTTGGGTATCCAGATTTGTTGAATTATTGTGTTGATGAATTTCTTCTTGAGTATTTGTGGAGCCGAGTGGTCTGCAGATAACCAGATTGTCACTGGGAATGAAAAACTCCCATTGATAGTGATTTTGAGGGTCTGCAATATCACCTAAATTATTGCAGTTGGAAGTGATATTCCAGTCACTTCGTTTGGGCAGAATTTGTGGCTTAAGGCCAATTTTTGAGATTATTATATCGGTGACTATTAGCCTTGAAGGGAATTTATTGGAGGCGTCAACCAATTGACTGGCAGAACCTAAATTTTTTGATGCCAAATCTGAAGCAGCAGGGATGCCAATAAAACTTTTTCTATTCGCTAGAGCTCATCCTGGCAACGATTTCCATTGGAGAGTGGGGTGCATCATTCCTAGGATTCTGCAGAAGGCGTTAGGAGTTGTTGGTGACTTGGTAGCTGCTAAATTATTTTACTTTTTATTCTAGATCTGACAGGGGTGACGTCCTCAAAATTCATGTGAGTTGTATTGGGTCTCCAATTTCCAAAAAAATTATTACTTAATAATTGGAAAGGCAAGGCGAATCCCAAAACCAGGTTCCATTGTTGAATTTTATGCATTTTAGATATCTTGTAGTGGCACTAAGAATAATACTACTGTAGGTGACTGCCATCTCAGATCTAAACATTAGGTCATATGTATTAGCCAAGAGTCTTGGATGTTTGACATTTGCTTGTATTGAAATATTCATATTAAAGGAGATATAAGTAGCTGACTTGTTCAAAGAATGCTCTTGCAAGTAGATTGGTTAATGATATGATGCATAGTAAATGTTTTACAAAATATCTATTTGTTGTAGCTAGTCTTTGGATAGCTAGTTCCCATATATTTGCTTGAAAAGGTCCAAAAGAATTACATATCTGCATATAGATCAGTTATAGGCATTGTAAGGGTTTAAAAATCAGTCCTAGCATTCGTTGCCATCAACCGACTTCAACTAAAACACTACTTCAGCAAGCTACAAAGTTACATATAAATCATTTGACGAAATTACAATCAGCATTTAAGTGAAATTGTGGACAGGTTGAGTTTGGCTCTTTACATAATATTTATTGTTCATAAATTCCACTTTACTAGTATTCCTCCACATATTAGTAATGAGGTATCTGTTATAAAGAGAAAGTGTCATTAAAAAAATAAGAATAATAATAAATTTTACCTAGAAGGGAAATCCTTCATTTAGCATTGTAGTAAATTCATTGCTATACAAAATATAATTTAAGGTCATGTTGTATATGTCCTCTTTGTTTTCACTCTTCCATGCACTTAATAAAACTAGTGTTGATTTGATTTTATTTTTCATCTTCAATTTCTATGCCCAAAAGGCCAAGACTAGTTTTATAGGTGGCCTTTCTCTAATTCTAGATCTTTATAAATGGTAGTTGCAAGTCAAATCCTAGCTCATTGCATACATGTAGCACCCTCTCATGTAATCGTAAAATAAACCAAAAAAATTTAAGTTTATTTATCTTAATTATGCTTGCACATATCATATGATCCCCATATTATACACATTTACCACATATAATTTATAATAATATAAAATTAAGATATTGTATTTACATCTATGATTAATCATACCAGATTAATATGGGGAACCACTGAGTTGGCATCACATTATTTAACTAAATATGAGACAGGTTACATTCATGACCTATGGGTCAATGATTATTTTATAATAGAATCACATTCTATTATATTTCATACTTAGTTATTGTTTACATGATCAAAATATAATGACACCACTAAGTGCCATAGAACCACAAAGGGTCTTAGATGATGTCAAATTATACTCATAACATAATGGTCATAAATCATATTATACTAATATAATTTATTACATGGCCACCAAGCCATGGAGAGAAACACCAAACTTTTATAAACAATTTATTATATAAGTTTTGGCCACCTTATAAATTCCACTCACTAATAAATTAGTTTATGCCCTTTATATACACATGGCCCACCAAGCCATTGCATATGATCATACTATATTATATAACCAACAAAAAATAGTAACATTTCAAATAAATTATTATATCACAAAGATAATGACACTTTCCATTGTTATTAGAAAGTAAAAGGCATTCACATGGTCGAAATGGAAGAAAACTCAATTAATTATTTTGTAGGTGTATGGAGTGATTCTCCAAGATAATGTCATATATCATGATCAATGCAATATGTGACCCAAAATAAGATAAAGTGTGTAAGTCATGTTAGTGTCACAAAGTCTAATTTTCATAGAGTATGTTTTGAAAGGTTTATGAATCCCATGATGTTAATGGGTATTAACTAAATCCACACTTCCAATAGATTTCATAGTTTTAACAAGGATCACAAAGTCTACACTTTTAGATTAAATTATCTCAAAACTTATAATAGATTGTCATTTAATATAAACATCTACAATTTATGTAGTTGATTACTATAAAGACCATGCTTTATAAATAAACACCACCACATATCTTCTCTCCAAGTCATGTTCTGGAGATGTGGGTCACTAATTATCTTATAATATGAACATAATTTATTTTATTTCACACATAATTATTGTTCATATGGTTGCAACATAATGACACCTCTAAGTGCCACATAATCACAAAAGTGGCTTCAGTCATGACACACTATATTCATAATGGAGTGGTCACAAATCACATTTTAATAATATAAAGTATCTAAGTGGCACTGAGCCATAAATACAATCACCAAACTTTTATACACAGTTTATTTTATAAGGTAGGGGCACTTTATAACTTCCACACATTAATTAAGTGGCATGTGCCTATGATAGTGACATGGCCCACTTGAAAGATGCCCAAATCAACATTATATTATAGAAGCCACTAAAATTAGAAATAATTCACCTAATCAAAAATGTCACCCAATCTATTATATCATGGATGCAATAACGTTCACCACTTGTTTTAGTAATTATAACACATTTTCATAGTCATAATTATATATAAACTTTTGAATGGAGTTTATGAGTAAGAGTGTGGAGTGAGTCTACACAATAATGCCACATGGAGAGATCATGTGAAATATGAGACCTAAAATAATATACAGCACATAAGTCATGTCAGTTTCATGGATTTTAAAGTTGATAAAGTATAGATTATGGTGTCAATTATTCAAAATCTCCTTGAAGTTTACTGTTGTTCACAAAATTGACACTTCCTATGGAGTTCACAAAGTTCTCATTTTCCATGAGGTTCATGGAGTCTACACCTTTAAATTAAGATTTATCAACACTTACAATAGAATGTCACTACATATAAATATCTATAGTTTATGTATTTGATCACTATAGATAGGTGCCAAAATAGAGATCAAAGAGAAGTCTCAAAGGGAAGGCTACAAAATCTGCAATAGAGTTTGATTATGTTTTACCATGATTTGGATTGTATAAACTAAATTAATATAAACTTAAATGTGATTAAGATCATAAAAGTATGAAAATTAAGAATCAATATGAATGTAAATTACTAAAACCAATTTGAAAAGTGGCATGCATTAAATATATAAAGTACTAAAGTTATTAATCTAGTTATCTTTCCTATTCCATTAACTAATTGTGACTAAATTTTGATAGTGGGAAAGGGACTTGTTATGACATAGATTTTACACCATTGTTGATGCCGTAGCTCACTGTGTGAAAATATAATGATATAATGGGATCACCTCCAAGCTATAGGACCTTGGTGAATTAAGGTGAACCTTCAAAAAAGATCAGCTTCATTTCACTAAATTTAGTGTAACTAATAAATTACCAGTTTATATAAATTTTGCTTCTTTAATGATCTTGCTCCTAAACTAGGGTTTGACTGGGGAAAAAGAGTTTTGAGAATGAATTTTGCAAAACTAAAAATGGTTATTGCACCAAATAATTTTATAGTGGATTTTATTTGCCTGCTTGAATGAATACAATAGAATGGAAAATATAGTGAAATTTGTAGGAGCACAAACTCATGCAAATGGGAAATTAGAGACAATAACTGGTATTTTTCATACAAGGGACAAGATTTTTTATTTTTAATCAAACAATCTTCCAAAAGAGTAGAAAATACTACAGATAAAATTTCGTGATTGAAATAAGAATTAAAACATCCAAAAATATTTAAATAACCTTGCATACATAGAGATTTATCAGATAAGAAAGGCAAATCTTTAATTTATTCTCATTCTCTAGGTTACAGCATGTAGAAGAGTTATTCACAATGTAGAATAATATATCTAGCAACAAAAAGATAATATGGGGGTCGATGCACAAAGTTAGGGGGAAAAAAACATGACAGTCCCCAAACTCTACAATTTTTTTTACAAAGGGTGTACACCCTTTAAAAAAAAACCAATGCAGAATAAGTCAAGGGTCGGTCCCAGCCCTAAAGGGCGTATTCCCTTTGCAGTCTAAATGGTGTACACCCTTTAAAAAGGGTATACACCTTTTAGAAAGGGCGTACACCTTTTAGAAAGGGCATACGCCTTTCAGAAAGGGTGCACACCCTTTGCAAAGGGCGTACACACTTTTGAAAGGCACAATTATTTTTATTTTTGCAATTAGAAGGGTGTATGCCCTTTTGAAAGACATGTATTTTTTTTTTTAATTAGATGTATTGTTTTTGCAAGGATATATTTAGTAAAATAAATGTTAAGTATAAGTATAAGTTTACATTTAATTTTATATTCTTACATACATAACATGATTTGTAACATCATTTATCAATGGTATAGATCTACTACATCTCTTACATACATCATCTATTACATATGTAACATGATCAATGGTATACTTTAAATTTATTTTACTAAATATAACAAATTAAGGCCACTCAACATCTTTTGAAATTTATTAAAAAGCTGTAGGATTTACCATTTAGAAGTTAGTTTTTTAAATTCCATTCCAGTCAATACTTAGTTTTCAAAATTTTAGGTTCAGAAGATAGAATGAGATATGAGATTATAAATCATGTTATGTAAATAATATATCTATACCATTAAGTATTACATGTCTATTTTACCTACTTAAGTATTCCTTTTCTACTTTATCTACTTGAGTATGCTCTACTTGATTAAATAATTGAGCCATAGCTTGATCTCAAGGAGTATGCCCTACCTAAATACACAATCCATATCTTGATATTTACTATTTCCTATTGGTGTTAAATTAAGTGCTCCACTTAATCAACGTGGTCTACTTCAAGGTCCTATAGAAACTTGCTTGTAATTAGGTCTCTTCCTAACCATAAATTATCTCTTGGTCTATCACAAAAGGTCTTTTGAGTATTGGTATTGAAATAATAATGACCCTATTATTTAGTATTATTTCTTGACTTCTTAGCCTCTGTATTCAGATCAAAAGACACTTTCAATGACTTAAAATATGGTACTCAGTCTCAAAATAATAATCTACCTTCAAGCAAAACCCTTCTTTGATTCCTAAAGTACTCAATTGTACATCCTCACATGTTTCAATAATATTATGAGTGTTATTAATCTAAGATCATCAAAGGATTCTCATAAAGCTTTATTAATATGTTTGGAGAATTTTAATCTTCAAATGAATACTCACTTATATTATGGTTTCAATTTTTCTATTGTCTTTTGGAAATAAAAATAAGAGGTTTGATCTGCCCCAAAGTTACTCAATTCAACATGTCTGCTAGAGACAACTTTTGGGCAACTTTAAACTTATGAATTTTCATAATGGATATTAACCTTTATTTCCATGTTATGTAACCTAAAATCTAGATCTCAAGTTATGGAACATTACATTGATGTTTGATCCTATATGTTTATGAAGTGTATTGAGCATTTTCATGCTATAAGCATTGTGGGGGTCTTTCTATGTTATTACTATTTTAATGAGAAATTAATATGTAAAAAAAAACTAACATGGGTTATCATTTTTTTATGTTGTTTTACAAAAAAAAAAAATCTTTTTGGAAGATTGATATTTGGACCCGATGTTCAGTCCTTCGTTGTCACAGTGTTCCTAATAGTAGTTTATGTAGTAATATTTTGTGAGTTTATTGCTAATAATCTTTTACACTGATTTTCAGGATATGATAGTGGATATGCCATTATAGTGGGGATAATTGTATACACATTTTATTTAATTATTCTACACCCTTTATCTAGGCTTTCATTGATGGTGAACTGTTAAGATAAGAACTCTTTATTCATGCCGTAGCGTCCATGTCATCTGTAGTTTTTTTTTGGATTGTCATTATTGTGATTTCCATTTGAAAGTTGTAGGCCATTTGTGGTAATGAAATATTGATACCATTTGAATTTTTCCTTAAAATTGTAATTTTTTTTTGTTTATATGGTAATGAGATGACACTTCCCCCCATATTTGATGTTCTTTGAGTCTTTATGGTAGGTTTATACTTGTCACTTGACATGGATAATTTCATATTTGAACTTAGCACTCTAGGGATTTAGTTTTGATTGGTGGATATAGAAATAGGTCTATTCTAGCTTTACAAAAAATTTAGATGCATAAATGGTTATTGTTGTATATTCCATTTTAAAATTAAAGCCACTGATCAGACAAAGGAGATGTTAGTCAAATTACCAAATCATCAATACATTATTAATGAGACTAATTTGTTGGAAAAAACTACAGCACTAATGGTTGTATAGAGAGAGAAATGTTGAAGAGTATATGCAGGCCCAAGTGGGAAACATAAGACAACACAAGATAGAAATAGGAGAGGAGTGAAAATTGAAAAATAACCACTAAATTTACATATATATTAATCTAAAAAAAATCTTCTACCATCATAGCTACAACTCTAAAAATATGAAACTCACAAATAACTTGAAAATGAACTTTCCTTATTCTCTTTGATTGTTTTCAACAAAGTATGTATTTTTTGTTGATGCTTGCTTTTTTTTCTTCTTCCATGCCGCTACTTTGTGAATAGTTTGGATTAAAAATGGCTAACATTATGGTGGACATGGTCAGATGGTTGGTTGGTTGGTGGAGAGGGTTTTCTCCAATGGTTCATGGTTGGTTTGTGGAGAAAGGTGATCTCTAAATATTGGTTAGTGGTGTTCAAATGGGTTGCCTCAATTTGATGTACTACTTGGTTCTATTAGGTAAAAGGTTTGGTGGAGAAGGGTAACCTCTAATGGTTGGGTTTGATGGAGAAGGTTCTCTCTAATGGTTTATGGTTAAGGTAAGTTGAGTTGGTTGGAGGCATTCAAACGGGTTACCCCAATTTGATGTACCACTTGGTTTGGTTTGGTTGAAGGTTTGTGGAGAAAGGTAATCTCCAAAGGTTAAATTTAGTCGTGTTCAAATGGGTTTCCCCAATTTGATGTACCACTTGGTTTAGTTGGGTAAAGGGTTTGATGTACCATTTGCTCTTTAATGGTTGGGTGGTGTTTCAAATGGGTTTCCCCAATTTGATGTACCACTTGGTTTGGGTTTGGTAGGAGAAGGGTAATATCCAATGGTTTATGGTTAAGGTAAGTGTAGGTTGGAGAAGGGTAATCTCTAAAGGCTAGGTTTTGGTTTGGTAGAAAATGTGATCTTCAAGGTTTGATGGTTTGGTGGAGAAGGTTCTCTCCAAAATAGGTTCACTGATTGGTTAGTTTGATGGGTTGATTTCAATGACTCACAAGGAGGAAAACACATCTTCTTAAGTGATCATAAAAGTATAAGGAGGAGGTTAAATGATCTAAATGATAAAGACCATGATGGAAAGATGGGTGGGATTATGAACATAAACCCCTATCATGTTTTTGCTTTGTTGTTAGTTTGATGGTTAAAAAAAGGTAGCTTGATCACATGGTGTCAAGTAAGCTTAAAAATCCCTTGATTTGTGGAGGACATAAGGGGAGATATATGATAGGTAGTGGGTGATAGGTAGGGTAACCTTATTGTGGGGATGGCTTGCCCCTTCTGTAGGTGACCTAGGAACCATGATAAACAAGTCCATGTCATATGCTAGGTGTAGACTAATCGATGTGGAAAGTCTACTGATGTTATTAAGTAAGTTGATTGCAACTTTCTTGGGATTGATTGGTATTTGATTTTTATATAGGGTCTGTTATTGCTTAGTTTGATATGTTTGGGAATTTGATTGATGCAGAAGCTCCAAATGATTATTTTTGGCAAAGTTGACTTAGCCATCCTTTAAGGGAGTGGTCTAAATTTGGATTTGTTCATTTTTATAGCTATCCTTCAAGGGAGCAATCTACCTTATGTTTAGGCAATTTAATTAGTTTGGAGAAACTATCTTTCAAGGGATAAATCTACACGTCATAGATGTTGACCCAAGTGATAGTTCGGTATCCCAAAAAAATTTATATGCTATTTTAGACATGGACTGTCTATATAAGCTTAAAGTTTTCCTTTATGGAGGCAAATCCATAACACAAGAAGGTTGATGATGGGTAAAATATGTGGTTTAAGTGACAACAATCATGGGAATTCATCCTTAAAAAGTTAGAAAGTACCATGAGGATTATGTCATGGGTAGAGCCATGGTATCCATGCTTTGGATTAGGTTAAGTTTGTGACAGATAATCACACGATCTTGTTTTTAATTAGTTGTCCTTAAATATAAGGAGATAAAGTTGATTGAAAACAAGAGATGAGATTAAGTTAGACATAAGATGACAAAGAACTTGGTTTAACCAAAGAACATGCATGCAAATGCAAAAGCATTTGAGGAGGTTGAGGTTCTAATATGCCCCTGATCCCTGCTTGTGTAAACAATTAATGTCAATCAGGAGTGTAGATGTCCCCTAGTTACTTTTTAACACTTAATTATATGTGAAAAATATTAGGTTAACAAAAAGGTGAGGTTGGTTAGGCGATACTTTGGCAGATAAGGGTAATTTCCAATGGTTGGGGGAGAAAGTGACTCATAAATAGGTTGGGTGGTATCCAAATGGGTTGCCTCAATTTGGTATACCTCTTGGTTAATAGAGAAGGTACTCTCCAAAGGTTTGGGGAGAAGGTGACTCCTAAATAGATTGGTATAAAAGGGTAATTTTTAATGGTTTAAGGAGAAGGTGACTCCCAAATGGTTGGTGATTATAAAAAAAAGTGAAAAGGTGGCCCAAAATGACTAAGGTTAAATTCATTTGGTTGGTTGATTGGTTGATGGAGAAGGATAATCTCCAATGGTTTCATGGTTAAGGTAATGTGGTTGGTTGGTGAGTTCTTAGGTATCCAAGGTAGGATGTGATCTTGAAAAAACACAAATAGTTGGTAAGGTGGAGAAGAGTAACCTCCAAAGGTTAGGTAGGTTGGTGTAGAAGATGACTCCACTATGTAGGGGAGAAGGTGATTCTCTAATAAGTTTGGTTGGGTGAAGGAGAGAGGTAATCTCCAATAGTTTAGAGTTGTTTGGTTGATAAGTTGAGGCAAAAATGCCAAAGGTTAGTTTGGTTAATTGTTAAGGTATGGTTTGGGTTGATAAATGGTCAAAGCCTTATGGAGGGAAAGTTCCCCCAGTTTGCTCTTTATATGGATGGTCAAATATGGAAAAAATGGTCCCAAGGTGAGGTGTTGGTCAATAAGAAGGTTTAAGAGGGGTGAAGATGACTTCATACACCTCCCAAAAGGGGTTTTTAGTTGTTAGTGGTTAGTTGGTTCAAGTTGTAGGTGGTGGTTTGGGTGGGATTTCCTCTATTGCACCAAGGATAGGAAAATGATGTTGGGCCTGATTTTTGTAGGTTAGTGTAGGTTTGACAACACTATCCAAAAATAAAGGTAGGTTAGACAAGAGTGTTCAATTATCCCAAGGAGGGAGCTTGGGTAAGGTAAGGGTAGGTTGGAAAAGTTTGTTTGATTTGATGGGTTGGTTTTGGTTTGGGTTGATAGTTGGTAAGGTTAGGTTAATGGGAGGTGAGGTAGGGTTAATGGTTGTTAAGTTTGGGTTGATGGTTGGTAAGGTGGGGTTGATGGTAGGTTCCACAAAATTGGTAAGTGGAAGAGGTAGTTTAGTTGGTTCTACATGGGTAAGTGGAAGAGGTTGGTTGGTTGGTTCCACATAGGTAAGTGGAAGAGATTGATTAGTTGGTTCCACATGGGTAAATGAAAGAGGTTGGTTGGTTTGTTTCACATGGATAGGTATAAGAGGTTGATTGGTTGGTTTCACATGGGTAGGTGGAAGAGATTGATTGGTTAGTTCCACATGGGTAAGTGGAAGGGTTGATTGGTTGGTTCCACATAGGTAAGTGGAAGAGGTAGATTGGTTTCCTTGATTGTGATTTCAAAAGAAAGTTGAGAAGGTTCTACTTGGTGAACAAGTGGTTTGATTAAGGGTTGGATTATGGTTTCTTTAGTTATAGGTTGACTAAAAACCAAATCTAATGGATGGGCCTCATTATGTTGAGGGCTTTGGTTATTGGTCTGCACAATAATGGGTGAAAAATTAGGTTGAATGATGAATTGTTCTTGAGTTTGCAAGCTAATCAATTGGTTTGATGAGGTTAGTTGGTTTGATAGGATTGGTAAGGTTGATAAGTTGGTTTGATAGTTGTTGGCTGGATGGAAAAGAGGATAGACAAAATCTCAGTGTTGAGATAAAGAGGGTTGCCTCAAAGTGGGTTGGGATAGTTGATATGATGGTTGGAGTAGGTGACCCAATGGTTGATGAGGTTGGATAGGTTGACATTGAGGTTGGTTGTGATAATTATTAAATTGTTATTGATGGATTGTTGGTTGCGTATGATGATGGTTAAATGGTCATTGATAGGTTGTTGGTTGGTTATAGTTGAGATTTTATTGGTTGTAGGTGAGGGTTGATTGGTCATGGGTATTGGAAATAGATGACTCTACTTTGATTATCTGATTTATTAACATTGTAACCAGCTCAAGTGGTAGTTGGTAGTTTATTGGTTGGTTGTAGTTAAGGTTTGATAGGTGATAAGTGATAGGTAGGGTTTGATTGATTATGGGTGAGGTTGGGTTGGTTTTTTATGAGGTTAGGTTAGTTTTAGGTAAGGTTAGGAGCATAAACAGCTTGTGATGCAAGGTATCACTCTAAGCTGAGATGGTTGTTCTCCAAGATCCTATCAAAGTTAGTATCTCCAGGAGAGATTATAGGCTAGTTACCCATTAGAGAAGGTAATGGAGGTAAGATGGTGTAATTTTAATTTCTCATAGCTCAAAACAAAGGGAAGACAAGAAAATTTGAAAAAAGCAAAAACACACACTAAAGTACGTTACCTCCTAGGGTTCTTTTTAGTCTCATTTTTGGATTATGCCTTAAGTTAGAAAGAATGTTGGAAGACTTGGCTTGTAGAGTGAGTACTAGAAGAGAAGTCTATGGTTTGTTTTGGGTTAGTTATGAATCTCAAAAATCTATATTGAAAGTCAGTATGTGGCTTGATATTGGGGCCTACCCCCTCACTTTACACATCACAATAATAAGGGTGTTGGGTACTTAGTCAGTATATACTAATTTTTAGAGTTTAGACTCAATTAGAGAGCTATGTTTTAGTTTCTCTTTTTGGTAGTGAAGTCCAAGTAAGATAGCCAAAGGGTGAAGGTTTACCACAAGGTGATGAAATCCTAATCAGGACTTATGTCAAGTGTTAATATGTGTTGATTGATAAGTGGTTTGGTATGGTGTATGATAAAGAGGCGAAGCTACAATTGATTACTTTTCTTTTAATTTAACTAAATGAGCTAAACATGCAAACAATCAATGTATACAATTAATTTTATACCCAAATGAAAATTTCAATTTCATTGTATGAGCATAGAATAAAGAATAAAAGGGGACTAGATATAATTAGGTTCCATTGAGTGTGCCAGAATGTTTGTACCAAATTTTGTTTTTTATATTATAAAATAAAGGTAAAACTAAAAGAGGGGTAGAGGTTGGTAGATCCTAGATGGGTGTATGCTCTGTGATCTAGATGGTTGTAGATACTCTTCTTTTGTTTGGGAAGATGACCTACAATAATAGAGAACTAGAAAAGGGTTGGTTAGTTAAGTAGGTTGGGTGGATTGCCTAGCAAGTTAGATATAAGAAGTGTGAGCTATCTAGGAGGCTGTCAATCCATGTTTTAATATAAGTTAATGTTGAAAAGAAAGGTTTCATACATAAAAGTATCAGATCTAAAGAAATAAATAATTTGCAAATAAAATGCTAGCGTTCTAAAAAAATAACATTAAGGTAAATGGTAAATGGTCAGAGAATGGTTAAGGTAGTCTTTGAGGTGATAAAGGGTTAAGATAACAAGCTTTTGGTTAAGGTTGATGGGTATTTAGTGGTTGTTGGTTTTTGGTCAAAATATTTCACACAGTGATCAATGGTGGTTAGGGTAACCATCGATAATTAAAGGTAACCATCGGTGGTTGGGTGATTATCGATAGTTTGACAGTTGACCGCTAGTGATCATGGTGACCATCGATGGTTATTATTGACAGGTTTGGTTAAGGTAAAAGGTTATATTGTGGATAAATTATAGATGGATTGACAAGTTTGTTGAGGTTTGGTTAACGTTCAAAAGGGGTTAGAAGGTGGTGTTTAGGAAGTAGCAAAGAATAAAACAAAGAAACTAATTATTGATCCCAATAAGAGACAAATACTTAGCTTGACTATTGAAGTTGGTTGGAGATGTTGGTGAAGCCTAGAGAATTTTGGTAGAGTAATAGTGCATGTGATTGAAAAGAAATTTCATCAGAGTGTTAGGTCTTTGTTATGCCAAATGGTTAGCTGGGAGGAAAAACTGCAAAAGAAAATCCTAATGAAAAAGCCTTATCCAAAAGATCATCGATCATGAATCCCCTTTCTTGGTCCTACTCTTTTTTTTATAGGTAAAGAGAGATGGAGGTATAAATTTCCATAGGAGGTTTGGTTACCTAAATTTAATGTTCATGATGTGCTAGCTTTCCACCTAAATTCAATTTTTGATACATTAGCTCACACATGGATAAAGTAAGTAAGTTTAGGTGTTGACCATCAAAAGTTAGAGTGACCATCAATGATGGTGGGTTGAGGGGTGAAGGGTCCAAGGTCAAAGGGTTAATTTTGGTCAAGGTGGGTTAGAAGGTGAGTTGGTCAAAGAGTGTTTCAACTTGGGTTTGAGGTCAAAAGGGTGTGAATGGTAGGTTGGGCATCTAGGGGTATTTCAACATCTAAAATCATTGTGTGTAGTTTTCTATTGTCTATACTTTGTGAAATAGGGGTCCAAGTTGGTGTATTGATGGTTGTACTACCTATTATTTCATATTAAATAAAGGGTCCACCAGCCCTTGTTTTCACATGATATTCTTCTTGTCTTTCTTCCCAAACTTCATGCTCTATGAATTGAATATCCTGGCTGATTTTGAGTTCTTTGGTGATAGGATTGTACAACTGATAAGCCTTTGATTGATCACTATACCCTATGAATATGCATTTTTCACCTTTATCATCCCATTTTATCCTTCTATTCTTGGGCACATGTGTGTATGATACACAACCAAACACTTTAAGGTGTTCTACACTTGGCTTCCATGTTGGGGATCTAGAACAACAAACATGCTCTGATACCACTTGTTGGGAGAGGGTGTACACCGGAAGCACACAATTTGATTACTAATACCAAGCAACTTAATATGCGGAAATTAACCAGATTCACCAAGTAACTAGAATTCAGAATAACACATGATATGAGAGACAATACCAAATTGTATTAACACTTTATACAGAAAAGAATACAATAAAGAAGATGCCACTTCTTCTCCACCACCTTACAGAGGTTTCCCATGCCTCAAGTGAACAGTAATTCTTCTCCCCAAAGCTCTCCCTCTCACAGGTCCCAACACCCAACTCAAATACAGAGTTGGTGTTCACCTCCCGTGCTCCACGCACACCACAAGTGCTCCACGCACTCCACAAGCACTCCACGTGCTCCACAAGTACTCAAGGTACTTCAAGTAGATCTCCCATGAATCTGCAACAACCTGCAATTCAACAGACCATACTTATGGAAGGAACTCCCTTGCCTTCCTCTTGCACTATCCGAGTACACACCTGTACTCCAAGTAGATCCTGCCTGATACTGCTCCCTGTAGTGTTGCTGTCTGTATGACCTTGCACACCTGCAAGTCAAGCAATGGTTCCAATCACCTGTGAACCTCGACCTTGCACACACATACACCTGCAGATCAATGATCTTACTTATTGAAGAACCCAACTGGCTCTCCAATCCAGCACCAACACACCTGGTACTATGGCACTAGGAGGAACGCACCATAGCTCTACCTCACACACAGAAGGAGCTTATAATTATGCTCTCTTACTCCCTAGCACTCTTTTACAATACAACTATGAGTCTATTATATAGATCTCATCCAAACAATGATTAGACATCTAATTACAATAATTAGATCCGCAGCTATGAGTCTAAAATTAGCACTCATCATGCAAACTCTTGGTTCGTTAGCTAACTGCCCGTAAATAGCTCGCAGTCGAACCACACAGGCGACCGACGTCGGTCCCTGTCCGCCTGGGGTCGCCGACGCCGGCCGATATATGACCGACGTCGGTTGCCTTCCTGTCTCACCCTGCCGACGCCGGTTGGCCAGACCAACGCCAAACACTTCTGACACTCAGCAACTCATTCTGCAACCTCCTCCATGTCTGCATCAGTGAAGCTTTTAGCTCCACAATCCTAACAATCTCCCACTTGGAGATAAACAGCTGCACTGTACCTGTACCTGTACTCCGTCTAATCTGTTTCCTGGTTTGTATCCCTCTTCAAGCTCCCACCTGAAGACAACCCACCACACATCCCGTGGTGTACCACCTGTCATCCGAGTAACCTGCCACATCCGAACCTACAAATACCTGTAGTGAAGTCCTGACCCTGCATAGCAACACCTGCTGCCGGTCCCTCTCAGAAAACCTGAGAATCCACTTCCACGAATTGGGTCCTAACTCTCTGACAGCTCCCACTGCATGGGAATACTCAGGTCTATACCAGACCTCATGTGATTTCGGACACTGTACCTGTCCAGCCCTTAGTGTGCTCCGGTTCTGTATCCCGAACCTCGCCAACACCTGATTCACATCAGCTCCCACTCGAGACAAAATCACCCTGTGATCTCCATGCCTCCCATGTCAAAGAATTCCGCTGCTCCAAACTCCTCATGACATGCCACTGAACTAATCTTACCCTTAGCTCAACAAAACCCTGTATGTACACCCCTGCTAGCTAGCATACTATCCACATACAGCAACAGAATGGTGTTGCAATCACCATCCCCCTGGTAAGTCAAATCACAGTAGATACCCTGACATTGACTGAAGCCATGCTCCGTCCTCCACCTGTCAAAACCTGTACCACTGTCCTGCAGCTCCACAAGATCATATACCTGATCTTCCGTCTCATGTATCCGTTCTCTCCATTCTTCTACTAAGGAATCCATTCGTCTCTGTGCTTTTCATACCTGCTGGCAACTCCACCAAGACACACCTGTCTGGTTCTCCTCCAAGGAATCACATCCTCATCCATGCCAATCTCACACCTGTTTCCTGGATCCTTCCTGCTCTACAATCAGCAACAAGTATGAAGAAGAGGAACAACGAATTTGAGGGCCTACTTACGCCTTCAGTCCTCCGTATGGGTGTTTGAGACTCCTTGACAGCTTGCTGTCCACCCAAAATTCGTTACAGTGACCGACCTCGGTCACTCCACAGTCTGCATCCGACCGACGTCGGTTTCATGCGTCTGTACCTGACTACCAACCTGCCTGCGCTGGTGTCCCTGCTGCCGACGTCGGTTCTCCTAACCGACATCGGTCTTACATTCTGCCGACGTCGGTCCCATGACCGACATCGGTCTTACCCTGCCCGACATCGCCGGCGTCGGTCTGCACATGACCGACCTCGGCACCTGTCTGTTCGACGCCGGTTCCTCCTGACCGACATCGGTGTCTGTGTTCACCTGTGAGTGATGACTTTTTACCCGCGAGCTTCTTTGAATCAAAATCCATGTCCAAACTGCCCTGCTCAGAAGTATCCAGCCATATCCACTGGTTCTGTCCGCCATCTCCTCCATAAACACCAAGGCTTTCCAGTTCTTAAGCCTGTCAAATATATCTGTCTTCCGCTTAAGAACATGCATCTCCTTCCTGCTCATGTGGCCAAGCCTACGAAGCCACGTCTCCGTAACAAAAGAAGAATCAGTAATATAAACAAGTAGATAAAGGATACCTGTTTTCTTACCACCAGCTAATTCAAGTGCATCCGCTGTGAGAGTTCTTGTGCATCTCTCATCACCCAATCTTTCTGAAGAAATTAGCCATATCTCCAGACCTGGGACCTGCATGACCTTCATCAACACCTCTGTGTTGGCCGCCTGCAATTTCAGCTTCACTTTGCCTTTGCCAACAATCTGACAAGGCTTACCAGCTCCTCTACCTGGAACTGCATGGAAAGAGGCAACCGAATCTTTTATCCAAGATTCAACTTTATCCAAGAAACCTGCAAACACATCCTGTGCAACAACACCTGCTACATCTGTATCTTCAGTTTCTTCATGCTGATCTGTTACCAACCAACAATAATCTTTTACCTGCTCTTTCTTTCCATAGGACCGTGAGTGACCATCTGTGCTTTTCAACTCCTCCATTCTTAGCTTACTTTGATCTGCAGTTGCTCTACTCCCACTCGATCAGAAACCCCTGAGAGTGACCTGTAACCAAACACAAAACCTGCTTCCTCCAACCTCAGCTCAGATACCACCTGTTGGTATCAAGCTCAAGAACCTACAACCAAGGCTCTGATACCACTTGTTGGGGATCTAGAACAACAAACATGCTCTGATACCACTTGTTGGGAGAGGGTGTACACCGGAAGCACACAATTTGATTACTAATACCAAGCAACTTAATATGCGGAAATTAACCAGATTCACCAAGTAACTAGAATTCAGAATAACACATGATATGAGAGACAATACCAAATTGTATTAACACTTTATACAGAAAAGAATACAATAAAGAAGATGCCACTTCTTCTCCACCACCTTACAGAGGTTTCCCACGCCTCAAGTGAACAGTAATTCTTCTCCCCAAAGCTCTCCCTCTCACAGGTCCCAACACCCAACTCAAATACAGAGTTGGTGTTCACCTCCCGTGCTCCACGCACACCACAAGTGCTCCACGCACTCCACAAGCACTCCACGTGCTCCACAAGTACTCAAGGTACTTCAAGTAGATCTCCCATGAATCTGCAACAACCTGCAATTCAACAGACCATACTTATGGAAGGAACTCCCTTGCCTTCCTCTTGCACTATCCGAGTACACACCTGTACTCCAAGTAGATCCTGCCTGATACTGCTCCCTGTAGTGTTGCTGTCTGTATGACCTTGCACACCTGCAAGTCAAGCAATGGTTCCAATCACCTGTGAACCTCGACCTTGCACACACATACACCTGCAGATCAACGATCTTACTTATTGAAGAACCCAGCTGGCTCTCCAATCCAGCACCAACACACCTGGTACTGTGGCACTAGGAGGAACGCACCATAGCTCTACCTCACACACAGAAGGAGCTTATAATTATGCTCTCTTACTCCCTAGCACTCTTTTACAATACAACCATGAGTCTATTATATAGATCTCATCCAAACAATGATTAGACATCTAATTACAATAATTAGATCCGCAGCTATGAGTCTAAAATTAGCACTCATCATGCAAACTCTTGGTTCGTTAGCTAACTGCCCGTAAATAGCTCGCAGTCGAACCACACAGGCGACCGACGTCGGTCCCTGTCCGCCTGGGGTCGCCGACGCCGGCCGATATATGACCGACGTCGGTTGCCTTCCTGTCTCACCCTGCCGACGCCGGTTGGCCAGACCAACGCCAAACACTTCTGACACTCAGCAACTCATTCTGCAACCTCCTCCATGTCTGCATCAGTGAAGCTTTTAGCTCCACAATCCTAACATTCCAGTTGTTCCAAGATTCTTGAGGGATCACATCCTTTACACTCTTTATTGGACATATATTTAGTAATTACACAGTTTTTGTTATAGTCTCAGCCCAAAAATAATTAGGCAAAACCTTTGCCTTTAACATGCTCCTTGCCATCTCTTAGATGGTCCTATTCTTCCTCTCAATTGCACCATTTTGTTGTGGTGTATACCTAGCTGTAAGTTACTTCTTTAT
Source organism: Torreya grandis (assembly GCA_037957365.1). Lineage (NCBI taxonomy): Eukaryota > Viridiplantae > Streptophyta > Pinopsida > Cupressales > Taxaceae > Torreya > Torreya grandis. The sequence goes on along the minus strand of JARHVA010001838.1, from coordinate 852,738 downwards.
ACCATGATCCCTGAAAAAATTCATGAACTCATTGGATATATATGTAGACACCAATATCATGTCAACCCCCCCTTGGTACCTTTCCAACACATTAACACTCCTAACCCACACTTGAACCCCTTTCACCTTGGACACCTCGCCTAGACACCTCACCTAGACACCTCGACCTAAGACCATTTCTTACTCTATGAGTCACCCATGACCTATTCTCACTCCATCCTAACCTCCTAACTAACTCTCGTGCCTAATAAACCCATGTTTTGACCGTTTTCCAATGGCAAATGCACTTGGAAGATGGAGAAATGGGCAAAGAGCTAAAAATAGCCCTTTTACCCATTTTCTAGCCACCGACGTCAGTTAATTATCGGCCGATGCCGACGAGATCACCGACATCGATTACATAAGCTAGGTTCTAACCTTGAGCTACGCCCCCAGACTTCTTTAGATTAACGTGCACACTCTGATCTCAAGCATCAGAACTCAACTATCATTCTCCTAGCTCTGAAGCTCTACACAAGTCAGTCATTCCAAAAATTGGATTGAAATATTATACGAGGACCTCAAAATCAGCCACAACAGGAATGGGCATTCTGACACCTTGGTTCTTCATCCAATAGAGCTAAGTATTCTACTTATCATTTCGGTATTTTAGAATGTGTTGGTAATTAGTTTCTATTTACTATTTCTAAAAACACTATTAAGAGACCCGACTTCATCTGTGGAGAGGTTGAAAGGCCTTCTTCTTATTCTTACCCCCTTTACACACCTACCCTTTAACTCCACCCTTCTGCAGACCTTATCCACCTTCCTACAACCCTGCACAAACCTTTAAAACTTTCAGACCCCTCTGACCATTCTAGAAATACCCTGAGACCCGTCCAAGGCCCACTGCCCATACCGACATTGGCAGCCTAACCGACGTCGGCACAATTTACCTACCAACATCGGCAGCCTAACTGACGTCGGTGACTGTGCAAACCAAAAAACTTATCCAAACAGCCCAAAGACCAAACAAAACCTTTGACCAGCCTACTATAACACTCTGAGACACGCGAACTACAGGGAACAGGTACACAATATTCTACCTTTCCATTTCTTTAAGTTTTTTATCATTCTTTTTTATACAACACTCTTTTCTTTAAATAGTGGACTGTCATCCCTTAAGGAGCTTTACGCTTCCGAGACCGAGCGTGTAGCTTGGCAGTCCACCATATCTTATTCTAACATCTTCTGTGTTTAAGTCTTATTCTTTCTACAGGTGTTTCCTCTACATCCAAAGAGGATCTCTCATAATGCTTGGATACGGTGCGCATCTTAATTTGGGTAACGTCAAACCCCAAACCTTTAACTTTAGTTTCTTCTTTCTTCTGAATGTAATTAGCAAAAACTTAGAGAAACATTTTGGCACACTCGGTGGGACACCTAGATTTTTCCTTGGGTTCATTCTTCTAAAAATCAAACTTTCATATAGATGCATTAGGAAAATATTCTCTTCTTGCATCCTTCTTTTATCTCTTTATTCCGAAAAGAAACCATTAGCAAAAATTAAAAAGAACATCCTTCTTTTTCTTCTTGTCACTTCTTGCCTACATCTTAGAATAGTGAAAAATTCATACTCTTAACCTTTTCTCCAATTTTTTGCATTTGAACAAAATATTTCAATTTGAATTAAAAATTATTGCATTTCATTCCTACTTGAATGCATATTTAGCTCACTTAGTAATTAAAAGCATTATGAATAAATCATAGTGCACAAATTTTACACAACCAGATCACAATCAAATCAAATTAAACATTTAAACTTACCTGAGACAAGGCCTGTCTAGGATTTCATCACATAGCGGATACCTTACCCCACCTGGCGATCTTACTTGGACTTCACTACCAAGAGGAGGACCCACTCTGTTCTCTGGCATAGTATAAACTATAGGCAAAGTATATATTGGCTAAGCAGCCCAGCTCGGCTCTGGGTTCGTGAAGTGAAGGGAGCAAGCCCCAGCACCAGGCCACGTACTGAACCTAACACAGATCTTTGAGCACCAAAACATAACTTGAAACCAGCCATAGATTTCCTCTTTAGGACCCATTCTACAAGCCCAATTCCCAAACACATTCTTTTAAGGCATAAGCCACCACGACTCTAAAATTTATTCCTAGGAATTTAACATTTTAGAGGTTGCTTTCCTATTCATCTATTCTATTATTTTTATCTGATTGTTTGAGTTGGTAAGGTCGCAACATTCTGAAGTTCAAAAATAACTCAAAATATTTCCTTCTTCCAAAAACTCTCAATTTTTTGTGTTTCTAAAATTACACAGAAACCGACATCAATTTTTCCACCGACGTCAGCAACTCATTTTCACCGACATCATTTTTTCCACCGACATCGACAAAATTTTATAACCGATATCGGTTAAATAACCGACATCGATCACTGTCAACAAATTTTATCCCCAAACAACAAGCTTAAAATCCAACTTTTTGGCTGTTAAACATAAATTCTGGTTTTTTGAAATTGAAACACAATTTTTTGGAACCTAAACCCCTTTTGCCTTGAATAGTTTTGACACGTAGTCAAGCCAAATCTCTTGTTGACCACGCAAGTCAATAGCCACTTCCACCTTCACCTTTCATATCAAGTCACCAAATGGAGTATACTTCAGAAACTGAGCGTACTCCTATCCAACCTACCCCTAATTAACCTCCTATTATTCCTGAAGGGGATCAAGACTTTGAGAGATTCATTGACCTCAACGTCAAGGCTCTCCAACATTATCTCGCTAGAAGCCAAATGCAAGATCCATTAGGTAACCCTATTTATGGGATGCCAACTTCTTTAGTTGAAGCGGCAATGATATCAACAAAATCTACTACCCAACCTATGGTCACTCATGCTATTGCCTCAATCAGTAACCCAACCATGGCCAATGTTCAAGATTTGGCCTCTCCTTCCATCTTTTCAAGCCCTACCTCCATCGGGGTTTTTGTACCCCCTCAACCACAAATAATTCAACCAAGTTTGACACCTTTCTAGAACTTGATTGTCTCTATCCCATCCTCTCTTACGCTTATAAACATGAGAGTGGCTACTCATCCTTTCACTAGTGTCACCACCATCCAACCACCCTTGGTGACATCTAGTCAAGTTGTGCCCCCCAACTTCATGGCACAAGTCCCCTTGGCTTTGACATTGGCCCCTATGACAAACTATCAATATGTTGCACCTACACAAATGCAACCAAGTACATCATACGCCCCTCCCAATGCCTTACAAGTACCCTACAACTTAGGGGGTGCCCCTCATGCCAATCCATCTGTCGATCTAATAAAAATGCTGATGGATAAGATGTCCAACCTTGAGACATTTGTTTTAGGTTTAAGGAGTGTTCTTTCATATGAACAAATCTGCTACAAACCCATTCACCCTTCAGTTCCCATTCGACCATACCCTAGCTAGTGGTAACTCCTAAAATTTACTCGCTTTCAGAGTAAAGAGGACCCACAACAACATCTACAAGCATTTAGACACGTTTGCTACCTCATAGCACACGATGATGCGTTATTACTTCACACATTCCCCATGTCACTTTCTGGTGCCACCCTTGATTGGTATAGTTCCATTACCAGTCATTCTCTCTTTGCCTTCACTCAACTAGCTCAGCTATTCCTCAACCACTTCTCAATCAACATCACCAAGAAGGTCTCCATCACAGACCTATATTTTATTAGACAATTTGACGATGAATCAATAGCAAACTTTGTCGCCCGTTGGAGAGGTCTGATCAACCAACTCTCCTTTTCACTACCTCAATCTGAGCTCATTGAGCTCTTTTCAAGAGCATGTGATAAGCACATCTCATCTACTTTGCAGGTTCAAACTTTCCATACATTTGATGAAGCTTTCACTATGGCCCAAAATCTTGAATTCTGTGCAGTCAAAGAAGACAGGGTCAAATTGCGTAGTAAAAATACCAATGCAAAATCCAATGACTCTTCTTCTTCTTCTTCCCACTCCAAATCTAAAGGATCAGCGAACACTATGGTCCTTAGATCATCATCTTATACCACCACCAACCAATCTGAACCTTCCACATCACAAAACATCACAAAACAATTCCAACAATGGTATGTACAGCATCAATACACTCCAATGGGAGAATCATACACTTCTATATTGGATAAACTAGTAAAGCAGGGAGTCCTTAACCTCCCTCAAATCTAACCTATCTAATTTAACCCCTCATAAGCCATCCCTGCATGGTATAGGTAAAATGACTTTTGTAACTATCACCATGTCAACGGTCATGACACAGACGATTGTAAAACCTTCAAAAACATTGTTCAAGACATGTTGGATAAAGGGGAGCTTGTTTTGGATAATCCTAATGTGTTGGCCAACCAAAACATGGATATCTTTAGGCAACTATTTCCTAGCCATCCCCCAAGTCAAAACAATGTTCAGACCATGGCCGATGACCTTCAAGAACGCAATATATGCACGATCGACATGGTCTCTCCTTTCATTCCTAACCAACCTCTCCCACAATCTGAAGAGGTTAGTTAACCCATTTCTCCACCATGAGAAGAAGAGGGTATTTTACCCATATCACCCTCACGACATCAAACACCTCCTCCACACATACTTCTACCTCATGAGGAACCCATATTACCTGTTCCTCTTGCCCCGACCTTCCCTCTTCTTCTACCATTGGAAGAAGTTACCATTCATACCACACGCCATCATGTAGAAGAGGACATAATCCCTCTACTTCACCCTTTAGAGGAGCCTTCCTCTCCTATTTGTCCTCCACCGATGGAGGATAGTCCTCCATCAACCCCCCTTTTACACGTAGGAGAGTCTACTTTGACCTCTCCCATATTGGAGGATGCTTTGATGGCACCAATGCTGGTGGCCCCACCTTCATCCTTCTTATCACCAATTGAGGATCATACTTTCCATGCTCCTAGACCACACATAGAAGGCATGATCATCCCTGCACTCTATCCTCTTGAAGAGCCACATTCTCCAATCCCTTCTCCACCGAGAGAAGAACTTGATACCTCACCCACCTCAGCCAAAGAAGATCCAGTGACGGTTTTCTCTCACCTTTGGCCTGAGATCGCTGCATCCAATATGTTTCTGCTCTCACAATCGCCCAAATCCTCTAAAATAGTGACTAAGGCCTTGCGTGACATCACCTAAACCGTTCTCGCGATTGGCAAAAAACTTAGAATTTCTCCACTCTAGGAACCTAAAACATGAGGCATTATGGGAGCGACTTAAGGCTCCTTATCTTACATATCTCACTTCATCTTATACTACTGACCCTTCCACAACAATTCACCCCAAATTCTTTGATGAGGATCAAGCTCCCACTTCTAAATCATCAAAATTTTAGCCTTCCACATCTGAACCTAAACCCTCACAGGCGTCCACCATGCCGAAGCATATTAAATCTCTCGATGTTCACCCTATATCAAACCTCACTCACCCACAAGTGAAGGTAGATTTAAACCTTGCCCCGCACAGTATTGGTCCTCTCACCATGCTAAAGAAGATTGTTAAACTACGTCAGAGAAATCCTCCCCCACCTTCATCATTGCCCTTTATCTTGGGTCCACATCCTTCCACTTTAAAAGGAGTGCTCCTTATTCCAACACCTCACAAAAACAAATTACCTCCATTACTCCCTCTACCCATCAAAAACATACTTCTTCCAAAAAATTCAACACCTCTCATTAAGAAAGTGTCATCTACGTGTGTGGCCACACCACCAACCAAAAAGGTGGTACGAAAAACTCCTCCTACAACTCCTAAATAGAAGTTGTCAACTCCTATTACAACAAAGAGCGCAGACCCATTAGTGGGTTCTTATGCTTCGATGTTATGTCAATTATTGCAATCATCTAGCATCGTTCTCCTGCCCATTAAGCCATACCAACCTCTCAAACCAAAACCATCTTGGTTCAATGACACTAAAATCTACTGGTATCATCGCACACCTAGGCATGATACTGAGTGTTGCTGCACCCTTAAGGTTGCCATTCACCAACACTTGAAAAAGAACATCCTTCTCATCGAGGATTCTTTTGACAAACTATCGACATCATCCCATGCCTCCCAAATCTCCTCACTTGAATCGGGACCCCAACGTGAGACTATGGTCCCTCTACCACCTTCTTCCCCTTTATTCGAAATCAACACAATTAATGTGGTCACTAGGTCACAAACCCTAAAAGACAAAGGAAAAGAGTAGGTTTATACCCCTTTGACATATCTATTTTCCAAGCCCTCTCCACCAACAAAACCCAAGATTTCTATCTTGGGCACATCTCAACCAACATCTTCCAAGGAAATTCCTCTTAACCTCTCTAGTCCACATGATGTTTGGTATAAACAACTTGTCGACTACTTGACTTATTCTATCACTCCTCCCAACCTCTCTAGCAATGGACGGTAGGCTTTTATCAAGAGTACTACTCGATACACCATGATAGGGGGTATTCTCTACAAACGAGGCTTCAACAGCCTCCTTCTCTAATGCCTAACTACCACTAAGACATTTCATGCCATCAAACAAGTCCATGATGGGATTTGTGGTGGACATTTTAGTGGTAACTCGATTGCAAAGCACATCCTTCGCCTGGGTTATTATTGGCCCACTCTTAACCAAGACTACAGTAACTATGTTCGATGTTGTATCAAATGCCAATAACATGCTAACCTACTTCACGTCCAACATCGCATCAAGCGTGCCTACAAATTTTTTTTGAAAGAGCAAGATTTCAAAATAAGAGATCTTGTCCTTAAAGAAAACCAACATGTGACCAATATGGAAAGAATAAAATGAGGCAAGTTTGCTCCTAATTGGCTCGAACCTTATATAATAACACACAAATATGGATCAGAGACTTATCATCTGTCTTCTCTCAAAGGCTGGCCAGAACCTAAGCCCCTTAATGCCTTACATCTGCGACCATTCTACTGTTAATCAAGTAATCATTCACTTGGTGTTTAACTTGAGCTTGTCCTTTGAGTAACCCCCATCATCTTCATTCCTATTCCTATCAACCCTTTTCCCCTATAACAATTAGCTAACCCTTTTTTTAAAGCATTAAATGCTTTGTCCTAATAAAAGGGAAACCCCTAAACCTCTATAGTCTAGTCCATGACTAAAAATTTAGTCAACAAACAAACAAAAAAAACATAAAAACTGGGATGCCTAACAAAAGGTCATTAACTATAAATGTAGACTGCTCCCTTGAAGGACAACTACATTATTGTTGTAACTAATAGACTGCTCCCTTGAAGGACAACTATTCAAAGCTATCAAAACATACAAAGCAAAACATAGACCACTCCCTTGAAGGATGGCTATGCCCAAATTTTGCTACCATAATAGCACCCTCTCAGAAGCTGCCCACATCGATCAGCTTCACATGACCACAAAACAAAACAACATCCCCAAGTAGACTTCCCGTATTGATCAGTCTACCCAAAAAAAAAGACTGACAAACTATTAAGTCATGGACTTGTTTATAGTCATTTTTAGGGTCACCTATAAAAGGGGCAAAGTTATCCCTGCTAAAAAGGGTTACTCTATCCTCACATCTCACATAATCACACCTATTACCCCAAAAACCCAAGGGATTTTGAGCTCACTTAATGTCAAGTGATTCGATTACTTCTCTAACACAAACCAATGGTCAATGACATAATGTATGAATGGGGCTTTTGTTTATAACAACCCTATCTGTACTATCATTATGGTCTTTTTCAATGAAAGAGCAATGCGCCTTTCACTTCTTACACATCTTCGTCACATGCCAATAACATATAATCAAAACATTTTCTAACGACTAACATAACCTCATGATTTATTTACTACAAATACCAATTTGTGTTATATAAATTATCATAGCCTATTCACACTAGTTTCTATGAAAAACAATACACATGGAAACTATCAACCAAACACAATTTATGTCAAGCATAAACCATCACCAATATGGAAACCTGCTAAAGCATAAATAAACTCATTTCATTTTTAGCATACACCATCACTAATATGAAAATTGATAAGAATGAAAAACCACATAACCTATGTTACAGAATACACCATCACACAATATGGAAAAGGCTGTAACATCATCATACACTCATCATATCAAGCATATACCATTACACATATGGGAAATGCTAAAAACACTAACATAACCAGACCAACTAACAACCTCTTTGACTCTTCTTCCCTTTTGGGGAGAACTACATTGGCCTAAGGCCCTTAAAACAGGGGCTATGTAGGCAGTACTCAGTCGACATGGGATCTTTTGAGGTTAGCTCGGCCATCCGTTCGTCTGTCTACCCAATGGACCAACTATTCAACCTAAAACTATCCAAAATCATGACCTAACAACCAGCCCTGACATTGTAGAAGTCGCCTAGACTTCTCATGGGGCACATTGGAGATCATGTACATCTCCTTAACCACAATAAACAAACACTTGAGATCACTTATATCTCAGCCTGACTCGACAAATAACCTTGGATATCATGACTATCTCCTCAGACCACGACCATTTTCGAGAAAACTTTGCCTTGGTTGTTTTGATTGCATATGCTACCTCACGAATAGTTAGCAAATTGTACGTGCCCCTCACATCTATTGTCGAATCATGACCAAGTTGATCCTCGATATCTATGACATTTTCATGTTTTTTAGGAGCACTTCCTAGCCCAAATACTTGGAACATGATGACCATTGGAGATACAGCTTTGATCGATTAACCCAATCAACTACCACTAATAAGCTGGGGACTAGTTACTTTGATTTTAGTCCTCCTTAACCATTAGAGCTATAGTTTTGATCGTTTAACCCAATCAGCTACCACTAATAAGCTAGGGACCGGTTACTTTGATTTTAGTGCTCCTCGACCTTGCCTGTGATAATTTGACCTACCTATCGAGTGAAGTGGTATACATGCAATCTCAACTATTGTAGCATTCACACTCCCACCTCACCTTACCCATCCACTACCTATCAAATCGGCACTTGATTTCAGGTTCCCTTCTCTCGATTCCTGCTTTGAGGGGGAATACATCATCTTATACTTGGGGCAACCCACATCTATTTTTGTCTTGCAGTTCATCAAGACAAAGCACAAGACAAAAAGGGGCAAATGTAGACACCAATATCGTGTCAACCCCCCTTGGTCCCTTTCTAACACGTTAACACTCCTAACCCACACTTGAACCCCTTTCACCTTGGACACCTCACCTAGACACCTCGCCCTAAGACCATTTCTTACTTTATGAGTCACCCATGGCCTATTCTCACTCCATCCTAACCTCCTAACTAACTCTCATGCCTAATAAACCCATGTTTTGACCATTCTCCAATGGCAAATGCACTTGGCGGATGGAGAAATGGGCAAAGATCTAAAAATAGCCCTTTTACCCATTCTCTAGCCACTGACATCAGTCAACTGTCGGCCGACGCCGGTGGGATCACCGACGGGTTTTAAGCTTGAGCTACGCTCCCAGACTTCTTCAAATTGATGTGCACACTCTGATCTCAAGCATCAGAACTCAACTATCATTCTCCTGGCTCTGAAGCTTTGCACAAGTCATTCCAGAAACTGGATTGAAACATTGTATGAGGACCTCAAAATCAGCCACAATGGGAATGAGCATTCTGACACCTTGGTTCTTCATCCAATAGAGCTAAGTATTCTACTTCTCATTTCAGTATTTTAGAGTACGTTGGTAATTATTTTATATTTACTATTTATAAAAACACTGTTAAGAGATCCGACTTCATCTGTGGAGAGGCTGAAAGGCCTTCCTCTTATTCTTACCCCCGTTACACACCTACCCTTTAACACCACCCTTCTGCAGACCTTATCCACCTTCCTACAACCCTACACAAACCTTTAAAACTTCCAGACCCCTCTGACCATTCTGGAAATACCCTGAGACCCGTCTAAGGCCTACTGCCCCTACCGACATCGGCAGCCTAACTGACGTCAGCAACTGTGCAAACTAGAAAACTTATCCAAATAGCCCAAAGACCAAACAAAACCTTTGACCAGCCTATTGTAACACTCTGAGACACGCAGACTATAGGGAACAAGTACACAATATTCTACCTTTCCATTTCTTTAAGTTTTTTATCATTCCTTTTTATACAACACTCTTTTCTTTAAATAGTGGACTGTCATCCCTTACAGAGCTTTACGCTTTTGGGATCAAGTGCGTAGCTTGGCAGTCCACCATATCTTATTCTAACATCTTTTGTGTTTAAGTCTTATTCTTTCTACAGGTGTTTCCTCTATAGCCAAAGAGGAGCTCTCACAATGCTTGGATGCGGTGCGCATCTTAATCCAAGTAACGTCAAACCCCAAACCTTTAACTTTAGTTTCTTCTTTCTTCTGAGTGTAATTAGCAAAAAATTAGAGAAACAATATACTCTCCCCCTCTATCCATCCTCAAAATATTGATGTAGTGGCCACTTTGCTTCTCCACCATGGCCTTGAATTGCTTGAAGGTCTCAAATGCTTCTGATTTGTTCTTCAAGAATTACATCCATATCTTCTGGCTATAATCATCTATGAATGTCATAAAGTAGACATTCTTGGATTGGGAGGGGGTCTTCATTGGACCACATAAGTCTGAATGTATCAACTCTAAAGGAGCTCTAGCTCTTCATGCCTTACCCATGAAAAATGCACTCCTATGTTGTTTCCCCAATATTCATCCTTCACATACCTTATTTGGTTGTTTTATAAGGGGTAACCCCTTCACCATAACTTCTTATGAATAATATTCAACCCTCTAAATCTCAAATTCCCATACTTGAGATGCTAAAGTGTAGACTCATATACTATCACTATTTTGAATGCTGCTACAAGCTCACTTTGCATTCTCAATGAAAACATGCAATTGCTTGTCATCTCAACTACTGCAACCTACCTATTACAACCACTCTTATCAAAGATGATACACTCACAATTATCAAATTTGGCCTTATACCCATTTTTCATAAGTTGTCCAATGTTGATAAGCTTGTGTTTCAACTTGGGTACATAGTAAACATCATGAATTTGCCTTTTGTCACCTTGATTGGTGTGGATTGAAATACATCTTTTTCCCATGATGGGAACCTTATCATTATTTCCCATCTTCACCTCTGATTTTATTTCCTCATCTATGTGGTTGAACATCTCTTTGTTCTCACTCATGTGGTTGCTACAACCACTATCTAAGTACCATGTTTCTTTACCACTTTGCTCAACAATACTACATGTTATAAACAAGCTTCCTCCTTTCTCGTTCCTATTAGGTTTAGCCTCTTGTGTATGATTGAAATTTGAATTTTTCCTATTCATGTCATACTCTTTTCTAAACTCACTAGCATAATGTCCATACATCTTACAATAGTAGCATTCAACACTAGATTTATCATATCTTTGTGTGGATCCTCCTCTAGAAGTGTTGTTGCTCATTCCTCTTCCTCTTCCATGTGACTCTTGATGGCTATGTCTTCCACCTTCTTGACTGCTACAAGTTCTTCCTCTTCCTCTATTATTTGATCCTCTCCCCTTTCCTTTCACATTCACATTGGTCTTGAATGCTTACTCATGGGAGGAGGTGGTTGACCTATTCAATATTTGTTCATGAGTTTGCAAGGAGCCCATTAACTCATCCACTATCATTTGCCTCAAATATTTTGAATCTTCTATTGCAACCAATATAAGGTCAAATCTAATTGGAAGAATCATCAACACGCTCTCAATGATCTTATGATCTTCAAGGTTATCACCACATGTCTTTATTTGATTGACAATGTTCATTTTCCTTATGAAGAATTCATTGATAGACTCATTCTCCTTCATTTTTAGGGTCTCAAATTCCATCCTTAAGAGATACAAATTGACAATCTTCACCTTGTCACTCCCTTGATATGCATTCTGCAAAATATCCCATGCTTGCTTGGAATGGATAGTTGTTGCTATCCAAAGAAAGATTGCATTCTCTAATGCCATTTGTATATAGTTGAGTGCCTAGGAATATTTCCTCATATTCGCCTTCAGCACATTCTTTTGTCCTTGGGTCAAAGCATTGAAGGTAGCCATGTATGCAACCTCATTGTACCTAACTTCAACCAACTCCCATAACTCTTGAGAGTTGAATATTGTTTTCATTTTGATGCTCCACTCATCATAATTTTTGCCATCAAACATAGGTTGTTGACATGACCCTAAACTTCCTATTACCATGTCTGAATCCACTATTCACTTATGGGCTCTAATACCTATTGACATAGTAGATTGCACCCTCTAAAGGGAGGCTTAACTCTTTTCCTCTATGTAGCAAAATGGAGACATTCCTCTTGATTTGGGTTGAAAACGTGAGGAATGAATCTCTAGATTAGGGGATGGCTCCCCTTGATGCACCTTAAGGCCCTGGATTTTCTATTGCTAACAATGTGGGGGGAGATGAAAAGGTAGAGAAATACTAAAATTAGAACCTTAACTAAAGTGTTGATGCACCAAAATAGTTGGTCTACTTAGTTTTGACATACACTTTACACTAGAGAGAAGTAAGCATACACTTCATTCAAATGAGAACCTTTCTTTCATCAATGTTTCAACAAGGGATCCTATGGAGATACAGGGAGGAATAACTACTAGAGGTGTTCTATGACACACTATGGATAGCCTATTCACATGCGCCTATACTCTGAGATGGACACTTCTTGTTAACCTACAAGAGAATAACTCACAATACATTATATATGTTGGAATAAACTTATGAAAATATGAAAATAAAATGACTTAACACAAGATAAAACCATAGACATATGCAAAAGTGCAAGCTCAAATGGAGTTAAAAATGCTTCTTCTAATTCAAGGTAAATTCCTTCAGGGCTTCACCATACAAGCTAAGATATATATTTTCAAATGATAAGTTACAAATATATAGAGAACTAGAAACAAGATAGCTAACAAATCAAGGAATGGAAACCCATGCTACGTTAAACACTTCTGCAGAGACCACAAGACCATGATGTTGTCATATTCTTCTAATTGTGTATGAGAGAGCCATACTGTAGATGTCCAAGTCACTACCCTTTCTATCTTGAGCCTACAAAATCATGGGATACTCCTTCTAGAAACTGACAAAACCATCCCCAAGTTATTGTGGCTGGACCATGCTCTCTTCAATGTTGGGTGCAATTGGTTGTGCATTAATGGTTAAGCATGAAAACACAAGCTACTCTCCTCTATAGTTTTAAAATGAATATATTTTATTGGTTTTCGGTAGATATATTTCGCCAAATGTATTAATTCTTCTTGTTAAGTCATCTATGCGACTTGTCTTGGTCTGAGTGGTCATTGATTCTATCCTTTGTCTTTGTCAGTAGCTAGAATTGTTCCTTGTTTTGTCTTTTTTGATTTGTCTTTGCCCATGTTTTGTCTCTTACCTTCGACTTTTCCTTTTCCTTGGCCTTTTATTTTCTTACTCTTTGACTCATCAAGCCTTCTTTGTTTCAGGATTTTTGCCGCACTTTCCTTTAGACAAAATGTCTAAAGGAATTCTTTATTTTGATTGCTTCTTTTCCTGAAGGGCACGTGCCCATCAGACCTTTTGTCTTTGTTATTCACTTTCTCAAGGTTCCTTCTACAAGGGCACATACACTTCAAAGTTTTTTCAAATGTCCTTCAAAAAAGTGAAGTTCTCTTTCTTTTCCTAGGTGCCCTCTGAAAAGACACTTGCCCTTTAGACTTTTTGCAAACATCCTTCAAGCTATCAAAATGCCCTCTGAAGGAAATCCATTTCCTTTTTTGAATTGCTTTAGACCATTTCAATTTATTCAATCACTTATAAAATTAGACAAGTAATGCACCTACACAAACCTGAATTGCACTTGGCAAAGCAGAATGAGGGAAACGCCTAGCTTTTTCATGAGAAAGGTCTGGCAGATAACATTTTTTGCACAAGGTAGTAGAGGGATGTTCTATCCAAAACATGTATTGGATGTATTTTACAAGGAAAAATGAGGGGGTGTCAAATTTTAGCTTATAGGACCAAAAATTGGTCAACACAATTAGTAACTCACATGGGAAGCATGTCTATTATGCTTGGGAAGACTGGTAGCCAAAAAGTCCATTGGGCATGGAGTCAGGATGCATCTTGGAGAAGTCGATAATAGTTTTGTAATGACCTATGAACCATCAAAAATTTTACCCCAAAAAACAAGGAAAAAAAACATACGAAGGCTAAAAACACTACACGCATGCATAACAACACTTAGGGAAAATAAGGAAAAATAAGGAAAACTATGTATATGACAAAATAAACCTAGTAACAATGCTTAAGATATATCCCATTGACTAAAATATGTATCTCTTAACCATACAACTTGGAAAGTTAGAAAGCATTGTGTTGCATGCATTGGGTGATGACATATGGGTGACTCCACAAAGCATCAAACTTCGTGTGCATTCCAGGCTTAGCTCAGTCCTCATCCCACTTCAAGACAATGTCACCTTCTGAGAAGCTCCTTGGCATAGACCTTTTATCAAAATGTTTCTTTGTTTGTTGTTGGTGGATGGTCATGGCATACATGGCTTGGTTTCTCGCTTCTTGAAGCTCCATTAGCTCACAATACCTGACTTCTCGGCTATCACTCTCCATCAATTATAGTTGATGGGCAAGATCCAAGGATGGTAAATAAAGTGAGATAGGAAGTCTAGATTCCCTTCCATACACAAGTATGTATGATTAATTCCCAATTGCCTTCTTTTGAGTGATCATATCTGCCCAAAGAGCTGTCTTTAACTTGGCATGCCAAGTCCTTTGATTTTCCTCCATTGTCCTCTTTATGATCCTAATCAAATTCTTTTTTGTGGACTTGGCCTACCCATTTCCTTGTGGATAGTAGTTGGAATAAGTGCTGAGATAGATGCCATACTTAAATTCCCACTCACTTGTCTTTGTTCCCAAGAAAGCCAATGCATTCTCTGAAATGATTATGGTGAAGACCCCAAATCTTGTCACTATGCCTTCATAGAAGTCTAGGACTGCACTCTCATTGGCCTCTTTCAAAGCTATGGCCTCTACTCACCTTGTGAAATAATCTATGGTAGTCAAAACCCACTTGTGTCTAGCACTAGGAGGATTGATCATCCCTATGAAGTCCAACCCCCATTGCATGAATGGTTTTTCCACCTAAATAGGATGAAGAGGCATGGCAGCCAACCATTGCTTCCCATCAAAGAAGGCACATTTTTGACATTTTCTCACCCAAGAATGAGTGTCTTTAAAGAAATTAGGCCAAAAATAACCATCCCTCATAATCTTTGCAACTATGGCCTTGGGAGTAAAGTGGCCACCAACTGATCCATCATGGAATTCAAACAGTACCTTGTCAACTTGGTCTGAATCAATGCATCTCAAGAGCACCCTTAAAAAGTCTTTTTTGAATATCATTCCATAAACTAGGACATAAGGAATATATTGGAGTCTAAAATACCTCCTTTTGGTCCTATCAAAACCTTGTAGACACTCACCAGTTTAAAGGAAATGAACCATGTCTTGTGCCTAGCTCTTCATGATTGTAGGTACAACTGCTAGAGGTTCATCATGGAGTACCAAAACATCCTCTACTGGCTCTTTCAAATTTTCAGCAAGGTTTTCACACAACCCTATTCCTCTCATCAGCTTGGTGGTCTTGATCTCTATGTCATACTCCATTACTTTGGTGATCCAACCTACCCTTTTCTCATTCAAGTCTCAATTCAAAAAGAAGTATTTTACACTAGGATGTGGAACCATGATGTGAATTTTGCTTCTAGACAACATATGTATGAACTTCTTCAAATTTTATATGACTGCAACCACCTACTTCTCAACATACATGTATCTAACCTCATATCCTTCTAAACCTTGGCTAAAAAAAGTAAGAGGTTGTTCTAAATTCTCACCATTTGCTTGAGTGAGCATAGCAGAGATTACCTCTTCATTCCCAAAGGTGTATTTATTGAAGTCCTTGGAGAAGTTTGGACTAGCCAGGGTAAGAGCTTGGGTGATAGCTTGCTTGATGCCTTCAAAGCTTTATCTTCTTCTCTTTGTCCACGTGAATGTCTCATACTTCCTTAGCATGGAAGTTAGTGGCTTGACAAGCTCAACAAAGTTATGAATGAATCTCATAATGAAATTTATCTTACCAAAGAAACTTTGTATGCCCTTCTTATGCTTAGGCAAAGACAATGTTAAGATGGCATGCACCCTCTCTAGATCAATAGACAGGCCTTCCTTCAAAATGACATGGCCCAAGAGCTTGCCTTCATGGATGGCAGACACACATTTATTTGGGTTGAGAGAGATGCCAAACTCTCTACACCTTTCAAATATTTGGATTAGGTGCTTCAAGTGTTCACTTGCCTCCTTGGAGAAGACTGTCACATCATAAGATAAACTAGCATAATGTCATTGATCAAATTTTGGAAAGCCATATCCATAACACATTAGAAGTTAGCTCCAACATTTGATAATTTGAATGGCATCTTCTTGTAGGCATATGTTTCCCACTTGGTGGTGATGGCTTTCTTATATTGGTCACATTATTGTACCAAGATTTGATTGTACCTAGAGTAGTCATTTAGGAGAGAGAATCATTCACTACCTATCACCATCTGAAGAATTTGCTCCATACTTGGAAGGGGATAGTGATCTCTTAGTGAGACTCTATTTAGGTCTCTGAAATCTACACACAATCTAACTTCTCCATTCTTCTTCCTAATAGGGACCAAATTGGCCAGCCAAGAAGAGTGTTTGATAGGGAAAATGATCCTAGACTCAATCAATTTAGTGAGTTCCTTCTTCATGAGAGGTTAGATCTTTGGATTGATTTCCCTTTGTTTTTGCTTGATGGGTTTGGCACCTTCCTCTAGCTCAATGGTGTGTTGGGCCAATATTAGATCAAAGCCCTTCAAATCACCATACTTCTAAGTGAAGACATCAGCAAACTCTTGACATAACATAATGAAATCATGTTTTTCCTCATTAGTAGACACCTTCCCAAGTGCAAGTAGCTTATCCTTATAGATATCTACCCTTTCATAATTTTCCTTCTTGGTTGACATGTTTGTTGTATCTCTCTTGAGTTGGTCATATTTCGTTGAAAATGCTCTCAAGAGTTACCAAACCTTTGGGAAGCCTGTTGGTCTTTAGTTAAACAATCTACCCATCATATTGCTACTGTAGCTTGGATTGATTTTTGGAAGTAAACTCAGTTTCTTCCTATAAAAAAGTGTTATTTGTTGGTCACTTTCGAACACCTACTAATTGGTGACATTATCTAGTATGGAGGGCCTCACACTCACCTTAAATGATGTTGATTCTTGCTTTGTCTCATCCCCTTTGGGATGTCAAACTAAGCACCAACTATTGCTAGTCTATCTACATGCTTATTCTCATCTCTTGGAACAGAAGTGATGTTGAAAGCAATGAAGTTATCTACAAGGTCCCACACTCTGTGATTGTAAGAATTGTGTAAGGAATTCTTGGTCAAGCTTTGACCTCTCACTTGGTTCACAATCAACTCAATATCTCTAAACACCTGTAATTCTTTGATTAATCTCTTTCTTGTCCATTCTAGGCCATGAACAAGGGCCTTATACTCTGCTATGTTTTAGGTGTAGAAGAATTGAAACCTAAAAGTTGAGAAGTATTTATTATTTGAAGGTGAAACCAGCATTCCCCCATGACCATCTCCCAACTTGCTTCTAGATCCATCAAAGAACAACTGCCACAAACCATAGTCCTCTTGGTTTGTCTTCATCAATTTCAGCATGAAAGTATCTTTCTCATGCATGCAATAGACTCCAAGACCAACATATTCAATGAACTTGTAAGGATGATGATCAAAGTTGTCATTTCCCCATTCATCTAGGAGTAGGTTAGAAACTCCTACAAGGGAAGATGATGGAGATTGATCCACCTGGAGCTCTTCTTCATCAATGATTGCATAGTTCACATTCACCACTTTGGGTGAGTATGGCTCTAGGTGATCCTTTTGGATAGGATCTGACTCAATCTTCACTTTAGTTCCATACTTTATCCTAAAATCCATGTAAGACCAGTTGGATGCCAAGTATCCACCTATCTTGGATGTGAAATCCCTTGACAAACAAAGAGGGAAGTAAGGAGGAATATCTACCACTACCACATCATGGGGAATTAAGAAGGTTGGATAGGCATGGAGAGTTAGATTCAAGCCTCTTGCCACTCCTAAGGTCTTAGCTGATGATCCATCCAAATGTAGAACTCCTTTGGTCATTTTCTCATACTTGAGGCCTAGCTTATTAGCTATGCATTTGGTCATAACTGAGGTTCTTGCTCCACTATCAATGATGTAATTATGGACCAAGAAATCACCAATAATTAGGGACAAATATAAGGGAGGGATTTCTCATCTTTATTTACTTGACCAGCCATGAGAGGAGCCCCATTTACTACCAACACATTATTATTTCTTATTGGGACAACTTGTTCACCCAGCCTGTACAATTCTTTTTGGAGTATATCCTTTTATCTTGGCAGTGCTAAAGAATCCCATAATGAGATGTTCATGTGCAGCTTCTTCATTTGTTCCACTATATTTATTAAAGGATTGCCCCCTTTAGATTTCTCCTTGGGAACATTTGTAACCTATGGTGCAACCTAAGAAGCTAAAGCTACAACCATTGGCCTATAATTAGGAAACTTTTGATTTGCTTGTGGTCTTAGGGACTCTTTAGGTACACTTCCTACTTGATTGCGTGAAGGAAACACTATAGGTGCTTGAGAGGCTACTTGAGCTTCATCAATGGCTCTCCTTTTGGACCTGGTGTTGGATGCAACACCAACATTTTGATTACTTGTGCTCTCCACATAGTTAACTACATAGAACTCTCCTTCCAAGTGATTCATAAGAGTGGAATCAGATTGAGCCTACCTTCTGTCTATCCCAAGTTGTGTTGACATTTCAAATTTTGAGAATTGGGATGCTTGATCACCTTGTGTAGTCATACTTTGATTTGGTAGCTCATTGGCATAAGTAACTTGTTCTTGGCCATGCTCCAAGGGTGGATAGTTGGGTTGCTTCTGCACCAAACTATTTTGAGTGGGGACAAGAGCCTTGGAATATGAAGGTCCATTTGTATTATAGCTTTTATAAGGCTTGACATGTGTAATTTCACCTTGCCCTTGATTATAATTCTGGAAGGGAGACATGTGTAATGTGTAATTTAACCTTACCCTTGATTATTTGATTTGGCCTATAACTCTGAGCTTGTTGTCTCTTGAGGGAAACTAACTCATTGGTAACACTCTATAGTAGGCTCTTAACTTCATGGATGTCATTTACAGGGGTAGCAGTTGGCTTCTTTTGATTTGGCAGAGGAGCTAGAGTGGGTTAAGAGGTTGGACTGAGGGCTATAAATCAAGAAAGAGTTACATAGGAGGTCTATGAGCTATCTTTACTACTTGAACAAGGCAATTTTTAGTAGTTATGGCTATCTCATAAGCAATGGGTAGAGTGTTTCCACCCATAGACTGTATCATGATAGCAATGTCACTATTTAGGGCATTCAAGTAGTAAAAGAAAGCATAGCTTGGGGTTAGCCTCACAAGAATTGGGATTCTATCCCAAGTCTTTTAGATCTTAGTGTTAAAATCTTGCATAAACTTATGTGGGGCTCTCTTCATGGTGGTTAACTTCTCAGCTAGAGACAAATGGTCACTTTTTTCCCCAAACTTATTGGTCAAGAGGGTCCCTAACTCATTCCACGAGCCAACTAAGTTCATAGGCAAGGTCCCATATTAGTCCAAAACTTTCAATTTTACGAACAAGGCTAGCAATCTAATGGCTACATTTTATTCAGTGATATTATGGATGTTGGAGAGGTTTGCTATGTTTCTAATATGCTCAACAACAATGATTGGGCCCTCTCCACTAAAGGGAGTAACACTTTTGAGATCTATCCCTAAAATTAGGTCATACTGCTAAAGGTTCAAGGGACTTTGACCATTGAAGGCCACAAAAGGGGAATCCCTAAGGGTTGCCATGACTATGAAAGGATTCAACAGGGGTCTCCTTGAGTAGGTATATTTTATGTCTAGTTTAGGAAAATGGCTTGTTATGTAGGGGTGGGTATTTTCAAACCTTAGCTTCTTCATTGAGTTAAAAAGTAACTCAACAAATTCAAAAGGGACACCCCTAGAAGAAGATCTTATAGTGACCTTTGGCATGGGATGCCAGGTTGGTCATTAACCAGAGACTTAGTTCTTGAATGGAGTCATCAGGTGCTAAATATAGCTCCTTTTGGATTTTTTAACAATATCAAGAATAGCATCAATCTTGAAACTTTTAGGACATAAAAATTTGTCCCACCAGGCATGCCAAAAAAAATTGACACAGTGGATTGCACCCTCTGAAGGGAGGCTCAGCTCTCTTCCTCCACATGGAAGAATGGAGACATTTTTCTTGTTGTGGGTTTCAAATATGAGGAATGAATCTCTAGATTAGGGGCTATCTCCCCTTAATTCACCTTGAGGCCCTAGATTTACTACTAGTAGCAATGGGGAGGATGAAAAGGGAGAGAAATACTGAAATTAGAACCTAAACTAAAGTGGTGATGCACTAAAATGGTTGGTCTACTCAGCTTTGACATACACTTTATACCAGAGAGAAGTAAGCATACACTTTATTCAAATGAGAACCTTTCCTGCATCAGTGTTTCAACAGGGGAT
Source organism: Torreya grandis (assembly GCA_037957365.1). Taxonomy (NCBI): domain Eukaryota; kingdom Viridiplantae; phylum Streptophyta; class Pinopsida; order Cupressales; family Taxaceae; genus Torreya; species Torreya grandis. The sequence continues at coordinate 831,938 of JARHVA010001838.1, read as the reverse complement.
CCTATAGAGATACAAAGAGGAAGAACTACTAGAGGTGTTCTAAGACACACTATGGACAACCTATTCACATGCACCTATACTCTGAGTTGGATACTTCTTGTTGACCTGCAAGAGAATAACTCACAATACACTAGATATGCTGGAATAAACTTATGAAAGCATGAAAAGAAAATGATTTAACAAAAGATAAAACCATACACATATGCAAAAGTGCAAGCTCAAATGGAGGTAAAAATGCTTCTTCTGATTCAAAGTAAATTCCTTCAGGGCTTCACCATACAAGCTGAGATATCTCTTCTCAAATGAGAATTTACAAATATATAGAGAACTGGAAACAAGATAGTTGACAAATCAAGGAATGGAAACTCATGTTGGTTAAAGACTTCTACAGAGACCACAAGACCATGCTACTACCATATTCTTCTAATTGTGTATGGAAGAGCCATGTTGTATATGTCCAAGTCACTGCCCTTATTATCCTAGGCCTAAAAAGGCATAGGATACTCCTTTTAGCAACTGACAAAGCCATCCCCAAGTTGTTGCGGTTGGACCATGCTTTATTCAATGTTGGACACAACTGGCTATGTATTAATGGTGAAGCATGAAAACATGGTTTCTCTCCTCTATAGTTCAAAAACCAATCTATTTTATTGATTTTTGATAGATATATTTCACCAAATGTATTAATTCTCCTTTCTAAGTCATCTATGCCACTTGTCTTCGTCTAAGTGGTCATTGATTCTATCCTTTGTCTTTGTCAGTAGCTAGAACTATTCTTTGTTTTGTCTTTATCTATGTTTAGTCTCTTTCTTTCAAATTCTCCTTTGACTTGGCCTTTTCTTTGCTTGCTCTTTGATTTATCAAGCCTTCTTTGTTTCGAGCTTTTTGTTGTGCTTTCCTTCTAAAAAAATGTCTAGAGGAATTATTTCTTTTGATTGCTTCTTTCCTCGAGTCTGTTTGTCTTTGTTCTTCACTTTCTTAAGGTGCCCTCTACAAGGGCACATACCCTTCAGACTTTTTGCAAACATTCTTCAAAAAAGTGAATAAGTCCTCTTTCTTTTCCCAAGTGCCCTCTAGAAAGACACTTACCCTTCAAACTTTTAGAAAACATCCTTCAAGCCATCAAAATGCCATCTGAAGGAAATTTGTTACCTTTTATGAACTGCTTTAGACCATTTCAGGTTATTCAATCACTTCTACTTATAAAATTAGACAAGTAATGCACCTGCACAAACCCAATTTTCACTTGGAAAAGTAGAATGAGGGAAACACCTAGCTTTTTCATGAGAAAGGTCTGGCAAAGAACATTTTTTACACAAGGCAACAAAGGGATGATCTATCCAATAGTTAGATTGGATGACTTTTGCAAAGAAAAAGGAGTGGGTGCCCAATTTTGGCTTACAAGACCAAAAATTGGTCAATGATACCAATTATTGGGAAAAACTACAACACTAATGGATGTATAGAGAAATAAATACTAAAGGGAATATGTAGAATCAAATGAGAAGCATTAACACAACACAAGATAGAAACATGGTGTTGATGCTTCTAAATGCACCACAGGGTTCCTTAGTGTTCAAAGAAAACTTATCATTTTAGAATTCTAGGAATTCAGAGCATTAGTAGCAGTGTATGGCAACTTGATGTTATGTATGGTGAAATAGGGGTGGAGATATGCATTGGTGTCCCACAAATTTATAATGAGTGATGGTTGGGAGACATTATGGTCCACTCTTTATGAATTCCAAAAAGTATATGTTAACACTTAGTGAATTATGATCTAAATTTAAGCTACAGACTAATTTAAGTGGATATTTATAATGAATTTAAAGCTAAAGTGGTTTGGTGTAAAAAAAGAGCAAAAATAAAGGTACGGCAAAAAAGAAATGAGTGATTATCAATTTTAGTTTTTAAACATCATGACAATGCATGAATTAAAACTAAGTAAACATTCAACAAATATATAATACAACATAGCTTAAGCTCAAATTTCACTATATATCAGGCAAACTTCAAAGAATAATGTAAAGAGTCACAAGTAAGAACCAGGCCTACTTTAAGAATTTACTACTATAATTAAATAGCATTTGCACATCTGAATATAGAGCAAAATGAAATAAAATAAAACCTATGATCCTCCAACTAATTTAGCTTATGAACAAATAAGAAACCTTGTGATTAGAAAATGCAACTTAGAATTCAAAGACACCATTCAAATTCAAGACATAAACTAATAATTGAGAGAAAAGCTATTTTAGCAATTGACATATCAAATGTGGACAATCTTTGCAAAACTCCCTAATTATATTAATTGCCTTAAGTATACCAAATTTGATCAAAATTCTCTCCCTTTACAAGATGGTGATTTATGCCTTTTATAGAAAGACAAGGCAATGCATCGATCAATTACAATATACAAGTGTACAAAAGATAAGGACAATTATCCTTCAAGATGGTTCTAGAATACAACTTGTTTTCTAAAATTAAACTGACCTAGGGGAAATATGCTAACATATTACCATATGCCTTATAAAATAATATTCCTATTTTAAAATATTACAAAGTTTTAATAAAAGGAATATTAGTTACTTGATGGGCCAATTGCTAAAGAGTCCCTTTGTTGATTTTTTAGGAGTTCCATTGCCTTCTAGTGTTGGTCCTTGATGAGCTCCATGTCCATAGTTGGATTCATTATGTAAACTTCTTCTTGATCAACCAAGTCATCTAAGTCTCAGTCACCTCAGGCCATGGCTTCTTTTATGCTCCTTACCTCCATAATTTTCTCTTATGCTATGAAAATCATGTCCAAAATCCTCATATTGTCTCTATCAGATTGACCCTAGCTCTTGTTCCAAACTGAATGCATGACCAAATTGACCCTGCATTTGAATTCAACATCATCAATGATACCAATTGTAGTGGTCTTGGAAGGATTTACCAACATTATTCTTAGGAGCTACTCAATTTTAGTGATTAATCATTTGTCATCTACCAACAATCTATTCAAATTATTTGTCCAAGTACTTAGACCTTGGACCTTATCCAATATCACCCCCAATATGTTATTCAAAAGTTCTAAGATAATAGTCTTAAACTTAGGAATCTTGTTCCTAATCGTAATGTCAATGAGATCCCTAACTTGGGACTTTGCTTTTTGCTACTCATTTATTAACTCCTTGGTTGTTTCACCTTGTTGGATTAAGGCATAACATTTTAGCTTTATTGAATTGAAATAATTGAACATATCAAAGAATGAGTCCTCAAACATGTCTATTATGAATTCAAGGACTGATAAAATGGCTTAGGTTTCTAGATTTTACTTTTCCCTTTCCAAGTTTTGAATCCTCTATTTCATCCCTTGGACCCCATCCTTTGATTGAGTTGATTGAGCCTCAATCAAGCTCTCTACATCTTCCTCATGAATGGTGGCCTCACCAAGCTACTAACCTCCCACTGGGGTCAGACCTACAAAAGGCTCCACCTTTTATTAGGTGAATTCTTTGGCTCCCACCATAGCTTTCTTGGTGGTGACCCTCTCCAATCCAACTATCTCTGGATTAAATTGCACAGTTGTGGATGACTCTATAAATTTTAGAGGCTCTAAGACCTCTAGACCTATACTATTTGATGCTCTAGGAGCATCCATATTCTTACTTTTTGTTCTTAGAGTGACCAAAATTATTTTTTTATCTTTCTCCTTTACCATATCCCTAATCTATGGCTTCATGTCATCATGTATTTCAACATTAGTAACCTTTGTGTGTTCTCATGAGTGAGAGAGAGAAGGAATCTTCTAAAATTTTCCATCAATGAACCAGTCAATAATGACTAATCCATGAATTGGGAATTCATTACCGAATAAATTGAATTCACTAGTGGGGTGAGTGAAGGTCAATCTTGGTCTCTTCCTTGGTCCAATAGGGACCAATGCTAGCTCTGTCTTTCTCTTCTCTTGGGATGCCCTAGGGACAAGATATGTTCCTTTCTCTCTTCTAGGCTCTCCTACTTAGATTTGAGTCTCTTCAAATAGTTCCTCTTCCCTATCAATATCATATGCCTCTACAAGTTCCTTGAGGGCACCCTCAAGTGTCTCTTATGTATCTAAGGATATCATATCTATGTACTGAACTAGGGAAGGTGGCCTTTGGGGTAGTGTTGAAGATGAGGGCCCCTCTCCAGTTCTCTCTTACAATTTTATTTCTCCCACTTTCTCCTTACCATAACCTTTTTCATCCCAGCCTTGTACAATATGTCCCTGAGGTTGTGGTTGTTCTACCTGGGGTTGTTCTTGGGCTATCTCAGATGGTCCAGGCAGTAAGTGATATTGTCAAGGATGCATTTTTCATGACTCTAATGATGGCTTGTCATCTTTGGTCAACATGTTCTCAAGTTGATGATGTGGCCTTGGATCCTAGCCAACACCTCTTCATAATTCTTAGATTTAATATAAATGGTGTCATGAACATTGAGCTGATGCACATACTCAGGCTTAGGGAGTTTTTTCTCATTCAAATGACTAGTCACTATGTTCTTAGGATCCCACATCTTGAGTTCATCAAGCTAAAATCCAAATGAATCTTTGTGCTTGTCCATGGTATCAACTTGTTTCCAATCTTCAAGTATAGTTATTCTTATAGTTAGAGGGAAGGGGTGGAGAAGACCCTTCCTCTTTTCTTTGCAAATCCCATCAATGCCATTGATGAGCTGGGAGGAAATTTCTTTCTCAGTAAGCTTACTTGGAACATATATTAGTAATTTGTAAGGCTGGGACATAATCCCCTCAATCTTGATGACTATGCAGTTAGGGTAGTACCAAATGTCACCCATCATTTTAACATACTTCTTGATAAGTGGGTGGACCCTAGGCATGGGAATACCTATGATAGCCTCCACTATGGCTGGGTAGACATGGTCACAATAAACTGCATATGGTTCTTGTATTTAAAGATATGCAATTTGGAGTAATGGTGAAAAATGGTAGTTTTTCCCTCAGGAAACCAATTTTGAATACCAGTGAAGTTGATAGAAGCAATCAGGGCATCCAATAGGTATGACATCATGTAAAATTGCTTTGAGGTCTTCCTTTTGATGGTAGTGAATTGATTGGCTAAGAAGACACTGATCAAATCTCCAATTGGAGGGGTGAGCTTCTATTTCATCATGAAATGTACATAAGGGACCTAGATTTTATTCACATAGGTTGTTGATGGGGCTTCAAAGGCTCAGTTCAACAGGGTCATTATCACTTTGATGCCTTCTCTAAATTATACTATTGGGATCTTTCCTTTAAAGTCCCTAAATATATAGGGTCCTTGGTGCAACCAGGGTCTAAGGATAAAGTCTAAGTCATGGTTGTTGATCCATTCTTTGATTTTAGATAGATCTACATGGGGAATTGGTAGTTTATATTACCTCTCAAAATCTACAAGGTAAATATAAGCTATCCCCTTAGAATTCCCTTCCAATGATCCATTCATTATCTACCCTACAATCAAAAAAGATAGGAGCAAGGATGTCTACACAATGCAGTACCTTAGGCTTCATCGTAGCATAGTAGAGTCTGACCATCTGGACAACAACCAATTCATAATGTCTCCAACTCATAATGGAAATCATCCACTCCTCCTTTGTAATGGGATTTAGTTCCTCCATGGCAAAGACTAATTCAAACCAATTCCTAACGCCCAAGATATTTAGGGATACAACATCTAATTTAGTGTCCTTGAAGATTCTCCCCTCATTATATATGATAAGTAGAGCTCGGTCTCTTCCTTTAGTTGTTGTCTGTAAGTTGTCATGGTTTCCTCTTCTACAAATTATTCACACTGGACTACAAATGATCTCTATGAAAGCTATTTTGTGCTCAAAAACATAATTGAGTACTCTTTGGATCAAATTGTAACCAATTGAGTCCACAAGATCTTTTATTTTGTCCTTTTATGCTTACATGGTGCCTATGTGGCATTGGTCTAGACCTTTCATGGCATTTTTCATAAATGCCTTTGAGCACTAACCATTATTATTTAAAATACCTTCTATTATTTTTCATCATCAGATCAAAATCTTGAATTAGCAACAATCATTGACTATAATCTGGGCCCTTGCCTATGATTGGCTCCTTTTGTTCAAAATCTCATAGTTGTGACACTTGGAATTTTTGCATGTCTTCTCTATGCTTCATATCCTATGTCAGTTCTTTATCAAATGAACATTGGCCATGCACTGAGCTCATGGGCCTTTGAAAACTTGGGAGTGCCTTCATACCATTGTATCATCCTCCAGTGACAAAGCGTGAACTATCGGATCATCCTGTCAAGTCTGCTTCGAATGCACTTTTGCCATGCATCGAGGTCACAGGCTCTTAGGGCCTCATTGAAAATTCTATGAGAGCCTCACATCATTGGATCATCCTCCAGTGACAAGGCATGAACCATCGATCTGGAGAGATGCCCAAACTTTAAGTTAGTATATTATTAAAATCAGACTTAGGCTTAAATTTCTTAAGCTAAGGTTTATTACATGTTTATTAAGCATGAAACAAGCCTTAGGCTAAGGGATTTATGTCTAAGTTTTTTGAATTATATAAAGGGGACCGTGGTTTAATGTTTCAAGCCAATGTTTATATCGTGTTTAAATAAAAAAATTGTATGCATTGGTATAAAATATTTATACCAAGGCTTATAAAATATACTCAAAAATATCAACATGACATAATGGCTCAATAACAAATAGGATTTTATTGTTTTGACAAAACACATTAAAACCTTTAGCTAGAAATCACTTGGTCTAAGTCCTATGTAACAAAGGCCTCTCTTTTTAAAATAAGACTTAGTATAAGTCTATAGTTTAAGGTTCACAATGTTTGAATAAGATTTCATGGGGACCTTAAAGTATAGACTCAAACTAGGTTTATTTTGCATATACTTAAACCATAAGACCATTTCTATTTTTATAGATTGAATATTTATAGTGTTTGATCATTTTTTTAACACTTCCCTTAGCTTGTAAAGCAATTTTCAAGCATTTTAGCAAGGTTTTGGAGTGTATTTTGATCTCGAGATGGATAATTCATTAACTTAAATTTGACAATCTCACAAACATCAAATCATCCTCACAAGTGTCAAATGATGATCATGGAAATGTTAATTTTAAGCTAGTGAAGCTTTTAGTTTGATGGGTTTACAGTTAACGGTCACATAGACATCAAATACATTCTCACAGATGTTAAATGATGATCACGTGAATGTCAATTTTAATCTCATCAAATACCCATGATAAAATGTGATAACATCACTTGGTACATTCATGGGGCTGCCCAAGATCTTGGACTTGGTTCACTTCATCAGATTAAAATGCATGATGAAGTGACAACCATAAGATTATGATCTAAGAGCTTGTTCATGATTGGTTGCTTTGTCAAGGGGACCCATTTGACTTTGATTATCAAATGTAAGGGTGCTACATGTTGATCATTCGAGCTTTTTGTATCCCTTTGACTTTTCAACTATGTCTCACTCCATCTGATCAAGTCTTTGTGAGCAAGTGAGAATCATTGATCATGATCTAAGGGCTTGACTATGATTGGTCTAAGAGGTTATGTGTAGGATTCTATCAGTTTTCCTTGCATCATTCGATCAAAGGGCCATAAGGGAGTGCGAACCATTAGATCATCCAAGATGCACGCTATTTAAGTCAAAGTTTGATCTTTTCTCATTCCATTGGATCAAATGCCACAATAAATCAAGGGTCGTTAGATCTTACAAGATGCAAGGAAGTTAAATTAGGACCATGAAGATATAAAATACTTAGCCTTAGGTGTTAAGACTAAGGTCTCAATTGTATTAATAAATACATTGAGGCCTTAGGATTAAAACCTTAGGCTAAGATATGAATCAAAGGACTGAGCTAACATACAATTGGACTTAGGGAACCAAAACTTAAGCTAAGGTGTTAAGACTAAGGTCTCATTTGTATTAATAAATACAATGGGACCTTAGGGTTAAAATCTTGTTTGCTAAGAGCTTGTTCATGATTGTTTGCTTTGTCAGGTGGGACTCATTTGACTTTAATTATCAAATGTAAGGGCATCACATGTCGATCATTCTATATTTTTGCATCCCTTTGACTTTTTAACTGTGCCTCACTCCATCTGATCAAGTCTTCATGAGCAAGTGAGAATCATTAATCATGATTTAAGGGATTGAATATGATTGGTCTAAGAGGTTATGTGTAGGATTTTTTTGGTTTTATTTGCACCATCTGATCAAAAGACCATGAGGGAGTGTGAACTATTAGATCATTCGAGATGCATGCTATTTAAGTCAAAGTTTAGGATTTTCTGGTTTTGTTGGATAGAATGCCATGATAAAGTGAGGGTCATTAGATCCTACAAGATGCAATGAAGTTAAGTTAGGACTGTGAAGATATAAAATACTTAGGTTAAGGTGTTAAGACTAAGGTCTCGATTGTATTAATAAATATGTCAGAGCCTTAGGATTAAAACCTTAGGCTAAGATATGAATCAAAAGATTGAGCTAACATATAATTGGACTTAGGGAACTAGAACTTAAGCTAAGGTGTTAAGATTAAGGTCCCATTTGTATTAATAAATGCAATGGGGCCTTAGGGTTAAAATAGTAGGCTAAGTTAGGAAATATCAAAAGGGACCCTGCAAAATGAATATTAGTCCTAGTTAGGAACTTAAAAAAGGGGAAATAATAAAAGGGACCAAGCATTATAGACTAAGTCTTAGTCGTGTTAAAAAACATGATTAATATTGGGACATGAACCTTATACTTAGGTCCAAAATAGATTTTTAAAAGGTTCCCACCAATTTATTTACCACCAATATTCAAATTTGAATTGAGCATTTTGTCAGGGTTTTACAACAAGAATTTCTTAAGAAAAAAGACCATGGAACCTGCAACTAAAAGCAATAAAGACCATTTATTAGCACTTTTAGTCAATATTAAAGCAAAACACCACTAATTAAACTTATTTTTGATAAAATGGATGATCTTCATATTCTAAAAATGATCTTATCATGTCATATTTTCACTTTTAGTCTTCAAGGTTTCTCAAGGGTCCAAATTTTCAAAAATGGGGGTATGTTAGCCCCAAAAAATGGTGACTCGGGGTGGAAACATAGAAATATGTTAGAACCTAGAGACTTTGATTTATAAAAATACTTAGGTCATCCATTCCACTTGATCAATATCATCATCTAGATCAAGTTATGATTGAAATAAACCTTGCACTTGTAGACTTAGAGTCAAACATCAAGACATAGCCATATTATGTGTGCTTTGATTCCACTTATCATTTGCCATGGGGTTAAAGAAAAAACTTCCAAGTTTCATGTCCTTAATCATTAACACTTACTTATAGCATGTTAAGATGTTCATTAAGAACCATGATTTTAGCTTAGGGAGGCTTGGGCATTGTTTTGCTGCTAACCATACATCCATAACCCTGATAGAGATGCTTTTGGCTCCACTCAAGGCCTTGTTCCACTACCATCCAGGTGTCCATATCCCTGGTAGAGATTACCAGAATCACCTATGATTGAGAGCTTTTGATTTTGCATTGAATTCTTCTTTTTTTTGTATTTTATTCAGATATTTATACTTTAAGTAAGTTTGGGAACCAAAATAGCTAGATTTTAGGATTTGGCCAAGTGTTTGATTTTCATATAATCACTTATCGTAACAACTATTATCCCAGACAAGGATGTTGATTAATTTATAGTACGGGTATACCATGATAGTTTGAGCTCTCACTCTACAAGTGTAAGTCATCTTAAAACCAATTGTGGTTAAAACAATGGTCAAGTTCTCATGAAATGATTAAATTCTTCTACTGGTCCTTACTAGGTTTTGTAGGTTACATATTATGCTTCCATTTTAGGATTATGGTCATTATATGCATGGGTTACCCACCTTGATTTCTAAATTTTGGTAATTTTCCAAAAAAAATCATAATTTGAGCTTTAAAATGTCCAAAGGACTTATTAGAATCAAGGAACAAGGAAATAAGAAAGAAACACACAACAAAAAGTAGGGAAAAAAGAAATCAAAGGAAAGAAAATAAATATATAGATTCTTATGTACAAACAAGGGACATGAAGGAAAGAACTAAAAATAAACTAGCTAGCCTACCTATACTAAATATAACCATCTTACATTTTACTCCATGAAGACCTTAAGAGGAGTAGAAGAGAAGTAGTTCTTGAGGTATTGCCCATTGGTGGGAAATGTAAACTCTACTCCTTGTATATCTCTGACTTTAAAGGTGTTGTTTCCCAATGTTTTACAATCTAGTATGGGCTAATCAACAAGGGTGTGAATTTTCCATGTTTGCCCTTAGGCTTAGATGTTTTGTCCCAAAGGAGAACTAGGTCTCCTTGTCTAAACACCTTAATCTTTGACCTTTTGTCAAACCACCTTTTCACTATGGTTTGATGCCTGCTAAAATTAGTAAAGGTTTTTTCTCTTGCATCTTCCATCTAAATTATGTCTAAAAATCTTTACTTGGCAAGTTATTGGCTCTCTTTCATCTATTCCTGCATAAATTTATATGTGGGAAACTTAAGGGTGATAGGAAAGATAGGTTCATATCCTTAAACCAATAGAAATGGTGAAGCTCTTAAGGCTTGCTTGATTCTTATCCTATCAGCCCATAGTGCAAAATTAGGGAGCTTGTGCCAAGTCATAGGCTTGTTTACAGTAGACTTTTGATTGTCTTCATTAGGTTCTTATTTGTAGACTCAAAGACTCTATTTCCTTAGGGATAGTTATTAGATTCAAACTTGAGAGTGATGCCATTATCATAAGCCCATTCAGTCATCTCTATAGATATAAATGTGGATCCAATGTCACACATTAGAGAGATTGGAGTTCCAAACCTAGTATAGATGTTTCCTTCCAAGAAGTTGATCACCTCTTCAGTCTTGCATTGTTTAGTGGATGTAACTTCAGTCCACCTTTTACAATAGTCTATGGCATCAGGACATATTTTTGACCTTTAGATGAATTAGGGTTGATCACTCCAACAAAGTCTAACCCCAATCGAGAAAAGGGTTTATCAACCATGACTGCTTATAGAGGCATTGCTACCTTTGACTCCTTGGTGCTAAAAATCTAACATGAGTGACATTTCCTCACATGTTTGTGAGCATCCTTAAAAATAATTGGCTAATAATAGCCAGCTCTAAGAATTTTGTGAGTTGTGTTCCTCCCAGATGGATGTCCACTGCCCAGCATTTCATGAAAGGTGCTCATGATTTGGGTGGCTTCTTCTAGTGAAACACATCTCAAGTAAACCCCTTCAAAGTTTATTCTATATAGGACCCCATCCTTAGTCAAGTAGTGGGTTGCCTTCAACCTTAGGTCCCTCTTTTGCTCCCTAGATAATCCTATAAGACAAGTACCATTGATTAGTAAATGTATAATTGAATCATACCACTCACTAGCTTGAAAGTTTTGTTGATCCACTTGCATAATACTTAGCCTAGGTTTAGCATTAGCAATCATTTGGATCAAACCTTGGCACCTTACCAAAATTTTTTTCATCTCCAAGTCATATTCCTACAAAATTGGCATCCACTTACCTATACATTCTCCTAATTAATTTTGGCTTAACATATGCTTTGTGGTAAGGTCAGGTAGGATAGAATGCACCTTATTTCTAGGGATATAATACCTAAGTTTCTTTACTGACTTTACTAATGCATATGCTTACTTATCAATCAATGAATAATTTGACTCAGCATTCTTAAAATTAGTGTTCATAAAAACTATTAGGTGATCACACCCATCAATCTTCAAATTTAATACTGCAGCCATAGTATGGTTAGATACAAAGGAATAGAGGTAGAAGTCTCTTAAGAAGTCAGGACTTATAAGGACTGGATCCTGGCTAATGGCCTCCTTAATATCATTGAATGCTTTTATAGATTCTTCATTCCATGTGACCTTGGCATCCTTTTTCAGCCTGTCATTAATGGCTTGACAATCTCTACAAAGCCAAAAATAAACTTTCTTACAAGATTTATCTTACCAAAGAATGACTTTATCTCTTTTTTTAAAATTCAAGACATAAACTAACGATTGAGAGAAAATCTATATTATCAATTGACATATCAAATGTGGACAATATTTTCAAAACTCCTTGATTATATTAATTGCCTCAATTATACCAAATTTTCTCAAAATTATCTCCATTTACAAGATGCGATGCATGTATTTTATAGAAAGACAAGGCAATGCATTGATCAATTACAATATATAGGTGTACAGAAGATAAGGATAGTTGTCCTTCAAGATGGTTCTAGAATACACTTGTTTTCTATAATTAAACTAACCTAGGGGAAATATGCTAATAGACTACCATATTCCTTACAAAAGAATATTCCTATTTTAAAATTACAAAGTTTTCATAAAAGGAATATTAGCTACTCAGTGGACCCATCACTGAAGAGTCCCTTTGTTGATTTTTTAGGATTTCCATTACCTTTTAGTGCTGGTCTCTGATGAGCTCCATGTCTATAGTTGGATTCATTAGGCAAACTTATTCTTGATCAACCAAGTCATCCAAGTCTTGGTCATCTCAGGCCATGGCTTCTTTTATGCTCCTTGGCTCTGTAATTTTCTCTTCTACTATGAAAATCATGTCCAAAATCCTCCTATTGTCTCTACCAAATTGACCCTAGATCTTGCTCCAAACCGAATGCATGACCAAATTGACCTTGTGTTTGAATTCAACATCATCAACGATTCCAATTGCAGTGGTCTTGGTAGGATTTAATAACATTGTTCCTAGGAGCTACTCAATTTTAGTGATTAATCCTTTGTCATGTGCCAACAATCTATTCAAATTCTTTGTCCAATTACTTAGACCTTAGATCTTATCCACTATCACCCCCAGTATGCTATTCAAATATACCAAGATAATAATTTGAACTTAGGAATCTTGTTCCTAATCACAATGTTGATGACATCCCTAACTTGGGACTTTGCTTTTTTCCACTCAATAACTCCTTGGTTTTTTCACCTTATTGGCTTAAGGCATAATGTTTTAGCTTTATTGAATTCAAAGAATTGAACATATCAAATAATGAGTCCTCAAACATGTCCATTATGGAGTCAAGGGTTGAAAAAATGTCCTAGGTTTCTATATTTTACTTTTCCCTTTCCAAGTTATGAATCCTCTATTTCATCCCTTGGACCCAATCCTTTGATTGAGATTCAATCAATCTCTCTACATCTTCTTCATGAATGGTGGCCTCACTAAGATGTTGACCTCCCACTGCGGTAAAACCTACAAAAGGCTCTGCCTTTTGGAAGGTGAATTCTTTGGCTCCCACCATAGCTTTCTTGGAGGTGACCCTCTCCAATCCAACTATCTTTGGATTAAATTTCATGGTTATGGATGACTGTAAATTTTATAGGTTCTAAGACCTCTACACTGATGTTGCTCGATGCTTTAGGAGCATCTATCTTCTTACTTTTTGGTCTTGGAGTGACCAAAATTCTTATTTTATCTTGCTCCTTTATCATGGCCATAATATATGGCTTCATGTCATCATGTATTTCAACATTGGTAACCTCTGTGAGTGCCCATGAGTGAGAGAGAGAGAGAAGGAATCTTTTATAATTTTCCATAAATGAACCAATCAGGAATGATTGGTCCATGAATTGGGAATTCATCACTAAATAAATTGACTTCACTAGTGGGGTGAGTGAAGGTCAATCTTGGTTTTTGCATTGGTCCAACAGGGACCAATGCTAGCTCTATCTTCCTCTTCTCTTTGGATGCCATAGGGACAAGCTCTTTTCCTTTCTCTCCTCTAGGCTCTCCTACTTAGATTTGAGAGTCTTCAAATAGTTCCTCTTCCCTATCAGTATCATACACCTCTATAGGTTTATTGAGGGCACCCTCAAGTGTCTCTTATGGATATAAGGCTATCATATCTATGTATTAAACTAGCGAAGGTGGCCTTTGGGGTAGTGTTGAAGATGGGGGCCCCTCTCTAGGTCTCTCTTACAATTTTACTTCTCCCACTTTCTCTTTACCACAACTTTGTTCATCCCAGATATGCATTTGTGTCCCACAAATTTATAATGAGTGATGGTTAGGATCCATCATGGTCCATTCATTCTGAATTATAGAAAATCTATGTTAAAACTTAGTGAATTATGATCTAGATTTAAGCTATAGAATAATCTAGGTGGATATTTATAATGAAGTTAAAGCTAAAGTGGTCTGGTGTAAAAAAAAGAGAAACAAAAAGGGTAAGGTAGAAAAGAAATGAGTGATTACCAATTTTAGTCTTCAAACATCATGACAAAGCATCAATGCCACTAAATAAACATTCAAAAAATATGTAATGCAACATAGCTTAAGCTCAAATTTCATTATATACTAGGAAAACTTCAAATGATAATGTAAAGTGTCAAAAGTAAGAACCAAGTCTACTTTAAGGATTTACTACTATAATAAAATAACATTTGCACATTTGAATATAGAGCAAAATGAAATGAAGCAAAACCTATGATCCTCCAACTACTTTAGCATATGCAAAAATAAGAAACCCTATGATTAGAAAATGCAACTCAAATTTCAAAGACACCATTAAAATTCAAGACATAAACTAACAATTGAGAGAAAAGTTATATTATCAATTGATATATCAAATGTGGATAATCTTTGCATAACTCCCTGATTAAATTAATTGCCTCAAGTATATAAAATTTGCTCAAAATTTTCTTCATTTACAAGATGGTGATGCATGCCTTTTATAGAAAGACAAGGCAATGCATCGATCAATTATAATATACATGTGTACAAAAGATAAGGATAATTGTCCTTCAAGATGGTTCTAGAATACACTTGTTTTATAAAATTAAACTAACCTAGGTGAAATATGCTAATAGACTAGAATATGTCTTACAAAAGAATATTCCTATTTTACAATATTATAAAGTTTTCATAAAAGAAATATTAACTACTCAGTGGGCCCATCGCTAAAGAGTCCCTTTGTTGATTTTTTAAGAGTTTCATTGCCTTCTAGTGCTAGTCCTTGATGAGCTTTATGTCCATAACTAGACTCATTAGGCAAACTTCTTCTTGATCATCCAAGTCATCTAAGTCTTGATCATCTTGGGCCATGGCTTCCTTTATGCTCCTTGCCTCTATAATTATCTCTTCTGCTATGAAAACCATGTCTAAATCATCATATTATCTCTTCCAAATTGACCATGGCTCTTCCTATAAACTGAATGCTTGACTAAATTGATACTATGTTTGAATTTAGCATCATCAATGATTCCAATATCAGTGGTCTTGGTAGGATTTAACAACATTATTCCTAGGAGCTACTTAATTCTAGTGATTAATCCTTTGTCATCTACCAATAGTCTATTTAAATTCTTTGTCCAAGTACTTAGACCTTGGACCTTGTCCACTATCACCCCTAGTATTCTATTCAAATGTGCCAAGATAATAATCTTAAATTTAGGAATCTTGTTCCTAATCGCAATGTTAATGAGATCCCTAACTTGGGACTCTATTTTTTGCCAATGGGTTATTAACTCTTTGGTTATTTCACCCTGCTAGCTTAAGGTATCCTATCTTATCTTTATTGAATTCAAAGAATTGAACATATCAAATAATGAGTACTCAAACATGTCCATTATAGAGTCAAGGATTGACAAAAGGGCCTAAGTTTCTAGATTTTCCTTTTCTCTTTCCAAGTTTTAAATCCTTTATTTCATCCCTAGACCCCAACCTTTGCTTGAGTTAATTGAGCCTCAATCAAGCTCTCTACATCTTCCTCATGAATGGTGGCCTCACTAAGCTACTGACCTCCCACTGGGTTTAGACCTACAAAAGGCTCCACCTTTTAGAATTTCAATTCTTTGGTTCCCACCATAGCCTTCTTGGTGGTGACCCTCTCCATTCCAATTATCTTTGGATTAAATTTCATGGTTGTGGATGACTCTTTAAATTTTAGAGGCTATGAGACCTCAACACCTATTGTACTTGATGTTCTAGGAGCATCCATCTTCTTACTTTACGGTCCTGGTGTGACCATAATTCTTCTTTTGTCTTGCCCCTTTACCATATCCCTAATCTATGGTTTCATGTCATCATGTATTTCAACATTCATAACCTCTATGAGTGCCCATGAATGAGAGAGAGAATGAATCTTCTACAATTTTTGATAAATAAACCAATTAGGAATGACTGATCCATGAATTAGGAATTCATCATTGAATAGATTGACTTCACTAGGGGGGTGAGTGAAGCTCAATCTTGGTTTCTTCCTTGGTCCAATAGGGACCAATGCTAGCTCTACCTTCCGCTTCTCTTGGGATGCCACAGGGACAAACTCTTTTCCTTTTTCTCCTCCAGGCTCCCCTACTTGGATTTGAGTATCTTTATATAGTTCCTCTACCTATCAGTATCATATGCCTCTACAAGTTCCTTGAGAGTGCCTTCAAGTGTCTCTTTTAGCTCTAAATATATCATATATATGTATTGTACTAAAGAAGGTGGCCTTCGGGGTAGTGTTGAAGATGAAGGCCCCTCTCCAGGTCTCTCTTCCAATTTTACTTATCCCACTTTCTCCTTATCATATCCAAGTTCATTCTGGCCTTGCACAATTTATCCTTGAGGTTATGGTTTATCTACCTATAATTATTCTTGGGCTATCTCAGATGGTCCAAGTAGCAAGTGATATTTTAAAGGATGCATTTTTCATGCCTCTCCTGATGGCTTGTCATCC
The DNA here is from genome assembly GCA_037957365.1 of Torreya grandis. NCBI lineage: Eukaryota > Viridiplantae > Streptophyta > Pinopsida > Cupressales > Taxaceae > Torreya > Torreya grandis. The sequence continues at coordinate 815,152 of JARHVA010001838.1, read as the reverse complement.
TTGGTCAAGTTTTGCTCAAGTTTGATGTTGTGGCCTTGGATCCTAGCCAACACCTCTTCATAATTCTTGGATTTAATATAAATGGTGTCATGAACATTGAGCTGGTGCACATACTCAAGCTTGGGGAGTTTTTTCTCCTTTAAATAACTGGTCACTACATTCTTAGGATCCCACATCTTGAGTTCATCAAGATAAAATTCAAATGAATCCTTGTACTTGGCCATGGTATCAACCTATTTTCAATCCTAAAGTATAGTTATTCCTGTGGTTAGAGGGAAGGGGTGGAGAATACCCTTCCTCTTTTCTTTACAAATTCCATCAATACCATTGATGAGCTAGGAGGCAATTTTTAGCTCAACAAGCTTACTTGGAACATATAGTAGTAATATGTAAGGCTGGGACATAATGCCCTCAATCTTAATGACTGTGTAGTCAGGGTAGTACCAGATGTGATCCATCATTTCAACATACTTCTTGATAAGTGGGTGAACCCTAGGCATGGGAACACCTATGATAGCCTCCACTATGGCTAGGTAGACACAGTCATAAATAAACTACATATGGTTCCTATATTTAAATATATGCAATTTGGAGTAATGGTGGGAAATGGTAGTTTTCTGTTAGGAGACCAATTTCTAATACTAGGGAAGTTGATAAAGGCAAGTAGGGCATCCAATAGGTATGACATCATGTAAAATTTCTTGGAGGTCTTCCTTTTGATGGCAGTGAATTGTTTGGCCAAGAAGACACTGATCAAATCTCTAATTGGAGGGGTGAGATTATGTTCCATCATGAAATGTACATAGGGGACCCAAATTTTATTCACATAGGTGATTAAGGGGGATCCAAAGGCTCGGTTAAATAGGGACATTATCACTTTAATGCCTTCCCTGAATTAGACTATTAGGATTTTTCCTTCAAAGTTCTTGAAGATATGCGGTCCTTGGTGCAGCCAAGGTCTAAGGATAGAGTCTAAGTCATGGTTATTGATCTATTCTTTGATTTTAAAATAGGTCTACATGGGGAATTGGTAGTTTATATCAATTCTCAAAAGCTACAAGGGAAATATAAGCTATCCCCTTAGAATTCCCTTCTCGAATAATCTATTTATTATCTACCCTATAATAAATAGAGATATGAGCAAGGATATCTATACAATGCAGTACCTCAGGATTTGTCATAGTGTGGTGGAGTCTAGCCATCTGGACAACAACCAATTCATAATGTCTCCAGCTCATAATGGCAATCCTCTACTCCTCCTTTGTAATGAGCTTTAGTTCTTCTCTGATGAAGAATAATTCAGACCAATTCCTAATGCTTGGGAATTTTAGGGCTACAACATCTAATTTTATGTCCTTGAAGATTTGCCCCTCATTATCTATTGATAAGTAGAGCTCAGTCTCTTCCTTTAGTTATTTTTAGCAAGCTACCATGGTTTCCTCTTCTACAAATTGTTCACACCAGATTGCAAATGATCTCTATGAAAGCTCTTTTGTGCTCAAAAACATAATCAAGTTCTCTTTGGATCAAATTGTAACCAATTGAGTATATTTGGGTCGCTTTTATGCAAGGTTTAGGGTTTTAGAGCTTTAATGGCAGGATATATCCAGACTATGACTTATACATGCCTTAGATTTGGTTTGGACCTTTGCCTTTATACCTTCATAATTTTGAGCCCATAAGATCTTTTTTTTTATCTATTTTTTTGCATGGTGCCTATGTGCATTGGTTTTGGACCTTTTGTAGAATTTTTCATAAATGCCTTTGATCACTAGCCATTAGTATTTAAAACACCTTTTATTTCACACCGTCAGATCAAAATCCTAGATTAGCACAAGCTATTGATTATAATCTTCAACCTCACCCATGATTGGATCCTTTTATTATAAATCTCATGGTTGTGACACTTGGAATTTTTATGTGTCTTCTCTGTGCTTCGTATCCTATGTCATTTTTTTGTTAAATGAGCATTGGCCATGTGGTGAGCTCATGGGCCTTTGAAAATTCATGAGTGCCTTCACACCATTGGATCATCCTTTAGCAATAATGCATGAACCATCAGATCATCTTGTTAGGTCTACCTCAAATGCACTTTTGTCATGCATTGAGCTCATGGGATCTCAAGGCCTCATTGAAAAGTTTACAAGAGCCTCATGTCATTGGATCATCTTCCAGTGAGAAGGTGCAAACTATTGATCTATAGAAATGCCCAAACTTTAAGTTAGTATATTATTAAAATCAGACTTAGGATTAAATTCCTTAGGCTAAGGTTTATTACATTTTTATTAAGCATGAAGCAAAATTTAGGCTAAGGGATTTATGTCTAAGTTTTATGAATTATATAAAGGGGACCATGGCTAAATCTTTCAAGCCAATGTTTACATTGTGTTTAAATAAAAACACTATATTCATTGGTCTAAAATATTAATGCCAAGGTTTATAAAATATGCTCAAAAGGATCAACATGACATAATGGTCTAATAATAAATAGGATTTTATTGTATTGACAAAACACATTAAAACCTTTAGCTAGAGATCACTTAGTCTAAGTCTTATGTAACAAAGGCCTCTCTTTTTAAAATAAGACTTAGTATAAGTCTATAGTTTAAGGTTCATGATATTTGAATAAAATTTCATAGGGACCTTAAAGTATAGACTTAGACAAGGTTTATTTTACATATACTTAGACCATAAGACCATTTCTATTTTTTCATATTGAAGACTTCTAGTGTTTGAGCATTTTTTGAGCACTTCCCTTAGCTTGTAAAGCAATTTTTGATCATTTTAGCAAGGTTTTAGAGTGTATGTTTATTCCAAGATGGATAATTCATAATATTAAATTTGATGGTCTCACAGACATCAAATACGTCCTCACAAGCATCGAATGATGATCATGGGAATGTTAATTTTAAACTAGTGAAGCTTTCAATTTGATGGGATTAAAGTTGACAGTCACGTAGACATCAAATACATCCTCATGGACATTAAATGACAGTCACATGAACATCAATTTTAAGCTCATAAAATTCTTGTGACCCAATGCAAGAATTCCACTTGGCACCTTCGTGGGGCTTCCCAAGATCTTGGACTTGGTTTGCTCTGTAGGATTAAAATCTATGATGAAGTGACAATCATATGATCGTGATCCAAGAGCTTGTTCATGATTGTTTGCTTTGTCAGGTGGGACTCATTTGACTTTAATTATCAAATGTAAGGGTATCACATGTCGATCATTCTATATTTTTGCATTCCTTTGACTTTTTAACTGTGCCTCACTCCATCTGATCAAGTCTTCATGAGCAATTGAGAATCATTAATCATGATTTAAGGGATTGAATATGATTGGTCTAAGAGGTTATGTGTAGGATTTTTTTGGTTTTATTTGCACCATCTATCAAAGGACCATGAGGGAGTGTGAACTATTAGATCATTCGAGATGCATGTTATTTAAGTCAAAGTTTAGGATTTTCTAGCTTTGTTGGATAGAATGCCATGATAAAGTGAGGGTCATTAGATCCTACAAGATGCAATGAAGTTAAGTTAGGAATGTGAAGATATAAAATACTTAGGTTAAGGTGTTAAGACTAAGGTCTCGATTGTATTAATAAATATGTCAGAGCCTTAGGATTAAAACCTTAGGCTAAGATATGAATCAAAAGATTGAGCTAACATATAATTGGACTTAGGGAACTAGAACTTAAGCTAAGGTGTTAAGATTAAGGTCCCATTTGTATTAATAAATACAATGGGGCCTTAGGGTTAAAACATTAGGCTAAGTTATGAAATATCAAAAGGGACCCTAAAGAATGAATATTAATCCTAGCTAAGAACTTAAAAAGGGGAAAATAATAAAAGGGACCAAGCATTATAGACTAAGTCTTAGTCACATTAAAAAACATGATTAAGCTTAGGATTTGAACCTTATACTTAGGTCCAAAATATATTTTTTAAAAGGTTCTCACCTATTTATTTCCTACCAATATTCAAATTTGAACTGAGGGTTTTGCCAGGGTTTTGTAACAAGAATTTCTTGAGAAAAAACACCATGCAACCTACAACTAAAATCAATAAAGACCACTTATTAGCACTGCTAGTCAACATTAAAGCAAAACACCACTAAGTAAACTTACTTTTGATAAAATAGATGATCTTAAAATTCTACAAATGATCTTATCATGCCATATTTTCACTTTTAGTCTTCAAGGTTTATCAAGGGTCCCAATTTTTTAAAATGGGGTTATGTTGGCCCCAATAAATAGTGACTTATGGGGGAAACATAGAAATATGTTAGAACCTAGAGACTCTGATTTAGAAAAATACTTAGGCTATCCATTTCACTTGATCAATATCATCATCTAGATCAGGGTATGGCTAAAACAAACCTTGCACTTGTAGACTTAGAGTCAAACATCAAAACATAGCCATACCAGGTGTGTGTTTTGATTCCACTTATCATTTGTCATGGGCTTAAAAAAACTTCCAAGTTTCATGTCTTTAATCATTAACACTGATTTATAGCATGTTAAGATGTTCATTAAGAACCATGATTTTAGCTTAGGGAAGGCTTGGACATTGCTCTGCTACCAACTAGGCATCCATAGCCCTAACAGAGATGCTTTTGGCTCCACTCAAGGCCTTTTTACACTGCTAGCCATATGTCTATAGCCTTGGTGGATATTATCAAAATTGTCTATGCCTGAAATCTTTTGATTTTTCATTGAATTCTTCTTTTTTTTAATTTTCTTTAGATCTTTATACTTTCAGTAAGGTTGGGAACCAGAATAGTCAAGTTTTAAGATTAGGCCAAGTGTTTGATTTTCAGATAACCACCTATGGGAGTAACTATTATCCTAGGCAATTATGTTGATTAAGTGCTAGTATGGGCATACCATGATAGTTTGAGATCTCACTCTACAAGTGCAAGTCTTCTTAAAACCAATTTGTAGTTAAGATAATGGTCAAGTTATCATGAAATGATTAACTTCTTCTATTGGTCCTTAATAGTTTCTTTAGGTTACACATTTTTCTTACATTTCAGGACTATGGTAATTATATGCATGGGGTATCCACCCTTATTTCTAAATTTTGGGGGTTTTCAAAAAAAAATCATAATTTGAGCTTAAAACTATCCAAAGGACTTATTAGAATCAAGGAATAAGGCAACAAGAAAGAAGCACACAAAAAAAAGTAGGAAAGAAAGAAATCAAAGGAAAGTAAATAAATATATACATGGTTATGTACAAACAAGGGACAGGAAGGCAAGAACTGAAAGGAAATTAGCTAGCCTACCTATACTAAATCTAACCATCTTATAGTTTATTCCATGAAGACCTCTAGAGGAGTAGCAAAGAAGTAGTGCTTGAGGTATTTCCCATTGGTGGGCAATGTAAACTCTAATCCTTGTATATCTCTGAGCTTGAAGGTGTTGTTTCCCAATGTTTCTACAATCTCGTATGGGCCAATCCACAACGGTGTGAATTTTCCATGTTTGCCCTTAGGCTCAGATGCTTTGTCCCAAAAGAGAAATAGTTCTCCTTGTTTAAACACCTTAATCTTTGAAATTTTATCAATCCACATTTTCACTATGTTTTGATGCCTACTAAAATCAGCAAAGACTTTCTCCCTTACATCTTCCATCTAAATTATGTCCAACAATCTTGAGTTGGAAAGTTCTTGGCGCTCTTTTTTATGTATTCCTGCATAAGTCTGTATGTGGGAAACTTAAGGGTGATAGGAAAGATAGGTTCCTATCCATATACCAATATAAATGATGAAGATCTTAAGGCTTGTTTGATTCTTATCCTATCAGTCCATAGTGCAAACTTAAGGAGCTTGTGTTAAGTCTTAGGCTTGCCTATAGCAGATTTTTTGATTTCCTTCATTAGCTTCTTGTTTATAGACTTAGAGACTCCATTTCCTTGGGGATAGTGGTTAGATGCAAACTTGAGAGTGATGCCATTATCATAATCCCATTCAGTCATCTCTATAGATATAAATGTGGATCTATCATCACACACTAGAGAGACTAGACTTCCAAACCTAGTATAGATGTTTTCCTCCAAGAAGTTGATCACCTCTTCAATCCTGCATTATTTAGTGGTTATAGCCTTAGTCCACCTTGTACAATAGTTTGTTGTAGTTAGGATATATTTGTGACCTTTAGATGAAGTAGTGTTGATCACCCCAACAAAGTCTAACCCCCATTGAGCAAAGGGTTTATCAACTGTCACTGGTTGCAAAGGCATTGCTAACTTTGGCTCCTTGGTGATAAAAATTTGACATGAGTGACATTCCCTCACATGTTTGTGAGCATCCTTAAAAATAGTTGGCCAGTAATAGCTAGTTCTAAGAATTTTGTGAGATGTGGTCCTTCTAGATGGATGTCCACTACCCAAATTTTAATGAAAGATTCTCATGATTTAGGTGGCTTCTTCTTGTGAAACACATCCCAATTAAACCCCTTAAAATTTTATTCTATATAGGAACCCATCCTTGATTAGGTAGTGGGTTGCCTTCAACCTTAAGTCCTTCTTTTTCTCCCTAGATAATCATGTAGGACAAGTATAATTAATTAGTAAATATATAATCGAATCATACCACTCACTAGCTTGAAAGTTCTGTTGATCCACTTGCTTAATACTTAGCCTAGGGTTAGCATTAGAAATCATCTAGATCAAATCTTAGCATATTACCAATTTTGTTGTTTTCATCTCTAAGTCATATTCCTACAAAATTGATATCCACTTACCTATATGTTCTCCCAATTCATTATGGCTTAACATAAGCTTTGTGGTAGGGTCAGGTAGGATAGCATGCACCTTATTTCTAAGGATATAATACCTAAATTTATTTACTACCTTTACTAATGTATATGCCTGCTTATCAATCAATGAATAATTTGACTCAGCAATCTCAAAATTAGTGCTCATAAAATCTATTGGGTGATCACACCCATCAATCTTCTGAGTTAATACTGCAGCCATAGTGTGGGTAGATGCAAATGAATAGAGGTATAAGTCTCTTGAGAAGTCAGGACTTATGAGGACTGGAACCTGGCTAATCGCCTCCTTGATATCATTGAATTCTTTCTGGATTATTCATTCCATGTGACCTTGGCATCCTTCTTTAGCATGTCATTTAATGGCTTGACAATCTATGCAAAGCTAGAAATAAACTTTCTTATAAAATTTATCTTACCAAAGAATGACTTTAGCTCTTTTTTATTGTTTGGAGGTTCTATTCTAGATATGGCCTATACTCTTTCAGGATCTATAGAGATCCCATCTTTGGTTATAACATGACCCAATAATTTTCCTTCTGTGACACAAAATATACTCTTCTTAGGGTTTAAAGAGATGTCATACCTTCTGCATCTTTCAAAAACTTGTTGTAAATACATGCAGTGATCATCTTTGTTTTTTTAAAAAAATTGTTAGATCATCCATATAAATAATGATGCATTTACCTATCGGGCCTTGGAAGGCATGGTCCAGATCTATTTGGAAAGTTGTTCCTACATTGATTAGCCCAAAGGGAATCCTCTTGTAAGCAAAGGTTCCCCACTTTGTTATGAAATCTATTTTAATCCTATCATCTTTGTCAACTAATACCTGGTTATAACTTGAAAAGCCATCAAGGAAAGACACCATAGCTAAATCTGAAACAACTTGGATTACTTGGTCTAAATAAGGAAGAGGATATTTGTCCTTAGATGCTTTATTTAAATTCCTCAAGTCAATACAAAGTCTAATCTAACCATTCTTCTTCCTAATTGGCACTAATTTAGCCACCCAAGTAGAATATCTGATGGGGAGGACTATCCTAGCATCTAGTAATCGTTTGAAATCTTTGAAGATCATGGGCTCTAAGACAGGGTTTATAGGCCTCTACTTTTGCCTATATGGTTTGAAACTTTCTTTAAGGGTGATGGTATGAGTGATGACCCTATGATAAAATATCTTTAAGTCATCATAGGACCATGCTATGACATCTTTGTATTCGGTGAGTTCTTTGGCCTTCTTGTTCTCAATGTTTATATAGGATTTTCCAACATTTACTAATTGGGTTTGATCTTGGAGACTGAGGTCAACAACATTATAATCTTTCCCACTTACCTTGGGAATTCTAGAAAATTCAACCAATTTGTCCTAATCAGTCTTTCTAGAGCAATCATCCCTTTGGGGATTTTATTGTCATTTAGCGAAATGACTTTACCATCAAACTTGTCCTCTTTAGATGTATTTTCATCAATCTCATCAATAATATGAGCATCAAATGCTCCAAAATTGGTCATAAAATCCAATATATATTGATCATCATTGAAAACTATAAAATGGTTAACATTATCATACTGAAGGACAAGGAATCAATTCAATGCTGAAATTGGGGGAATTTTGATGGGGCATGAGGTTAGATATAGTAGATGTCAACTCATCAATAACTTGGTTTTCCTCTCTTGGAATGGAGGTAATGCTAAAATCATCAAAGGACTTAATCAAATCCCAAACCCTAAACTTATACCTTTTTAGGTATGAGATCTTGCATTGGTATTTGCTTCTTACTTGGTTGACCAATAATTCTAAATCCCCATAAACTAGTAGTTCTTTGACCTTATTATTGATAGAAAATTGTAGACCTAAGATAAGGGATTCATATTCAACAAGATTGTTAGTGCAAGGAAATTAGAACCTATAAGAAGCATGGTACCTTTTATTAGTAGGGTCAGATAAGACAACACCAACACCTGATCCAGCATTACACCTAGCACCATCAAAATGCCATTTCCACAGTTCAAGAACAACATGAGAATTCTTGGGATCACATACCTTATTAGTCTCTGGAGTGAAAACCACTAAGTCTGAGTCAATTATGTTGACCCTCTTACTCATATAATTATACTCAATTATCATTTGTTTCATCCTTGGATCTCTCTCAACCTTGATTTGATCAGGAACTCCCTTCTAAGGTAGCCAAGATGTGAGAAATTTGTGGACATGTAACCATTCAAAGCCTTGGTCCATTCCTTGCTTAATAAGATTCTATAAACATCACGTATATCAATGACTTGAATATCAATGAATTATTGTACCCTAGGCTTAGAAGCTAGTTACATGTGAACATTTAAAATCTCTCCAGTTACCTTAACTCTAGATTTGTCTAATTGGGTGACAACTTATCAAACTTTATAGGTGCTATGCCAAGTTGTTTGCATATACCTATAGGAATGATATTGGTATAAGCACCTAAGTATATTAAACAATTAAGTTCTTACCAAACATCCTAACAGTGAGTAAGAAAGGAGGAGATTCAACTTTGGCTTTATGCACAGTCACATTGGCATGATTAGCCTTGGGTGGATTGTTGGACTTATTTGATAGAGATTCCATCAGGAGGTCCCTTTGCTCTGTGATCTACATTAGTTCATGCAAAGTGATATTGGGATTTATCTTATTCATGTCCTCAACTATATTATATCCAATTTTATTATAAGAATAAGGAATATCAACATTGGGTTTAAAAGTCCTCCCTTTAGGTGGCTCTAGATTTTTTCTTAAAGAGGTGTCTGGAGGAGTTCCAAAATTATTTGGAGGTGTTGAGGTAATCAAGGGTTGCCTCTACTCTCTATTCCTCAATGGATAGGTCTTCAATAACTGTTTAAAATCTTGGATCTCCTACGGGATCTCATCAGATTCATTCTCCTCTTGAAAGGGGAAATCAAAAGTATCCACCATGAAGGCTTGATTAGATGATTTAGATCTAGAAGTAATTGCACCGCTTTCCTTATTAAGGACCACTTCAAATGTATCCAATTATTATTGGAAGGCCTCAAAGGCTTTGTAAAACTCAATACGGTTAATTTCACCATGCTTTACTATGCAATGTACTCTACAATAACCAAGTAATGCAATATCAGTGAGGTTAATATGCATGGTCTTATTTTTAGAAGATGGCTCATTATTCCTATTATTATGAAAACTATCATTCTAAAATATATTATTTGGCCTATTATACCTATGAAATGAGAAGTTCCTACTTGAGATCTCAATAGTATTTCCAAATTATTTTTGCAACTAAAGAAAATTAGTGCTCAAGTTTTGGACCATTTTTAAGATAGATTCATTCTCATTTTTAGGAGCTTTAGAATTATGTACCTGGTTATTGTTAGCAAATCGAAAAAAATCCACTTGATCATTTGGATTGAAGCCATTAGTAGGATGATTTAAGAATCCTAAATTATGATTGGGAGCAACATGAGTTAATGGCAACTAATTTAGGTTTGGGAGTTGGTTTAATGTTGGGATATTCTGGTTATTGTTGGGGAATAAGTTTATCATAGGCATATGTGGGTTGATGTTTGAAATAGAATATGTCATTTGGCCTTGGGATTGCTTCTTATCATTGATGGTGACTGCCTCATAATAGGCTCTTGCTAATGAAGTTATAGCTGGCATGGATCTCTTCAAAAATATAGAGGTCATGGGATCCACTACAACTTTCGAGATTTCTAAAGATAAGACATCATCAGGCTTATAGGGTTATATGGTCCTACTGTACATCTTATAAAATATAACATTAAAATACCTAATAGGCTCACTTTAATCTCCTCTAATAGTGGTGAATTGATGGTAAATAACACAGTGACTAACAATCTTATCAAATTGGTCTATAAAAACATTAGTGAAACCATCCCAAATAGTGATGTAAATATCAAGCAAGTTCAAGAACCATTCATAAAAAACATCTTTAAAGGTGAAGTGGAATAACCTGTGAATATAGGAATTTGACTCAAGAGAGGATGGTTAGTATGGTGTTAGTTCTAAAATGAAAACAAAATGAAAGAAACACACTAACTAGCATAACATCTCTAGGCCTAGACACGAAAGAGAGCTTAATTAACAAAACATGAATAAAAAACACAACTAAAATGAAAAATAAACCCTCTTTTACCTTCCTTGGATTCTCTAAAATGCTTATTATAGTGGCTTTCTCATCTTGTGCTCATGAAATCCTTGGCAATGGAAGCTTGTCTACCTCCATCTCCTTTGGCTTGTGGCTTGGCTTGACTTGGCTTGGCTTGGAATCAATTTGGCATGGTAAAAATAGTTGCAATGGCTTCTTGAATATATTTTTGCATTATAACTTTGCACCAAAATAGCTTAGAAATTATGTTCATGGACTCTCTATTTATAGATTTTTAAGAATGTCTAGAATCAACCTGAACTGTCCATCCTGAGATGCAAATGTGTGGTTGAGGATTAATTCAATTTTTGAAATTAAGTTTACAATTATCCTCATCATGACATTGGAAGAAGGGGAAATTAAGAGGCCTAGAGGGCATCATGGAAAACATTGATGAGGCATGGAGGGCATGAATCCTGATATTTGTGGCATTTGCAGCCTAGGGATGTCTTCCTAAGAAATGAGGTCACCTGATGATGCAAATATTCAATATTCATTTCCAAAAATAAGTTTTCAACAAGTTTCCATGGAATTATTAATTACTCCTTGATTTGGGTTAATTAGCTCTTAAGCATGTTTAAGCACTTTATGCACAAATTACTCAAATTGATCAGAATGTCTTGTTATTGGTCCAAAATTTGACTGGATTAGAATTGGAAGGTGATGTCAAATGAATTAGAACCATATTCCCATTTAGGATGTTTCCAATATAAAATAATAAATGAACATATCTTGTGCAATATATTTGAAAGGAAAGAGAAATTCAGAGCACCTAGGTGCAAAATTGGCATTTTGACTCAAAATGATCTGATCGAAGTTAGTTGGCCCATAAATTGCATTGCCCCATTTAGGGATACCCTTGACAAAATTGGCACTTGAATATGTTAATTTCACATCATTTATCATGTTTTAGTGTTTTTAGACCAAATTATGAATTTTAAGTGGAAATTGGCCAAAACCTTGATTGGAGGTTATCGGTGGCCAGATTTAGGTGTCTACATTTTGCCCCTATTTGGGAAAGCATTAAAATATATAAGCATAGTAATGTCTTCTCAAAGAATGAAAAGGTCATGTATGCCTAAAATTGTAATGATAATAAACTAATTGTATGATTTCCCCTCGACGGAATAGTTGGCACAAGTAAGTCAGCAAACAGTCCTTCAAAAAGAAAGAAGCAAAACAAGGGGACCAAAGAAAGGAAAGATGATGGGGTGAAAACATAATGATACTAAAAAATTAGTCAAAATCATTGAGAATGTAAGTGGGATGGTGCATAATGATTTTCCCAAAGGTGGTTATAAACATTGTACCCTAATAGTAGCAATGTGATATGATAACATAATGATTTTCCCAAAGGTGGTTATAATCATTGAGAAGATGGAGCTACACCAATTAGGATAGAAAAACAAGATAATAACATGCCCCTGTATAGGCAAAAAATGTAATGTGGTGACAACATAATGATTTTCCCAAAGGCAGTTATAATCATTGAGAAATGAAGGTGGGACATTGTGTAATGATTTGCCCATAGGCAGTTATAATCATTGGACCCCAATTATGGCAAACATGATAAAATTGGTCAAGGAGGATGATAACTTAACACAGAGAGTAATGATGAATTGGACTGACCTACTAGTAGGAAAATGCTCATCTGAACTAATAAAGATTAAAATTATTTCATGTTTAATTACTCTATTTGGGATATGATTAGGATGAAATCAGGATGTCAGTGTCAAAGAGATGCCACCATTATTTAATAAACTTCTTGAAGCTAAGGTTTGTTATAGCACGTGTTGGTAGGCATCATGGTATAACATCACAAGCACTTGACCAAAATATGCATAAAGACTGACTCCCATAATCCAATACTCAATATAAAATAATGCACCAATAATAGAAACCATGATGACAATGTAAACATATGAATATGGATGGATTCGAGTATAAGTATGGGCAAGGAATCACCCAATGAACACACATAAACTGAATCAAGGCAATAGTGCTACAAGTAAACAAACAAAGACACAAACAAAACAACAAATAAATAAACAAAGAAACACTCAAAATAAACTATACTAATAGTGCCCCTAGAAAATAGGTGACAACTTTAACACATGAATAAAATGGGGGAAATAGAAGAAAAAGAAGGGCATGGCCGAGATGTCTCCATATGCACTAGGTAAGTGAATGTTGCCTACATAGTTCTATGGATGTAATATCTAATAAAAAACTTTAGACCAAATGTAGTTCTCTCAAGGAAAAGGAAGAATGTGATAATTGATGAAAATAAATAGAATGGATGTAGGAGAAAAAATGGTAAGTGCATGAGAGAAAAAGGCTAAAAAAGATGGGGAAACTAGGTGACAAGTGGTTTGCTTGCAACTTAGTAAGGGTTCCCAAAATCCTTAAGGTAAAGAAGTGGTCAAATGTTTTTGTTCTTTTCTAATGATTTTACAAATGTTTTTGGAATATTAAAAGTATCTCAACTCGATCAAGAATGAAGAGACACCAAAACGGTGAGAGTGTGGCTTAGGTTGCTCACAAAATAATGAGAGCATGGCTTAGGTTGCTCATAAAATGGCGAGAACGTGGCCTAGGTTACTCAAAAAATGGTGAGAGTATGGCTTAGGGTGACTGAGCTGACATCAACAAGTATCGAGTGTTGCCTACATAGTCCCAGAGTAGGACCTCGAGTCACTGTAGTTTTATCCTTATAGTGGAGGAATTCGACTAGTGTAGCAGTCAATTCAAAAAAAATAGGCACAGTTGGTAAAAAGGCATAATATGATATAAGAAGTGGTAAGTTGGTACATCAAGGCTTAATTTTACCCCAAGTTTGCCTATAAGCAGTTATAACTAGGACATAACAGCATAGATCAATGTACTAATTTTCCCAAAGGTGGTTATAATTAGTAGTAAGATCAGTGGTAAAAAAGGAATAACAAACAAAGGATGAAATTGTTGAAACTTTTGTCACACTATCCCAAAATATGATCTCCATCTAAAGTACTTAAACCAACTAATGAAACTGATCAGATACCTTAATGCTGAAATTACGTAATGAATGGCAAAAACCAAGGTCAAATGGGCTAGGCTTTAGAACACACTAGGCTGATAGAATGGAAGCAAAAAGTGGATATTATGAAGAGGATGGATAAGGATTGTATTTGTATAAATAATAATTGTGATAAAATGGCACAACTAAAATGGTCCTTATAGATAGTACACCTTAGTGTTTAAGCATAGTACCGCTTGAGATGAATAATATTCATTAGCTCAGAAAGTCCATCTCGATCTAGCATGGCAAGCCTGTATGTTCCTAATCTATAATCTGTGGTAATGATGAAAGGTCCTATCTAGTTTGGTTTGAATTTCCTTTTATGCTTCTTCTCAACCATGGTATTCTTTTGGTTTTATTTAAGAACAAGATCACCAAGTTTAAATGTTCTATACTTAACACATCAATTATAGTGGCCTTTGAGTCAGTTCTGTTATGCTTGAAGATTATTGAGCATAGCCATGTGTTTCTCATCAAGTAGGTCTAGCTCTTGTGGGCGAGTTATTCAATAGTCATGATCATCTAGGACATGCTTGAAGGAGATGCACAGTGAAGGTAATTCGACCTCAATGGGAAGGATGGATTTAGTACCATAAAAAAGTGAGTATGGAGTGGTTCTTGTGGGAGTATGATGATTGGTATGGTATTCCCAAAGGGTAGGGAATATCTGCAAGTGTTAATCATGACTGACATCATTAAGAACTTTTTTGAGAATATTGACAATTATTTTGTTAGATCCCTCAGCTTGGCCATTACCTTGAGGGTAATATGTTGTATAAAAATGTTGTGTGATGTTATATTCAATACATAGCTGGTCTACATCCTTGTTCTTGAATGATCCTCCATTATCAGATATAATGTCAGAGGGGATACCATAGCAATAAATTAGATGGTTGAATATGAATTTAGAATTTTGCTTTCTAGTCATGTAAGTGATAGGTAGAGCTTCAACCCACTTAGTGAAATACATGGTGGCAGTAAGGACATGTTTATGGCTGTCAGATGAAGTGGGGTTGATCTCCCAATGAGGTCAAGTCCCCATATAGAAAATGGCCATGGTGTCAACATCAGTTTCAAAATTTCTGCTGGGGCATGAATCAGATTAGCATGTCATTAACATTTGTCACACTTGTTTACATATGTAGTAGCATCTACATCCATTATAGGCCAATAATAGCCAGCACACAAAAGATTTTTGGATCGGACTGCCCTGCTAGAATGAGCTCCACATACTCCTTCGTGAAATTCTCTTAACACTAGTGTAGACTCTATCGAAGTTAAATAATGAAGCAAAGTTCCATCAAAACTATGATGGTAAAGGGTAGCTCCAAGTAGAGTATAACAAGTGGAATGATGAATGAAGGCTTTGGTTTGTTTTTGAGATAGGTTAGGTGGTAGGACTTGGTCATGAAGGTAGTTGTAAAGTTCTAAGTACCAAATAGAACTAGGACCAACAATATCACAAATCATGGTAATAGTTGAAGGTTCATGAGTTGGTGCTGACAAATACTTGATGAGGAACTGATACTCTCTAACTTTATTTTTTTGTCAAATCAAAGAGCCAATAATAGCCATGGCTCTGCAGTTTTGTTACTAGCCCTTGGTATGTGCTCAAACTGAATGTTGGAAATTTTTTGCTTAAGAGTGTTAACCATGGCTTTATATAGAACCAACTTGTCATCTTTGGTCTGAAAATGATCTGTGACCTGATAGATGATTAACTAAGAATCACCATAAACTTGGATATGAGATATATTCCAATGCACTACTTATCAAAGCCTTGCAACAAGTGCTTCATACTCAGCCATGCTGTTTGTACAAGGAAAGCTGATTCAAAATGATTTAGGGATTAGATCCCCCTGTGTTGTAATAAATAATAGGCCTACCCTTGATCCATTTGCAATAAATGAACCATCAAAATGTAGCTTCTAGGGCTGATGCTCAAGGGGTGTGTCAATAATGGTCATTATGGATTCATCAGGAAATTGAAATGTGGGTGGTTGTGTGTCTGTGAGAGGTGCTTCAGCAAGTTGATCTGTAATAAATTGTCCATTGATTACCTTCTAATTGACATACTCTATGTCAAACTCACTGATAAGCATGATCAACTTAGCCATTATTCCTTGCAAAGTTGTTTTAGATAGTAAATACTTGAGTATGTCTATTTTTTAAATGACCACGGTCTTATTATTCAACATGTAATGACATAATTTTTGAGCTATGAAGACCATGGTCAACAAGATTTTTAAATAGGTGAATAGTTATGTTCATATGTAACCAAGGTATGACTTAGGTAGTATATGACATGCTCTTTTCCATTGTCCTCACATTGAGCCAAGAGTGCCCCCAGAGCATGGTCAGTAGCTGATAGGTATAACAAGAATGGCTTTTCTGGCATAGGAGGTAATAGAATAGGTGGATTAATAAGATAATCTTTGATTTATTGAAAATCTATTTGGTAGTGATCATCCCAGTGAAATGCAACTCCTTTCTTTAGAAGGTGTGTAAATGGATGACACTTTTCTGCTAACTAAGAGATGAAGCATCAAATTGACTGGATCTTATCCTGCAAACTATGGAGTTGCTTTAAATTGGTTGGTGGTGGCATCTTGATTATAGCATGAAATTTAGCCAAATTGACTTCAATACCTCTATGAGACACAATGAAGCCAAGTAATTTTCTTGAAGTTACACTGAACACACATTTTTTAAGATTAAGTTTGACTTTGTACTCCCGTAATCTTTCAAATATCTTACACATCATTGCTAGATAGTTGGCCTTAGTTTTAGATTTTCCTAATATGTCATCGACATAGTCTTCAACTATATCATGCATCATATCATGTAATATGATAGTCATGGCCCTTTGATATGTAGATCCAACATTCTTAAGTCCAAATGGCATTACCTAATAACAAAATGTTCCCCATGGAGTGGTGAATATTTTTTTATGTTGGTCTTCTAGTGCTATTATGATCTGGTTGTATCTTGAAAATCCATCCATAAGTGAAAGCATTTCATAATCTACCATGGAGTCGATGACAATGTCGATATTAGGCAATGGAAAATCATCTTTAGGATAAACTTTGTTGATGTCTCAAAAACTAGTACAGATTTTGATCCCTTCAAGCTTTTTACTAACAGGTACCACATTAGAGATCCATTCTAAGTAATCAATAGATCATATGCATCCTGCTTCTAAGAGTTTTACACCTCTTTTTTTACCAATATAACAATACAAGGGTGCATTTTACATAGATTTTGTTTTAATAGTTTGGCATTAGGATTAACCACAAGGTGGTGTAGAACCAAGGTGGGGTCTAAACCTGGCATGTTAGAATAGGCCCATGCAAAGATATCTATATATTCTCTCAACAAAGCTGTAAAGACTTCATGTTCCTCCTCAGTGAGGGATGTGCCTAATTTTATCCACTTTAAGTCTGATGGAGTCCTAATATTTACCTCTATTATATCTTCAACTAGAAGGGTCAAAACATCTTCTAGAATAGTAAGCAATGAATTAAACTATTGAATTATGTTAGGGTCCTCTGTTAGGACTTGCTCTTCAAATTCTCCTAGGCATGATGAATCTGAGTCCCTTAATGGGAGATCTAGAAATGTGACAAAAACAATCATAAATTCTTGAAGAATTTGATCAAATACTTATTGTTTCTCAAAGCTAAACTCAGATTCACAAGCAAGTTCATTGTTGGTGGTCTCTTAGTCTAAATTTAAATAAAAATGAACACCCCCATCTAATGGCACTTGAAACAGGTTTTCACCACTAGACTGGCCTTTATCTTTACTTTTTCCTTGGTCAAAAAGCACCTCAAAGAGGTTTTAACTGTGGGACCTCAATGTTTTACTTTTTTTTGGCTAAGGGTGTTCACTCGCTCTCCAAAATAGGATATAGGATCCAATATGATTGAGAATCTTGATTTGTGATCTCCCAATAGAACATTATCTCTAAGGCCTAAAAAGTCACAAAATGCCTCATCATTCTAAAACTCATCAATCGACAGACTGGATTCTTGTTGGTCCCAATCTATCAGTTGGGGATAATATAATGACAAAGGATTATGATGAATGGATAGAGTAAGGGTACAAATGGCATGGTTATCAAACAGGTTGGTTTCAGCTAGGCCATCAAAGGTGAGACAATGATCAGACTCTACTTCATTATGGGCATCATCATCACTAGTCGTTGGTGATAAAGTTTTAATAAAATATGTGGGGTCACCCCCAGGTGGTTTAAATCTAAGTCTGTAAGGTCTTTCATACTTAGTCATGGAAATTAGCTTGATGGTTCCTTGTTGATTTGGTCTGAAGCCTTTTCCTTCATAATTGTGATGCTCTATGATCCTATTGGGAATGGGATACTTTACATTTTTATAACAATCAGCTTGGTTGTCATTATATAACCATGATTTGTCCCCTTCAAGAGGGTCAGGTTATAGGCTATATGTTGGTACAAATGTGATAGGTCCCTTATCTTTGTTATTTTATTGCCAATGCATATGTGGGGTGACTTTAGGTCACCCAAAGGTTTTCAAATTCTGAGGAAGATTGGCAATATAAAATGTATCATTGGTCACATACTCTCCCAATCCATTATCTAAAATGGTGAAATGATTAGAAGTTTTAAGACGTGGCATGTGGGAAAGAGAATCCAAGGTATTAGGATCTATGCAATTATCTAGTGAAGGATCAATAAGTATAACCTTTCTTTTATCTTGCTAAAACTTGGATTCATGTTGTACTGATAATTATAGCTTTGAAATTCAGCCTCAAGATGTTTGCAATGTTCATATGGGTGTAAATCTCTTAGAATATTCACTTCCATCCATGAGTGGGAAAACTTGATACATTGGTGCAGCGTTGACGGGATTGCATGAATCTCATGTAACCAAGGCCTACCTAGAAGTATATTATATGATAAATCAAGATCAAGCACATGGCAAAGTGTATCATGGGTGAAGGGCCTAATGATAACTGGAAAACTAATGGTGCCTTGTGATTTTCTTCCCTGATTATCATAGGCTTTGATGATTATTGTTTCTAGCTGAAGATCTACCATTGTGTATCCAAGAAGCTTGATGAGCTTTAGAGACACTATGTTGAGGCCTGATCCATTGTCTATAAGGACACATTTCACTTTCTACCATATTATATAAACTTATATGTATAATGGATTATTATGGAGCTAGCTAAGGGCAGACATATCATTTTGGTTGAATGTGACTTGTTGGGTTGGAGCTAGGTGTCTAACCAAAACGTGAAATTTATCAGGGGATATGTCACTAACAACAGTGGATTGAATCAAAAACTAATTCAAGATGTTCTTATGGATTATTGACATTCACAACAAATCTAAAATAGAAATTTGTGCTGGTGTCTTCTGTAGTTGTTCCATAATATCAAACTTCTTATCTTGGTCAGTAGTAAATAGTTTATTCTAAGGTTAAACGGTTGGTTGGATGATAGGAAAAGTGGTGGATGGTTATGGGCTTGGGATAGTGATCTTCGACCTTTGAGTTTTGATTGCACAATCGATATTAAATACTAGACCATTACTGCTAATAAAGGTTGGGAATGGTGTGGGACCAGACATGACAAGTTCGATTACTAGTGAGCTCATATGTGGTCATGTAGCAAGGATGAGTTGTCGATATAGGGTCCAAAAAGGGAAGTCTTAATTTTTTTGTTTGTTTGTATGCACTCCAAAGTCAAATAAGTATTATCCATGTAATTTGACTGAATATTGTTTAGCAACGGTCTAGGTTGATTAGTGCTTAGTCTAAGATTAATAGAGATGGTATTAACACTACCCCCTGTAATATGACCTATAACCCTATTGTAGTCATGTGCAACTGCATGGTAGGTTTGTTGTTTTTTACCATTTGACCTTATTTTTGTTCATTTTTTTGTCAATGTGGGTTCTACTATTGATTTTGTTGGTTCAACCTTTGATTTTGATACTATTGATTTTGTTGTTGCACTGGGCATTATTGTTGTTGTTACTAATTATTTTGTTGTTGATGATTGTTATGTCAGGGAAAGGGGTTTTGATAAATCCCAAGAGTTTAATTATAAGTGGAAGCACCATTATCCAATGTTATCTCCCCATTATCCAACATATTCTCAATTAAATGCTTGATTTTGACACATCTTCGTAGATTATGCCCATTGACCCGATGATAGTCATAAAATTTATTTTCATGGTACCAATCAAGATAAGGAATGCCTTGCAGATAATGCTTTGGTATAGGCTAATTGATTATATTAGCATTAACAAGCTTGTAAAAGATAGACTCAATAGGTTCTCCTAGGTCACTAAAGACACGACATGCAGGCACTCTCCGAGGAGGAGGGGTTTGTAATGGTAAAGGTGGTTGTATTTTTTATGCAAGTCTTGGTTGTTGTGCTTTTGGCATTGGTTGGAGAGGTTTCTGAGTAAGATTAAGTTGAAAATGTGGTGAAAATGAAATTTTTACCATTTGGACATGACGAGATTCAGTTACTCTATTTCCCACAACATTCCTATTGCGATTGAATTGCTTCAGTCTTTCATGGTTATTGGCCTGTGTCAGTTGTGATGCTAGTGCTTGAATGGGATGTTGGTCATTTTCTTGATTGGTACCTTAATTTTGATTAGTTGAATTAAGCTTGATAAATCCTTTATTGATGAACGCTCACTCAATCAACAAGCTTTTGTCAATGATTTCCTTGAAAGTATGTGCACATTGTAGTTCCAGATGATAAGCTATCTCACTATGCAAATTTTTAGTAAACACAACAACTAATTATTTATCTAGTAAACTATGGGTGAAATAGCTTGCAAGGACTCTCCATCATTGTAAATAACTTGCAAAACTCTCACCAGCCTTTTACTTTTCTTGTGTTAAGTCCACTAATGAAATCTCATGCTTGAGATTATAGGAAAAGTGTTGCACAAACTTATCAGAAAGATCATCAAAATCCATTACTGAATTAATGGGCAACTTTAAAAACCACTCTAAGGCTTGTCTAGCCAAGCTCCTTGGGAACAATAGCAAAAGGTATATGTCATTATATGCCACTGGTTGACATGCGACAAAGAATTTGATCAAATGAGCCTTAGGGTCACCTTTCCCTTTGTATTTGTCAAATTTTAGTAGTTTGTATCCTGGAGGAATGGTATCTGCAAATACTCCATGTTTAATGGGTAGGAACACACATCATCTAATTTGAACTTTTTAATCTATTTGCTAACTTGAATGACAATAATTGCATCTTTCATCTATTGTAATTCTTGGGATAGGAAACTAGAAGGAACATTGGTTTGAGGGAGAATATTGGTTTGGGTAGATGGTTGGGAGGTCACAAGTGGGACATTTTGACCAAGGTATGATGTAAATACCTATTGGGGTACATTAGTTTGGTTGGGGAATGGACCAGGAATACGCATACATGGATTAGGATGTACTTAAAATTACACAATTGGTTAAACTATATTCTAGTTTGGGTTAGCAATAAAGGTTTGACTTGGAGGATCTTGTGGTTGGGACAGAGGGATATAACTATACTATGCCTATTATGGTTGAAAGGGACATGTTGTTGACTAATCGAACCTTATTGTTGAGTGGGAACTTGTGGTCCAAGACCCTCTATCTGAATTTGTGGCACATTTTGAACCAACAGTTGTCTAGTAGGTACTTGAGAAACATGAGGACCCCCTTGTTGCATGAATCCCTATGAGGAAGTGAAAATAGGTTTTAGATTTAACATCTATCACTGACCAATATTTGTATTTTTTTGACTAGTCATTGCTTGGTTTTGAATTGGCATATTAGTCTATGACTGAAGAGGTATGTTCATTGTTACTTGGTGAGGTGGAACATATGTTGCCCTGATTGAGGTGGTAATGTATTTGTCCTTTTTTGTGTTGATATACTAGGTTGTGTCTACTATTTTGGAATACTACTCATTACTTGTTGAGGAGAAGTAGGATTCATCACATTCTATCATTGAGGCATGACATTGGTTATTTTTTGATTACCTAATCTTGTAGGTTGTACACTTGAGGAAGTATATGGTTGAGGTTGGGATGTAAAAACTCCTATTCCTTGGTATGATGATCTACTCATGGGATTAACTATAGGTACATGTTGTTAGCTAGTTATTTGTGCATTAGTACCACTTTGATTGAGATTGGACGTTGTTTGCACATTGTCCACTACGTTTGGCTCACTATTCTATGTAGAGGTTGAAGGCACTTCTTCAATAATGGGCATATGCATCAAGTTAACTATTGAAATGGTTTGTATGAATGGGTCAGAACTCAGATTCTTTTGTCTAGTTAACTCTATCAAAACTCTTGTTGAAGGAACTAGGTCAATAAGAGGCTTACTCACCATGTTCATCTGATTGAAATTACATGCTAGATTCAAGTAGTTTTGATATGTTGTCTGAATTTGGTTAAAGTGATCTTCTATGATATTTTTGCCTCAATTAGATATATTAGGATCTTGATACATTATTTGGACTAGAGCCATAGGATTGTTAGAAGATCCATGTTAATCATAAATGATATTGTGGGGCACTTTTCCTAGACTTGGTAAATTTTCATGGGGAAAGTCTGCTAAAAACTTGGCCCCTACCTCTATGGATCTAACCAAAATCTCATCTTTGTTCTCTAACAAATGTCTCTCAAACAAAAATAGATCATACATGGAAGTTGTATTAGTAGAATATGACTATTGAAGAACTGGCTCATCCACTGTGGGTATTGTAGCTAGGTATTATGCAATTTGTTCTTGGTCTTGTTATGAATAAGGTGGTGTGTTAAGCAGATAGTTAGCTAATGGATCTTGACTTTGTGCCCCTGATTGAGTATTATAAGAGAGATAAGAATCCATCTCATAAACAATATTATCTACATAGGGGTTTTGCACCATTTCTTCCTGTGTAACTACATTACTAATCCCTGGATTGTACATGAGTCCACTACGAGTGTAGGAATACATGTTGGGATCCATAGTCAATGCTTTGTGATAAAAGGTCAAAGACTTTTTCAAACTATAAAAATATAATGTCTAAAATAGATGATGTTCCAACTTGGTCTAGATTCATCAAAAGGATCAAAAAGGTTTATGCAAAGATTTGTGAGGAAACAAGCTAGTGTGAAGTATCTGAGATTTCACTATTCACACAAAGATAAACAAGTAAATAGATTGAAAATCAAAATGCCAAACTATAAGGTTGAAGTGTTTCAAATCAGTCTAATCAGTTCCTAGGTCTTTTGGCCAAACGTGGTGTCAAAAGCTAGGCTCAAACAAGGTATACACTAGGACTCTTGGCCAAACAACATCAAAAGCTAGACTTTGAAATATATGAAAGTTGTAATCTAATGGATTTGAAACACTTCTAACAAACACTAGGCATTTGATTCTTGGTCATGAACTTGATCAACTAGGTATAAGGTATGAAACAAAAGGCGCTTTTAGAGATAGTTTATTTTCTCATAAATAATGGTATAAGACTTGGTTCTTTTAACAAACAAGCTAGACAAAAGTGAACAATATAATTGTGCTAGACAAAAGATCACAAAAGTACACTTGGATTGGTCTAAAAATGTAGGAACAAATTTGAATTCTATGCAAGAGGGTATATGAAACAATATTTGAAATGTTTTGGGTAGCGTAACAATGCTATACTACTTAAAAGGTGTGACAAAAAAGTTTGTTTCAAAAACTCTCTAAGACAAAGACAATTTCCCATAATTTTGATAGCATAACACTACTTTTCTTGACTCAAAATGTTGTGGTGCATAGACTCAAAGTGCAAGTGTTTAGCACAAAATGGCTTAAGTCTATCAACTGGTGATAATGATTATGAGTCTTTAACAACCCTCAACCCAAATTAGAAATTAAACCTAAGTTCCCTCAAGTTTAGTGAAAATGGCAAACCCACTTAACGCATCCACCCTATGAACTTATAAAGGTGCAATTCCAAATTTATATTATAAGTGAAGGACTTAAAACAACTTTGGTAAAGGTCTAGACTCAATTGGGCAGCATAATTATGCCAAAGTGGATGATATGACTCTCAAACTTTTGATGAACTTTGAACAAGGCAAATTGATGGTCTCACATGGACAGCATAACGCCTCTTTGTTCAAAGGAAAATTAGGATTATGTGTTTGGTTTGAATCATTTGTTTACAACAAGTTTTGACTTCAAATAACACTTGAATCTAGGATAAAACTCAACCGATTAATTGCTCTTAGATCCTAAACTAAAAAGGTTGCTTGGTATTTATCGGAATCCATCAATAAACATCATTTGAGAGGATTTTAAGTGTTCATTCAAAAGTAAATGTGCATTATATAGTAGGGTTTTTACACCCCCTTCTCTTAAATGACAGTACTGCGACATGGACTTTGAGGCGCACCTTGCACCAACAATACTTCCACAGCAAGTGGGGATTTTTCTAAGATATAATAAGTTTTTGAATGTTCTAGGGGAATCAATTGCACAATGATTTTCATGCTAAAAAATGCAAAAGAAAAGCATGGATTTTGGGTCTGTAACACTTGGCTTATTGCAAAAAAGTTTAGTCCTTTTTGCAACCACTACATCCTGTTGTTTGCGTAGTGTAGTGCGATGTTCAAAGTGCCACTATGTCCTATGTACAACTCTAATTAGGAGACAGATGAAGTTAATGCCAGGAGGTGAAACCCCAGGTCAAAGCTTCCCTA
The DNA here is from genome assembly GCA_037957365.1 of Torreya grandis. Taxonomy (NCBI): domain Eukaryota; kingdom Viridiplantae; phylum Streptophyta; class Pinopsida; order Cupressales; family Taxaceae; genus Torreya; species Torreya grandis. The sequence continues at coordinate 790,397 of JARHVA010001838.1, read as the reverse complement.
AAGAACTCACGGGAGGTGATGAAGTCCCCCTCGCAAACCAAGTTTGCATAAAAAATGAAGAAAGCATGAAAGTAGAAAGACTTTAAGGTCATTTTCAAGGTCACCCAAACTTTGACTAGTTTTTAGGGAGTGCTTTAGATGACCTTATTTCTAAGCATTGGACTAGGCTACTTGCAATAAGAATGGTGTTTTTGATTCCAAGGGTTCCCTAAAGAGGATAAATGGAAGAGCATACATGCAACATCCCTCTTTTTTCCAAACAAAATTTTAATCTAAACAACTAAGTAAACACAAAAAGATTTGAAAAGGTGAGTTCATTTTTTAAGCCCAAATGGAAAATGAGGTGGTGTTCATTTAACCCCTTGGTCTTAGTTGCAAATTTTGAAAACATTCACCATAAACATCTATTTTTTTTAATTTTTTTGCTAAACGCCAAAAAAAGGCTCCTAATTGATTTTTAAGCATGCAAAAGGTGATCTATACATGTTTTTAGTAATGTTAAGCTTGGTACTACAACAAAAATGTTAGCATGTCCTTTAGCCTTGAAGGTCTTTTAGGTTTGAAACAATGAACTTTAAAAAAAGAGCTCTCGAATCTATGTTTTAAGAAAAACATAGTGACCGACGTCGGTTATATAACCGACAATGGTTACATTTTCTAACCAATGACGGTTATCTAACCAACATCGATTATACCAATATGACTAACAATAGGTAACCAACTAATGCCAGTTTTACTAACTGATGTCAGTTAATCTATCCAACTGATGTCGGTTTTACTAGCCAATGTCAATTACTGTGTAAACCCATGGCAAACAAAAATGGTAAAATAAAGTTAGAAAATCAATTTGCAAGAGTTTGAATGGTCCAAATAAATATTTTAAAGCTATAAAATTATCTTCTTCATGTGTGAGATGCATCTAGTCCCACCGGACATGCCATATGTGAATCTAGGAATTTGACTCAAGAGAGGATGGTTAGTATGGTGTTAGTTCTAAAATAAAAACAAAATAAAAGAAACACACTAACTAGCATAACATCTCTAGGCCTAGACACTAAGAAGAGCTTAATTAACAAAACATGAATAAAACACACAACTAAAATGCAAAAGAAACCCTCTTTTAACTTCCTTGGATGCTCCAAAATGCTTGTTGTAATGGCTTGCTCGGCTTGTGCTCATGAAGTCCTTGGCAATGGAAGCTTGGCTACCTCCATCTCTGCTTGGCACCTTTGGCTTGTGGCTTGGCTTGGATTGGAATCAATTTGGCATGGTAACACTAGTTTCAATGGCTTCTTGAAGATATTTTTGCATTATAACTTTACACCAAAATAGCTTAGAAATGATGTTCATGGCCTCTCTATTTATAGATTTTTGAAAACGTTTAAAATCAACCTGAACCGTCCATCTTGAGATGCAGTTATGTAGTTGATGATTAATTCAATTTTTGGAATTAATTTTATAATTATACTCATCATGACATTGGAAGAAGGGACAATTAAGAGGTATGGAGGGCATCATGGAAGGCATTGATGAGGCATGGAGGGCATCAATCCTAATATTTGTGGCATTTATGGCCTTGGGATGTCTTCCCAAAAAATGAGGTCACCTGATGATGTAGATATTCAATATTCATTTCCAAAAATAAGTTTTCAACAATTTTCCATAGAATTATTAATTATGACTTGATTTATGTTCATTAGCACTTACGCATGTTTAAGCACTTTGTGCACAAATTACTCAAATTGATCAGAATGTCATGTTATTAGTCTAAAATTTGACTAGATTAGAGTTGAAAGGTGATGTCAAATGAGTTAGAACTGTATTCCCATTTAGGATGTTACCAATAGCAAATAACAAAGGCACATATCTTATGCAAGAGATTTGATAAGAAAGAGCAATTCAGAGCACCTAGGTGCAAAATTAGCATTTTGACTTGAAATGATCTAATCAAAGTTAGTTGGCTGATAAATTACATTGCCTCATTTAGGGATACCTTGGCCAAAATTGGCACTTGAATATGTCAGTTTCACATCATTTAACATGTTTTAGTGTTTTAAGGCCAAACTATGCATTTTAAGTGGAAATTGGCCAAAACTCTGATTGGAGGTTATCGATGGTCAAATTTAGGTGTCTACATAACCTTCAAGATACATCCTCATGCATAACATTTAGCAACCTTAAGGCATCTTTAAAATACTTAATGTTCTCTTTAGTAGTTGCAATACCAATTGGACGAAATATAGGCAAATACTTCTCAAGGTTGCGTGGGAGGTCATGTACCACACCTGGTACATTAATTGAATATTCTCCCAACCAAGTCATACCTGGATGAAGATTGAAGGCCCAGGTACCTTGAAGAGGTGAAGTTGACAAATATTTGGATCTCTTGTGTCTACCTTTATCATGTCTAGATTTTTTGTGAACCTTAAGCTCAAGCAAAGGTTCCCTAGTTTCTGAGTGTGACCTTATTTTAATCCTAGGCAATTCTAGCTTGAAACTTGAAGATCCTACCTGAAATACCATATATCAAGCTAAGTTTTATAAATAAAAAGAGTTAGAACTACACATTGAACTTATTTTGTATAGTTTGTATGAAAAACCACAAAGGACATTGATCTTTGACTGAATTAGCTCAAAGATGCATTCAATTACGTGAATATGATCCATCTTTACAAGTCTAAGTCTAAAATAACTTAGATATATGAAATATATGCCAACCTTTGATCAAAATGAGCCATCATAACCTCATATACTATGGATATTTAAAGCTTAAGCTAAATTTACCTAAAATAAGCATCAAAACCCAAAGAACTTCAATCTTTGTCTAAGGAAGCACAAAGATGTGTGACAAACAATAAAGATCCATGATTTTTATACGTCTAAGTAAAGAATTCACTCAAAAACACAAAGATACACTAATCTTAGATCAAAACATGCTAATATCAACAAAGATTTAAGGAATGCATGAAGATCTGGCCCTCCTTCTAGCACCAATGAGGAACCACCTTGTTGATGCCTCTAAATGCACCATAGGGTTCCTTAGTGTTCAAAGAACACTTATCATTTTAGAATTCTAGGAATTCAAAGCATGAGTAGTAGGTTGTGGAAACTTGATGTTACCTATGGTGAAATAGCGGTAAAGATATGCATTGGTGTCCCACAAATTTATAATGAATGATGGTTGGGAGCCATCATGGTCCGTTCTTTGTGAATTGTAGAAAATCTATGTCAACACTTAGTGAATTATGATCCAGATTTAAGCTACAGATTAATCTAAGTGGATATTTATAATGAAGTTAAAGCTAAAGTGGTCTGGTGTAAAAAAAAAAGAGCAAAAATAAAGGTAAGGCAGAAAAGAAATGAATGATTGCCAATTTTAGTCTTCAAACATCATGAAAAAGCATCAATTGCAACTAAGTAAACATTTAACCAAAATATAATGCAACATAACTTAAGCTCAAATTTCACTATATACTAGGCAAACTTCAAAGGATAATGTAAAGAGTCACAAGTAAGAACCAGGTCTACTTTAAGGATTTACTACTATAATCAAATAACATTTGCACATATGAATACATAGCAACATGAAACAAAGCAAAACCTATGACCTTTAAACTAATTTAGCATATGCACAAATTAGAAACCCTATAATTAGAAAATGTAACTCAAAATTCAAAGACACCATTCAAATTCAAGACATAAAATAACAATTGAGAGAAAATCTATATTAGCAATTGACATATCAAATGTAGACAATCTTTGCAGAACTCCCTGATTATATCAATTGCCTCAAGTATACCAAATTTGCTCAAAATTCTCTCCCTTTACAAGATGGTGATGCAAGACTTTTATAGAAATATAAGATAATGCATTGGTCAGTTACAATATACAAGTGTATAAAAGATAAGGACAACTGTCCTTCAAGATGGTTCTAGAATACACTTGTTTTCTACAATTAAACTGACCTAGGGGAAATATGCTAAAAGACAAGCATATGCCTTACAAAAGAATATTCCTATTTTAAAATATTACAAAGTTTTCATAAAAGGAATATTAGCAACTTGGTGGGCCCATTGCTGAAGAGTCCCTTTGTTGATTTTTCAGGAGTTCCATTACCTTCTGGTGCTGGTCCTTGATGAGCTCCATGTCCACAGTTAGCTTCATTACGCAAACTTCTTCTTGATCAGCCAATCCATCCAAGTCTCGATCATCCTAGGCCATGGCTTCCTTTATGTTCCTTGCCTCTACAATTTTTTCTTCTACTATGAAAATCATGTCCAAAATCCTCCTGTTGTCTCTACTAGATTGACCCTGGCTCTTGCTCCAAACTGACTACATGACCAAATTGACCTTGTGTTTGAATTCAACATCATCAATGATTCCAATTGTAATGGTTTTGGTAGGATTTAACAACATTGTTCCCAGGTGCTGCTCAATTCTAGTGATTAATCCTTTGTCATCTACCAATAGTCTGTTCAAATTCTTTGTCCAAGTACTTAGACCTTGGATCTTGTCCACTATCACCCCCAATATGCTATTCAAATGTGCCAAGCTAATAGTCTTGAACTTAAGAATCTTGTTCCTAATCACAATGTCAATGAGATCCCTAACTTGGGACTCTGCTTTTTGCCACTTAGTTATTAACTCTTTGGTTGTTTCACCCTGCTGGCTTAAGGCATCCTACCTTAGCTTTATTGAATTCAAAGAATTGAACATATCAAAGAATGAGGCCCCAAACATGTCCATTATAGAGTCAAGGATTGGCAAAAAGGCCTAGGTTTCTAGATTTTTCTTTTCTCTTTCCAAGTTCTAAATCCTTTGTTTCATCCCTTAGACCCCAACCTTTACTTGCATTGACTGAGCCTCAATCAAGCTCTCTACATCTTCCTCATGAATGGTGGCCTCACCAAGTTGTTCACCTCCCACTGGGGTCAGAGCTACAAAAGGCTCCACCTTTTGGAAGGTGAATTATTCGGCTCCCACCATAGCTTTCATGGTGATGACCCTCTCCAATCGAGGTATCTTTGGATTAAATTGCATGGTTGTGGATGACTCTGTAAATTTTAGAGGCTTGGGAACCTCTACACCTGTGCTACTTGATGTTCCAAGAGCATCCATATTTTTACTTTCTGGTCCTGGAGTGACCACAATTCTTCTTTCTGCTTGATCCTTTACCATAGCCCTAATCCATGGCTTCATGTCATCATGTGTTTCAACATTGGTGACCTTTGTGAGTGCCCATGAGTGAGAAAGATAAGGAATCTTCTACAATTTTCCATAAATGAACTAGTGAGGAATGATTGGTCCATAAAGTGATAACTCATCACTGAATAGATTGACTTTACTAGTGGGGTGAGTGAAGGTCAATATTGGTTTCTTCTTTGGTCCAACAGGGACCAATGTTAGCTTTGCCTTCCTCTTCTCTTGGGATGTCATAAGGACAAGCTCTTTTCCTTTCCCTCCTCTAGGCTCCCCTGCTTGGATTTGAGTCTCTTTAAATAGTTCCTCTTCCTTGTCAATATCATATGCGTCTGCAAGTTCCTTGAGGGCACCCTCAAGTGTCTCTTCTGGCTCTAAGGCTATCATATTTATGTGCTGAATTGGGGAAGGTGTCTTTTGGGGTAGTGTTGAATATTAGGGCCCTTCTCTAGGTCTCTCTTCCAATTTTACTTCTCCCACTTTCTCCTTACCATAGCATTGTTCATCCTATCCTTGCACAATCTATCTGTGAGGCTATTGTTTTTCTACCTGGGGTTGTTCCTAGGTTGTCCCAAATGGTCCAGACAACAAGTGATATTGTAAAGGATGCATTTACCATGCCTCTCCTGATGGCTTGTCATCCTTGGTCAACTTATGCTCAAGTTTGATGGTGTGGCCTTGAATCCTGGCCAACACCTCTTCATAATTCTTGGCTTTAATATAAATGGTGTCATGAACACCGAGCTGATGCACATACTCAGGATTTGGGAGTTTCTTCTCCTTCAAATGATTGGTCACTATGTTCTTAGGATCCCACATCTTGAGTTTTTCAAGCTAAAATCCAAATGAATCTATGTGCTTGGCAATGGTATCAACCTATTTCCAATCCTGAAGTATAGTTCTTTCTATGGTTAGAGGGAAGGGTTGGAGAAGACCATATTTTATTTGCAAATCCCATCAATGCCATTGATGATTTGGGAGGCAATTTCTTGCTCAGTAAGCTTACTCATAACATATACTGGTAACCTTAAGGTTGAGACATAATCCTCTTAATCTTGATGACTATGTAGTTAGGGTAGTATCAGATGTCACCCATTGTTTCAAGATACTTCTTGATAACTGGGTGGACCTTAGGCATGGGAAGGCCTGTGATAGCCTCCACTATGGATGGGTATACATAGTCACAAATAAACTACATATGGTTCCTATATTTAAAGATATGCAATTTGGAGTAATGGTGGGAAATGGTAGTTTTTCCTTCAGGAGACCCATTTCTAATACTAGGGAAGTTTATAGAGGCAAGTAGGGTATCCAATAGTTATGAAATCATGTAAAATTGCTTGGAGGTTTTCCTTTTGATGGTAGTGAATTGCTTGGCCAAGAATACACTGATCAAATCTCCAATTAAAGGGGTGAGTTTCTATTCCACCATTAAATGTACATAGGGGATCCAGATTTTATTCACATAGGTGGTTGAGGGGGCTCCAAAGGCTTGGTTCAATAGGGTCATTATCACTCTGATGCCTTCCCTGAATTGGATTATTAGGATCTTGCCTTCAAAGTCCCTAAAGTTATGGGGTCCTTGGTGGAACCAGGGTCTAAGGATAGAGTCTAGGTCATGGTTGCCGGTCCATTCTTTGATTTTAGATAGGTTTACATGGGGAATTGGTAGTTTATAGTACTTCTCAAAAGCTATAGGGGAAATATAAGCTATCCCCTTAGAATTCCCTTCTTGAATGATTCATTCATTATCTACCCTATAATCAACAAAGATAGGAGCAAGGATGTCTATACAATGCAATACCTCAGGCTTCATCGCAGTGTGGTGGAGTCTGACCATCTGGACAACAACCAAGTCATAATGTCTCTAGCTCACAGTGACAATCCTCTGCTCCTCCTTTGTAATGGGATTTAGTTCCTCCACGATGAAGAAAAATTCAGACCAATTGCTAATGCCTGGGACATTTAAAGATGCAATGTCTAACTTGATGCCCTTGAAGATTCACCCCTCATTATCTATTGATATGTAGAGCTTAGTCTCTTCCTTTAGTTGTTGTCTATGAGCTACCATGGTTTCCTCTTCTACAAATTATTCACATTGGATTGCAAATGATCTTTGTGAAAGCTCTTTTGCACTCAAAAACACAATTGAGTTCTCTTTAGATCAAATTGTAACCAATTAAGTCCGTTTGGGTTGCTTTTATGTAGGGTTTAGGGTTTTGGAGTTTTAATGGCAGGGTATATCCATACTCTAGCTTATACATGCCTTAGATTTGATTTGGACCTTTGCCTTTATACCTTCACATTTTCAATCCCACAAGATCTTTTATTTTGTCCTTTTCTACTTGCATGGTGCCTATGTGGCATTGGTTTGGACCTTTCATGACAATTTTCATAAATGTCTTTGAGCACTAGCCATTGGTATTTAAAATACCTTCTTTTATTTTGCACCATCGGATCAAAATCTTGGATTAACATGAGTCGTTGATCGTAATCTAGGCCCTCGCCTGTGATTGGCTCCTTTTGTTCCAAATCTCACGGTTGTGACACTTGTCATCTTTGTGTGTCTTCTCCATGCTTCATATCCTATGTCAGTTCTTTGTTGAATGAGCATTGGCCACATGGTGAGCTCATAAGCCTTTGAAAAGTCATAAGCACCTTCGCTCCATTAGATCATCCTCCAACGATAAAGTGCGAACCATCAAATCATCCTGTTAGGTCTGCCTCAAATGCACTTTCACCACGTGATGAGTTTGCAAGCTCTCAGGGCCTTGTTGAAATGTCTATAGGAGCCTCATGCTGTTGGATCAACCTCCAGTGACAAGGTGCAAACTGTTGATCTGCATAGATGCTTGAACTTTAAGTTAGTACATTATTAAAATGGGACTTAGGCTTAAATTCCTTAGGCTAAGGTTTATTACGCATGTATTAAGCATGAAACAAACCTTAAGCTATGGGATTTATGTCTAAGTTTTTTTGAATTATATAAAGGGGACCATGGCTAAATGTTTCAAGTCAATGTTTACGTTGAGTTTAAATAAACACACTATATGCATTGGTCTAAAACATTTATGCCAAGGCTTATAAAATATGCTCAAAAGGATCAACATGACATAATGGTCTAATAACAAATAGGATTTTATTGTATTGACAAAACACATTAATACCTTTAGCTAGAAATCACTTGGTCTAAGTCCTACGCAACAAAGGCCTCTCTTTTTAAAATAAGACTTAGTATAAGTTTATAGTTTAAGGTTCATGATGTTTGAATAAAATGTCATGGGAACTTTAAAGTATAGACTTAGACTAGGTTTATTTTGCATGTACTTAGACCATAAAACCAATTCCATTTTTGCAGATTGAAGATTTCTAGTGTGTGAGCATTTTTCGAGCACATCCCTTAGCTTGTAAAGCAATTTTTGAGCATTTCAACAAGGTTTTGGAGTGTATTTTGATCTCGAGTTGGATAATTCATTAGTTTAAATTTGATGGTCTTGCGGATGTCAAATACATCCTCATGGGCATCAAATGATGATCGCAAGAACATCAATTTTAAACTAGTGAAGCTTTCAATTTGATGGCTAAAAGTTGATGGTCACACAAGTGTCAAATACATCCTTGTGGACGTCAAACGACGATTGTGCGAACGTTAATTTTAAGCTCATCAAATTTCTATGACCCAATGCGAGAATGTTACTTGGCACCTTCATGGGGCTTCATAGGATCTTGGATTTGGTTCGCTCCATTGAATTAAAATCCACGATGAAGCGATAGCTGTAAGATCATGATCTGAGAGCTTGCTCATGATTGGTTGCTTTGTCAGGCAGGACCCATTTGCCTTTGATTATCGAATGTAAGGGTGTTGCATGTCGATCATTCGAGCTTTCTGTATCCCTTTGACTTTTCAACTATGCCTCGTTCTGCTTGATTAAGTCTTCACAAGTAAGCAAGAATCATTGATCATGATTCAAGGGCTTGAATATGATTGGTTCGAGAGGTTATGTGCAGGATTATGTTGGTTTTCCTTGCATCGTCTGATCAAAGATCCGCAAGGGAGCACGAACCGTTAGATCATTTGAGATGCATGTTATTTAAGTCAAAGTTTGGGCTTTTCTCACTCTGTTGGATTGAATGCCATGATAAAGTGAGGGTCGTTAGATCCTATAAGATGTAAGGAAGTTAAGTACTAGGTGTCAACCAACTACTGTGTTTGTTTAATATATAGGTATTCTATTGGTTTTCCTTGCATTGTCTGATCAAAGGTCTGCGAGGGAGCATGAACCATTAGATCATTCGAGATGCATGCTATTTAAGTCAAAGTTTAGGATTTTCTCACTCTGTTGGATTGAATGCCACGATAAAGTGAGGGTCATTAGATCCTACAAGATGCAAGGAAGTTAAGTACTAGGTGTCAACCAACTACTGTGTTTGTCTAATAAACAGGTATATTGTTTACTTAGCCAGGAGTTTAATCTTAGTCTAAGGCCTTTGGTGTTGGATTCGCAATATGTTTCAATAAGAAGGTTTGAGTTGTCAGAAAGAACCAACGATGTGATTGCCTGAGAACTTATATGCGAGGGCTACCTGTGAGAAGCTTGTTTTTTGCTTGAAGGATTCTACATGAAATGGTGCTCTTGTTTTTATGAACGATTCCTCTAATTGTATAAGAACTATTATGGTTTAAGATTGAATTGAGGATATGGTCCCCAAAATTTGGACTGCTATGTGTGAAAGGCATGCAAAAAAACTAATGCTCTAGTTTGTATGAACTAGAAAGTTTCTTAATTGATTAGATGCAATGATGACTCAAAATGTTTTAGTATTTCAATATGTGTTTAATATGAGTTACATAAGTTTTTATGCATAAGATCAATGGTATGCTTATTCAAACAAAATGTTAAAGACATCCTTTTTTAAATTGCTTATGATGCCTAAATTAGCCGAGTTAAACTAGTGCACAATGAAAATAAACAAACTCTTTTCTTTTCTTCTTCCCTTCCCTAAGATGTCCACACATGCAAATGTAATAACAAACGCAATTATATATCTATGTTCATGATAGACCAAAATAGATTTATGGGACTCTAAAGTACAACCTTGTGAAATAAGATGGCTAAAATGTAAAGCTAAGCTGATGGCAGAACGGTAAAAAAGAATGTAGCTAACAATGGCAAGTGAAGACGATATTGTCATGTATTTCAAACATTAAAAAGGAGAGTCATTGCCAAAGATAATGCTGAAGAAGGTGGGACTGACGGCGGCAACAATCAGAACAATAAAAAAAAAATCAAAGTTTTAATGGGGTTTAATGCTACTTTTTAAACCCTGTAAACTAGTTCAGCTAAGATATTTGCACACAATCTGTGACACCACCTCAATTCACAGAAAGAAGATGCATGGTTCAGATTCTACCACAGCAAAAAAATTCAATAATACAACAATAAAATCTTTATGCAGTCGCATCCAAAAAATTCACACATATCAATGCAGATCTCAATAATTAACAAGACATGATTAATAGATGATGAATACTACCTCAACATGAGATGTTTCAGCACAAGAAGCCTAGGGTCTAGGTACAAATGGTATATATTTCAATGACAATACATTTATATAGTAGTGCATGATTTGTATTTCAGCTTAGACATTGATTATCTTTTTTTGAAATTTGAAAACTTTGTTTAGAATTTTGAAACTTCGCATGATTTGTATTTCAGCTTAGTCAAAGTTCGAGCTTTTCTCACTCCGTTGGATTGAATGCCACGATAAAGTGAGGGTTGTTAGATCCTAGAAGATGCAAAAAAAAGTTAAGTACTAGGTGTCAACCAGCTACTGTGTTTGTTTAATATATAAATATTTTGTTGGTTTTCCTTGCGTCGGCTGAAAAAATTCACACATATCAATACAGATCTCAATAATTAACAAGACATGATTAATAGATGATGAATACTACCTCAACATGAGATGTTTCAGCACAAGAAGCCTAGGGTCTAGGTACAAATGGTATATATTTCGATGACAATACATTTATATAGTAGTGCATGATTTGTATTTCAGCTTAGAACGGTGAAATACATTGATTATCGTTTTTTGAGATTTACGTGGTTTTATGATTGTGTTTGTGAAACTGAATTAGATCCATTTTGAATGCTTCATATATTTATATGAATCCACATTTTATCATGTTTTTAAGAAAATAATTTAAATTTTTTCCTGTTTAAAATGATAATTTTTGTATATTTTTAGGCATGCATTCCCTATGACGTCCCTGAAAACTGTTCCCATGTTTTCATCCGTAAAATTCTAGAAACACTGATAATCTCTGTACGTAAAGATAAAACATAATCACATTCTTATTGAGTTGGCATCTCTTATGAAATAAGAACCCAAAGGTTTATTGTGCACCATGTAAGCACAATGTTGACGATCCAAATTTTGGCGCCTCTCTTTGTAATACCAGGGCACCACCTCTGTTCATGAAGAAAACTGATTGGAGACAACCATGGAGCCCAACTAATATATGGAATATCCTCATGAATAGTACCCTAAGAAAATATGATATCTTCTACATCTCTTCCATATACTGAATGTACTAAGAGGCAAACATAACTTGTTGGTAAGGCAAAGTCTAATCATGGGATCCGCTAATTAGGATGTATATAATTCACGACAACTTAATTCTGCCTTGGGCATAGACAACACAAGGCTAACAGATTCTACTTACCGATGTTTGGGGGTACTTGTAACTCCGGTTATATACTGATAATAGAGGAAGAAGAAAATCATAATTATACTCATAAAAGATGGGCCATGAAGATTGATTTGATATTAACATGCAGCCGAGCCTCAAAAGATTCACTGCAGAAACGCCAAGTCCATAAATATGGAATAGCTACAAGATACTTTCTGAAGGTTTTGAAAATGCAGATCTGGGGCTGATTGTGGGGGAATAGTAATCTGAGTGGTGACTTCCTTGGAAGCCCCAGTTACCAGTTGCAAGACCCGACTGTGTTGATTGATGTTGTGTGATGGTTCATTTTGCTAGTTTCAATCCCATTGCTTCACCCTTCTGAGCAGTACTTATGAAAGATGGGTCATGAACATTGAAGATTGACTCAATATTTACATGCAGCTGATTCCCAAAAAAACAATATTACATCATAATATCTCTAACACAATTTTTCATAAAATTCACTTTTATCCCCAAAATCTTCAAAATCATATAATTTTCCAAACAGGGCATGTACAGTCTGTTGCCTAGGGATTATATGATCCCTAACAACCATGGTCTTAAATTCTTCATCCTGGGTTAACAAACCGCCTTTGAAAAATTATATGTTTGCCTGTGCAAGCCTTTAGAATTTCCTTTTGTATATGATGATCTTGCTTTATAAGCAATTAGAATACATTCTGCCTTCTTGTAGGAATCGAGCTGTTTTAGGCAGACACTTTTCTATTTAGATTTTTGGGTATTCTTTGCCAAGGCCTTGAAAACCTTTTTTCTCCTTTCAATAACGTTTTATAAGGATAAAAGCTTCCCTCTATTGTATATAATTTATATTCCAAGTTCTTATGTCATACTTAATTATCCTTCCATTTTCTATGAGCAGTTACTTGTAGCAACTATTTTGAACTTTCAATGCTTTTTCCGACAGGTGCTAGTGGTTCTGATGCTCACCTCTGCTAGGGATCCTGGTATTGTTCCACGTGCCCCGCATCCACCAGAGCCCGAAGATGTCATGGATTCTGCAAATTCACCGATTGAATGGGGTGGTGGACAGACACCATGATTGAGATTGCCACGCACAAAGGACATGGTTGTAAATGGTGTGACTGTCAAAGTCAAGTACTGTGATACCTGTATGCTATATCGCCCCCCACGTTACTCTCATTGCTCAATTTGTAATAACTGTGTGGAAAGATTTGACCATCATTGCCCTTGGGTTGGGCAATGCATTGGACAGGTATTTGACCACAACTGAGTGGACTAGTGAATTGACAGGGATGCTATCATCTGTTTCTAGATGCTCATTGTCTGATGATCGCTTCTCCCTCCCATTTTAAAAAGTCTGCATTCCTTTTTATATTTTATTTAATCTTACTTGTAATTTGGGATGAACTTTATGCTTTTGTCTTCTTGAAATACTGGTATGGTTTATTACATGCTTACCTTTTCCGATGCTGTTTATACTAGTGTGAAAAGCAGATGGAACTCTCCTGTTTTTGTTTGCATGAAATACTGTTAAATTATTGTGTAGGATGAAATACTGTGAAGCTAGTCATTGCTGGGCATGGATCAAGTGAATGCCTACCTCAGATCAATTGAGTGTGATTTCCAAAGGGAAACCTTTTATTGACTAATTTATGGATAGAGTCATTGTGTCTTCCTTTTCATTTAGAAACCATGATCATGGGATCATTTGTTTGTTTAGAGTCACTTCATTTGAAGCTTTGAAGGGAAAGTTTGTGAAATAATTGCAGATTAGCATGTGAAAGCGGACTCACCATGGCTGGTTGAACTGCTCAAAGTAAATGTCTATGGCTGTAGGACATGAAGTAGGATAATGGCTTACTTTCCAATTGTATTATGATGTTTCTCTAAAACAAGGTAAACTGTTGGCAATAAATCATCTAGTAATGGGCTCTCCAGATTGCTTGGAAGAATTGGATACCGATTATCTTTTCTTCTAGACAAGTAGACCATGTGCGTGAAAGATGTTTTGGACTAATTTTTCCTTGGCCCTCCTCCCAGGTCCAGGTATATAGGGTATTTTTTTAATCAGTTACATTTAATATACCAATTAGTTTCCATAGGCATTGATTACATAGTAGCCTGCTTGAATATTATGTAGGAATTAGGTGGGATAGTGATCCAGACTTAAATCTTTGTGTCAGCCTTTATGGACACCATAGCAAAAAGGTATGGAGGCATACAAGAACCAAAGCTGTGAGAAAATAGTCCGATATCTTTGGTACAAGACAAATATAAGAGAAAAAATGGGAAGTAAAACATGCTTTTAAGACTGTTGAAAATTATTCATTAAAAATAAATTAAACTTATAGATAGTGAGATGGAAGGCATGTTAGTATTAGTGTACCTTTTAGAAAAATCCATTACACTGATGTCCACTCTATAATGCCAAAAAAGATAGCTAGGAAGATAATCCGTTATCCAGTTGGCCCGAGGCATGCCATTGTTGTTGTTAAGTGCTCCATGGAGCCTGTTTTTAAATTTCATTCTTGTAGTTGTAAAGCGTGTAGTGTGGCCGTTGTCAAACTTCAAACCTACTAATTGGGGTTGATCTCTGTTTTTGTTTGTACTTGATGATGCTTTAGAAGAAGACTGTTTGAGCAAGTCACTGGTATTTAGCGGACACAATGCAGTTCTAGTTGCTTTTTAGCTGTTTTTTTTTTTTTAGCATTTTGTTATGAGCCTAACTATTTTTCTCAAAAAATTAAATCAAAATGTAAAGATAATCATTTATTACTTGTAATTTTCATAATCTCCCAAGGCTAGCAGGGTGGCTGTAACATGCAGCATGTAGCTTATATACTCTTTTTTAATATATTATTGCTTTGGGAATTATTCCCTTTGCAAGTCACTATAAGGGATGTTATGTTTCATTAAATAAATTTGTTCTGAAATGTGGAGAATATATCTCATAAATTCAATGGATTCTTTCAGATGAAGATCTTATTAGTGGCATTGGCTGCAACTCAAATACCCCATGCTTTTCTATTTTAATATGAAATTACCATGTTGCCCTTTGTTCTTATGGGAACACCTTTATGCTCTATCTGCGGAACTATATCGCTTTTTTCTGTTTTAGCTTTTGCAACTTCAATTGTTTCCCTTAACCCTTTGTTGCAAACAAGGCTCACCTGAGATGACATGGCAGATTTATTGCAATGAGAATGGTCGATGATATGTCTAGGAACGGTATAAGTGATCACCAAACTGAAACATAATTAATTGTCACTTTTATAAAGATATTTGCTCATAACACAAATAATATGGCACAATAGGCTTTGAGATAGATTCAGCACCAAAGTAGAAAATAACTGGTACACCTGGAAAAGTTACAGTTTCTATGATTTCTATCAATCATTTCAAAGCCATTCCTGACAATAGTTTAACATACAGAAAACCTCATAATTAGTTGTTTTCAGTTTTTCTATGGAATAATCCAGTCTTCTGCTTATGTTTGGTTGATGCTTGCTTGTGAAGTCCTGTCTTTTAGCTGTCTGGCCTCTGGCTATTTGGTTTTCTCATCAGTCTTCTCGATGTATTGGCCTGCCGTTTATGGTTGATTCCTCTGTGAGATGAAAATTTTACTAAACAAAAAAAAATACTGGAGAGTCAAAACTTCAACAAGCTTCATGGAAAGATCTACTTGGAAACATATTATAAAATCTCAGCTGATGTGAAAATAACCTTATAAATCGATTTGATCCTGTTAAACAGCTTAATCCAGATCAGATGGGTAAATCTCCTGACATGTAACAGAAAGGAAACCCTCAATTTGACACAAGAAGAGAATGTACAAGGAAATATGTTTTATTTTGATAAACGGCCATTCCACAACGATGATTAATTCCCCTTCTTGTCTGGATTTCATTGAAGTCTTTTTAGATTCTTTGATGATATTTAATGATATTAATATGCGTCATTCTGGATAATAGAAAATTGCATTACACTAAAAGTCAACCATTCTGATAGTGCAAAATTTTATTAAAGGTGGTCTTACTAGCAAGGCTATGGGTATTAATTCATATAGAGAGATAGAATTGGCAATAAATGGAGATGTAGAAAATTATAATCTACATCATACTCAAATTTTAACAGATAAATCATTCTAAATGCTTGAATTTAAAACACTAGAGAGAGAGAAGACAGGTAACACATTCTGCTGTTAAGTTTCTACATTGTAACAATTCCATGAAGAATCCTAGATGGCTAAACGTAGGATAAACCCTGTAGCTCATCAACATAAATCTAATGTGCTGGCTATCTGGTGTATTCAATGGCGATGATGGTACAGAATATGAAACTCTCTAGAATAGGAAACTTTGGGATACTAAAGGCAGCTGCAGATACAGAAGTACCTTAGAGGCTATGTCACTAGGTACACTTAATTTATGGAAAAAGTTCGAACTTTGCCAAATTTTATCCTCGTTGAACACGAATACAAACTTTATCAATTATTTTTACATGAAAGTTTTTGACATGCTTTTACATTATTTTATAAAAATGTCTGTATATACACATATACCAACTGAAAGCAGAGGACGGGAAGCTTTCTCCACTCTGTCCCTCTGACATATTTATCCATTTTTTTAGAAAAATAAAATGATAAAAAAATATTTTTTCAAACCTAAAAATTTTGTTTTCTAAATTTTATCCATTGGTGAACTTAAATCTAACTTTATGCTCGTTGAACATGAACTCAAACTCGAATCTTGTGACTTATCTTAGAAAATTGGATGCCTAAATTGCCTCCAATCACAGCCCATAATATTTGAAAAATGTTTATAGAAGAAAACAATGTTTCCAACAGCAAATGACTTTGACAATTTTGGGGATTGTTTAACAAGGGAAGGTTAACCTAGGTTTAGGGGAGGAGGGAGATCTTAGGCTTGAGGTTGTTCTCTTTAAAATGGTTTGCTTCAAATATCTCGAATACCTTTCAAGAATCACGATAGTTCATATGGACTCCAATACTTTTTGGTTGTGTTTTAACTTTTATTATCTCATAATGCTATACGAATTCCTTCCATTTGTAATGTTCTTATATGTGGCATGATTTTACGATTCTCGTTCATTCTTTTTATACATTCATATCATTCCAGCAACGAGCATTTTCCTTTTAGTCGACTTATCATGTGGTGCTTGCATCGGGAGGAACTGATTAAAATGTCTAAAATGCATAGGATGCAGAAATCAAGACGTAAATAATCTTCATGTTTAATGCAATTTAACATTTATTCATTTCTGTACTTCCATTTTTTGGCTTAAGTTCATGTTTTGATATTGATACTCTTATGTTTTGCCTTGCAGTGGAATTATCGTTTCTTCTTCATGTTTGTTTCTTCTTCCACTGTCTTGTGTGCATTTATGTCTTCGCAATGTCAGCATTATTTATTAAGTTCCTTAAGGATGATCACCGCAGTGTCTGGCATGCATTGAAACACTCTCCAGCATCTGTTGTTCTCATGGCTTACTCTTTTGTTGCTGTTTGGTTCGTTGGGGGACTTACTCTTTTTCATTTGTACCTCATAAGCACAAATCAGGTTTGCATTTTATATCTGGCCTATTGCTGAATATCATAATTTTTTCTATCAATGCATGTGGTTTGAGATGAAACTTTATTTTATGTCCAAATCCATTATTGGTCAGGTTATGGACACTGAAATTTCTTTGTAATAAAATGCAAAATATGATGATTGAATTTTGCATAGAGGTATTGTAATTTTTCAAGTTGCTGTTTATTGTATATAACTTATATATCTTTTGAGCTCTATTTCTTTCTGGTTTGATAAATGTTAGTCTTAATAATTAGTAACCATAACAAACTTATCATGCCTGGGCATAGAAAGATAGTGTATAATTGAAGGTTTAAGCCGTGTGCAGTTTTTTGTAACTCAAATCTTTATGCAATCGCAACCAGAATCAGGCATTTATATATATCTTGGAGTCTTCATCTTTTTGTCAACCAACTAAAATGCAGTCTTTGATGGCATTGCGAACTTTTAATACAGTAGCAAACCTAAATAAATTTATCAAGTATACATCTTGATCTTATATGATACTGAATATCTTTGTGCCACGTTTAGGTATTCATCCTTCACTCAATTTGGTACAAGGCGATCTGTCCTCAACATGGAGCCTTAGTCATACGAATAGGATAGTGTCCTCCTGCTAAGGTTTTAACAACTTCAAACTGTTTGCATTGGTTTCAGAGTATACGTCTATATGGCTTGGCTAGACCAGCTTGAAAGCATTCTCACCACCCTGTTATATGATCTTTAATGGACCACACCGGATCGGGCTTCTGTTCTTCAGACCTTGAATTACACCTTTTCCAAGCATAAATTCTATAAATGGATCCATGCATTGCATGAGTGCAATAATGCTGATGATATGGAATTTTTTTATCCAAAGTCTTCAGATGCTTTAATGCTTACTATTCTAACCTAGCACTTGATGAACTAGTGTTTGGTTCATCACATTAGTCTCTCCATCAGGCCGAAGATAAAAAGTTGTTGAATGCTTAAGCTTACTGCCCACTTATCCCCATGACGTCCAAAACTTGCATAGGAATCTGCTATCACAATCTTAAAAAAAATATTTTCACAGTGAAACCTGTGTACATACATGTTCAAAGAATAGTTTGGAAACCTTTTGACCAATGAAACTTCAAATTTCCAGTTTATAGATGACAATAGGGATTTGAGGAATTTTCCTCTTGTTCAAACTGTACGTAGATCGGATTTGACATTGAGGTCCGATGTGAGTGATAGGCTAGATCTGCTTGCTTCCTGTTGAGACAGATTTTAGTCCTTGGCACTGGTTGTCTTATTTACAAAAGATATATAAAATTTTCAGAGGAAATGAAATGAAAAGCAATTAAAACTGAAATTTAAATGCTTTGAGTCTTGAGACAAAATCCTCAATCCAAAGCTTTTGTGATAGCTGTACAAATATGACAAAAATCAAAATTTGCACAACTAAGGAATTCTAAATAAATTCAAATCAAAATTAATTCTAGAAACAAAGTGAAATGTTGTTAAATGAAACAAGGTGCAAGTCTTGTCTCAATGGGCTTTAGGAATTCCTTCCTCGAAAACACCAAATCTGTGCCATTGGCATATGGTCGCTGATATAAACATTTGCAACTCTCTTGCATTTGCACCACCTTTTTGACCCAATCAATTTTTCCAGTGTATTTTAGTGCATTGTTTATTATATGCACACAACAAAAGGTCCAGTAAATATGCCTAGGGGAAGCCTCAATCAACTTCCTTGTTGCTTTGCACATATATGCTGTTTTTGTAACTATTCGCACAACATTGGCGAAGCACAACTCTATAAAATCATTCAAAATCTGAAACTAAAACTCATCGTATTTGCGCTTCTAGAACAATCAATATCCGTAAGGAAATAAGGGAATGCCTCACATGTGACAATGACATTGATGAGTGGGCGGTGCCTAATGTCTGCCTGCCCACCTATGATAATAGAGGAACCCGTTTTTACCCTTGTCGCCTTCATCTCCTCTAGTAGCAAATTAAATTTTGAATATTTTTTGTCAAGAATGAAGTTTCTCAATTTTGCCAATGTCTTTATTGCTTGCACCCAAGAAGTGGTCCAAAAAACATGCCTAGAGGAAGCCTCAAATAACTTCCCTGCTGCCTTGCACACATGTTTCATGTGTAACTACTTTCACAACATTGGTGGCTCCAGCCTCTATAAAATCCTTTAAAATATAAAACTGAAACATCATCATCCTTGCACTATTCAGAACAGCCAATAGGCGTAAGGAAACAAGGGTCTGCCTCATGTGACAATGGCATTGATGAGTGAGCAGTACCTAATGTCAGTCCACCCATCCATGATAATAGAGAAACCCATTTTCATCTTTGTAGTCTTCATCTCCTCCAATAAATTAACATTTGAATATAAATTATCGGGCAACTCTCCATCCACTTTCTTTCGATACTCAGACCAACAATGCCTAACCCAGGCTGTCACCATTTGACATAGGTCCTTGCAAAGGGCCCCTAGAGCCTCTAGGTTGATCACCTCTTTCTTTCAATCCATCATGAAGGTTGACGGCAAAAGTGCTTTTTGGATACTAATGCTTCACACATTGAGGGGTGTAGGTCAGTGAGGCGGCACCCATCTTTGGACATCAGTTATTTTAAGGTGCCCAACACACTATCTCTTGACGACATGGATCTGCTCCTTTTCAGCATCTTGGATCTATTCAACTACTTTTGGGGTTGTAGGGATAGGCATACATTATGAGTTTCTTCGCTGCCATGTGAGTTTGTTCGGCCTTGGAATTTAGGAGGGATTCGAGGGGGAGTGCTTTGCTTCTCCCTAGGATTACCTAGCCTGGCCCCCTCAACCCTAGACACTCTTTGATGAGTGTTATTTGATCCTACATTGGCCCTTTCACACTGATAGACGATGCCACAAATGATTCCTCTATTTTGGGCATGGTTAGAGATGTTTGATGGGACTAGCATCGAATCTCTCTGGTTTTTATTAATCCATGCTCTTTGGGAATTCTTGGTCCCCTGACATGGCTATATGTATCGGTACCTTAACCACATGGGTTGGGGTTTTGCTGCTTTGGATTTTCTTGTTTATTTTCAGTGCTTCAGTTCTTTTTTTATATAGTTGATCCTAGGGTCCTTTTACCTTAGAACTCTCTTTTGTAATTGGATGTATTTTCGAGTCCCATTGACCTACTTTTGGTCATTTGTGGACATTAATGCAATTTCTTTTCTTTTCTTTCTTTCTAAGAGACATAGAAGATGAACTCGCTTTACATGCCTTAGAGAATGCCTCCTTGTAATAAGAAGACCCGAGCATCATCAAATGGGATACCATTGGCAAAGAAGAATTTCTCAATAGTTTAATATCCACTAAAAACGTAACTGCAAAATTCCTTAATTTTTTACACCTAGTTTTAATCAAAGCGACAATGAGGAAATAAAGTGACCAATAATATATATCGATTGAAATATTCAAGCTAAAGCCTACAACAATCTTATATAGTTTTCTAATTCGACATATTACCTCAAGAAACTAAAAAGGAAAATTGCCTTTTACTTCTACAATCATGATTGTTGCTGTGGTTTAAGAAGATAATACATACTGCTTAGTTTCCCAGGGTTTATCTGTATCACACATGTTCTTCTAATGAACTCATACCACAATCTGTTTAGTCAAAACTGTACTAAGAAACATGGCCCAACTGCATGGTATTTATTATCATACTTGCTATGAATCATAGTGATCGTCTTTGAGATTATATGTTCATTCTAGTGGAATATATATGTGTTTCTGGCCTAGAAGCTAATGCTTCCAAACAGGCAGAAATCAGAATTTCAACTCCTTATTTTGTTTACAAGTTTCCTTATGTAGAGATCAGCCCTATTGACATTTAACAAGGCTTAGTTTCAGGATTGTGTTCATGGGTCAACCTTGTTTTTAAGGTGACACTCTTAACATAAAATAGAACATTCAGAAAACCTAAATCTTCGAAGAATGGTGGGGTTGTCATCATTTCAAAACCTAGGGTTTTCCAATGATGACCTACTACCTTTCCATACGCTTCACTAAAAGAGTTACAATCTAGGTAAGTATCAAACCACCATTTAATAGTTCCTTACTGGATCAGGGACAGATGAATGCTATATATGAAATGAATAAAAGCTGAACGTATCTCATTCCAATCTTTATTATCTCAATCAAATCAGTGTTGATTTCATCTTTGGTTTTTACTAGGCCACCAAGAGCTCTATCAAACTGTTCTCGTACAATTGCTGAACAATGAATAACTTTTTTATCATAAAATGAAACATAGAATCAGAGTATTCTACCATAAAATACAGCCCTTGTTGAGATTTAGACTAAAAGTGGGGTTCGCTTTACTTCAGTATAAACCTCTAAGGACAGTTCTATGTACACTACATACAATGGAAGATCAATTAAAAAAAACAAGCTCCTACAGTGCTACAACATTGTTCCAGGTTTACTCTTTTTTTCTTTATTAGTGCTTTAGATAGATTAGTCACCTAAACCTTGCTTAACAAAACTGAAAAGCGTAGGGATACAGTCCCAGTTTATTAAGTCATAAATATAGGTACAAAATTGCCACAGTGATGTGCTGGTAACAATTTAAATTTTGATGCGTCATAAACCCGAGACATAGGATATATTCAGGGTGCAAACCATATTCTGTGTCAATTCCTCTTTCATATTCTAAGGATGAAACTTCATACAATAATAATGCTTATAATCCATATTACAACATCCTGCCGATAGGAATACAGTGATGAATTTAACACCATATACCTTCTGATCTTATGTAACAGCCAGGCCAAATATAGAATGTTTCTAGGGAACTCAAACTCAGTTTCCATTAAGCTCGTGAGTTTAGAACAGGTATCACCTACTGCTAAAACAACATTTTTTTAACAATCTATCTAATACAACATTCCAGGTAAAGGGTGGATTTGTCATCATTGGAAAACCTAGGGTTTTCCAATGATGACCTACCACCATACCATATTTTACAGTGATCAACTATAAGTTGTATACCTGCAAGTTTTTGTCAACAATGACCTGAAAGTCATGAACTATATTTGATTTTAAGAACAAACTACAAAGTAATGTTGAGCTGTTCCTCATACTGGTTAATATTAATTTTAGTCAACCAAATATATGTCTCACATCTTTTATCAAACACAAGTTATAAACCTGCCATTAGTAAATTCTGGTTGCTTATGAAAAACTTGTTGAGAAATGCAAAGGACCAATTACAGTCGAAACTAATCATGTACCTATAATCTGTTTGGCACCTTGCACAATGAAAACAGTACCTTATTTAAGGTATGAACATCTCAATACAGAAACAAAGTACTTGTGACCCCATAACAGCCGTCAACTATTAGTGCTGTTTCCTTCTTTTTTAGAAAACTTTTCTTCTAAGGTAGCAATTGCTTTATTATGATTTTTAGAATTAGCCATAGATGTGAATACAAAATTGTAACCATCTAATGATCCTGAGATCAAGAAACTACTGGGTATTTAAGCCGAAGGATTGACCCAACTTCATTCACTATTTATTGTTTTTGTGTACAACTTAATATTGACATTCAACGTATATCTCATATATACATTTCACATTGTCAAGAAGTCTTTTGTTGATCACAATTGTGACTTGAAACTATCTGAAATAATCAAGTACATGCAGCACAAACCTTGATTTATTCCATGGTAAAAGGAAATAATAATCAAGAACGGTATATAAAACTCCTTTCAAATTCAAGAATTTACATTATATACACATAGAGATCAAGATTCATTATCGATTTGCATAGAGCAAAGTTCAATACATTAGCGTCATACTTGTATCTGATGCACAATCACATTCTAGACCGAAAGCAGATGTTTACACAACTACATGTAATGTCTGTAAACTTATAATATGAGTTTATACAAAATGTTCCTAGAGTGTTTAACACAATGAACAATCTGTACACCCATAGCAGACAGCACAGTACATTCCAACAGGTGCAAAGATCATCACCAAGATTGTTCATTGTGTTAAACACTCTAGGAAGATTTTCTATAAGCTAGGTACTCTAGGAGTCTGTACCAAGATTGTTCATAACAAAGGTCTTTGAAATGATTTGGTAGGGATGGGCAAGACAAGCCCTCTGTCGGTGGCCCTCGCCACCCCAACCATCAGTCTAGGTATGCAAGGAGTCTCCATAAAGGCTATTTATGCCAGTTGAAGAGAGAGATAGACAGCTAGCCTAGGACTCTTCTTTAAACACATGCTACTCAAGCAAACATGCAATCAATACTTAGCCAAATTCCATCAGATGGGAACAACCATGTACAGTGGTTCAAGTTTGTTTAAAATTCAGTCATCATACTGAACCAAAATAGTCAACACAACAGCCAATGAGATGTGGGTGAGTTGGTTAAGTGGCTTGGTTGTTTCAAGCTCCACTTAGGGTCAAATCTCAGGAAAGGCATACGAGGTTGTTTGTGACCGTTGGTTGTATTCTTGGGGCCATTAATGTGCATTGGTTATTTTCAAGGCCGGTGGTGGTCGTTGTTGGTAATAGTTAGTATACATCTAGTAATATCTGGTATCTAGGGGGTTAATAAATTACATGGGGATATAGGCCCCCGATTGTGTCCTAGACTGGTCCACGCTCTAGTCAAATGCTGTTACCTAGCAAAAAAAATAAAAAAATAGTCAAGACAACAAACCCTTTCTTTAGAATCAATCTATCACAGTAAGGACAAAAATGCAAACCCCTTCCGGACTCATTACAATCCCTATGTCTTCAACCTTTCTAGTGAAGCCATTTGGGGCATATCATACAAACCTATCAATGGTCAACTGTATGTCACATGACCTTCGAGACCATTGCGGTGATTCTGCCATCAAAGGGCTACCTCAACTTCTAGTTGTATTAGGTTTACCAACTTATACCACAATGTTCAGGCCACACTAGCCATTTGTTTACCCTATAAGTTTATTGACCCTTTGTATCAATCATTCAGCAGAGCTAAAAGCAGCCAAAGGAGGACATTGATGTCTATTTGGCCCAATCTGGGTATAGCTATTCTACTGGGTTTAATACCTCAAAAACTGACTATAGTCAGGCTTGGCTTTACAAACACTCCTGCCAAGAGCGCATATTCTCTTAGCATGCTATGTCTCATAAAGAACCAAGAGTTTTTATGTACTTACAAGTATAAATATATACAAGAATACAAAATTTAAATATTAAATATGGATAACACTCATGCATGCCTGCAGTCTGTTAGATTTATCCAGCCAAGGCTTATACAACGTGAATATGTATATGTTCATGCAGAACTCAGATTGATTTAAACAAGCCCTAGTTACAGACATACTGTCTGTCCTTTAAATGCATGTATATCCCAACTTATCTCGATAAACCAATATTCTTTACCATTCAGTGAATAGAAGGAAATTTTACATGTTGTTGGTTTATTAACTTGTAAAATGCATTCACTTTCAAGCTCAAGATCACCATCCAAGATTTTCTTGCCTAGCTTCTTTACTGTTTATTCCTCCTTCCTTCCAGGAACCCTCACATATGTGTATGTTCCTTCTCTTTTCCTTGCAAACCCTCTCCACACACCACCAAAACCTCCCATCATTCTCTATATATCCTTTGAACAAGGAAAAGACTGCAATCAAAGAGCAACAGACCTTCCTGAAACCTTGCCATGGTTTTCTCATGGAAACAATGGTGCCTACAAATAGCCCCTTGTGGAGAAAATAACTTACACAACTATTTTGCATGAAACCCTCTAATTTGCTCATGTCAAGCACAAACCCAGCCTCGTGGTTTTTTCCTACTGCATGCCATTATGGCTGTGAAGACCGTGCAAACTTTCCTCAAGGTTTTCTCTCAGTCCTTTCCGCTTATCCATGCCCTAGTCGGCCATTAACTAGACCTCCACTATTTGTCATCATTTCAAATGAAACCCTAATGCCTTTTTTCTTTTTCTTTTTTTGACCATATCTAGATTTGTGGTTATTCACAACCATGGTTGGTTTTAATCAACCATTTCTATATATATATATATATATATATATATAGAACAAGTGGTGTCAATTTTGGTTAATGTTATAGCAGCACAAAAATAAACTAGTTTACGTATCACTTTTTGGGTGAGAACTTCTATGCTTTCACCATGTTGACACATGCGAGCTTTATCAATTTCAGTCTAGATTTCTGCTGACTTTTATCAATGGTGTCCCATTTTCTTTGATATGCTTTCAACTTTCCTTGTCGTGTTTTTTTGTAGCATATGGTCTTCTAACAATGTCACGTTTTCTCTAATCTACGTTTAGGTTCTTTGTCGCTCTTCGTCATGTTTTCTCCATGCATAATGCAAATAGGTCTTTCCAAATATCCAATTGCATTTGTTCTCAGTCAGGAAGATGATTGATTGCTTTGATCGCATTTGATTTTTCATGTTTACCTTCCCTTCATCTGTTTGTGGTTGCCTTGATTTTTAATTACATTCATCTGATCACTTTTGCCCTATAAAACCTCTCATATGTTTGTCTCCTCTTGGTTGTGTTCCAACACTAGTTTAGATTTTGGTCCTCTATAGTGTTTCATCTAGTTGCGGCCAAATTATTAGGATCACGTTTGGTGGTCTTTCTAGTCATGTCTAGTAGCATTTAACCTTATTTTCTGAGTGATCTTCTAGTTTTTGTGCTAGGACACAGATTTACAGTCCAGTCTTGTGCTTTCAAATTTCCTGTAGGCTTGTACGGTGAACAAAATGGAGCTCCCTCTAATGCATAAGTTTAAAAACTCCTTGCCATCACAAGGTGTTGTCCGCCAAATTTCAATATGCTAGCATTTGCAATCGGATATTTGGAATCAAGGCTTTAGGTTCTAAACTCCAAGACCTTTTGTCATTGTTTTGACACAATTGTAGGATAAAGATGGTATTATTGCTGATTTACAAGCAAGAATTACTAAGATCGATCAAACCCAAACCACCCCCACTGATTGCCCATGCCTTTAGTAGCTTAATGAAGTGGTTTCAATAATTCAGAACAAGCAATCAAAGATAATCACTCAGCACGGGCACCTTAAAAAAGAAACCACAACACGACAACAGTCTATCCAAAAACAGTTTGAAGAACAAAATTTGTGGTTTCAAGTGGTTAAGGTGAAGAAAGCACCTTGTGAAAATGGTTGTGCAAGCAAAGTTTGAAGAAGAAAAAACACATCAAACCAAGGCAATCAACCTTTGTGCTCATGACCTCCCTAAACTAACTAATCCCTTACATGCAAGTCACACGTTCTTGCGTGAATCTTTGGACTTGAAAGATATCTCCCTTAACAAAGTTTGGACATATTTTGACAACACCCTTGTTATTCAATTCTAAACTGCAGAAGAGCATTTGCAAGCACTCAAATAAAAAAAGAAACTCTTTTCTTTCTTGCAAAAATCTATGTGGATGTAAATCTCACATGACTCCGAGTGGAGGAGCTTCGGAAAGCGTATTTAGGTTGTATTTGCCAATAAGGAGAACAAGTGGGCTGTTATCAGAGATTGTAATGCTGTCATTCATGATTATTCCCCTCCTAGGTGGTCACACCCTAGACCGTCAGCATGATAATGATCTCTGGTCTTGGTGGGTTGTGGTGATATCTCCATTGCTTCTTAGAACTGCAATGGCACGTTATGGTCTTCTCCAGGTACCTTCTAGGATGTTATTGCTTCCCAGGATCTCATCTTCCTCATTGAGACCCATTGTTGGGAGATAACAAAACCGGAAGTACACAATTTGATTACCAAACCAAGCAACTTAATATGCAGAAATTAACCAGATTCACCAAGTAACTAAAATTCAGAATAACACATGATATGAGAGACAATACACAACTTGTATTAACACTTTATACAGAAAAGAATACAATAAAGAAGATGCCACTTCTTCTCCACCACCTTACAGAGGTTTCCCACACCTCAAGTGAACAGTAATTCTCCTCCCCAAAGCTCTCCCTCTCAGGTCCCAACACCCAACTCAAAATACAGAGTTGGTGTTCACCTCCTGTGCTCCACGCACACCACAAGTGCTACACGCACTCCACAAGCACTCCACGTGCTCCACAAGTACTCAAGGTACTTCAAGTAGATCTCCCATGAACCTGCAACAACCTGCAATTCAACAGACCATACTTATGGAAGGAACTCCCTTGCCTTCCTCTTTGCTCTATCCGAGTACACACCTGTACTCCAAGTAGATCCTGCCTGATACTGCTCCCTGTTGTGTTGCTGTCTATATGACCTTGCACACCTGCAAATCAAACAATGGTTCTGCTCACCTGTGAACCTTGACCTTGCACACACATACACCTGCAGATCAACGATCTTACTTACCATGTAGATCTCCTATATAGGCCATGCAACTGTGACCAAGATCCTACACTCTTGAAGAACCCAGCTGGCTCTTCAATCCAGCACCAACACACCTGGTACTGAGGCACTAGGAGGAACGCACCATTGCTCTACCTCACACAAGAAGGAGCTTATAATTATGCTCTCTTACTCCCTAGCACACTTTTCCAATACAACCATGAGTCTATTATATAGATCTCATCCAAACAATAATTAGACATCTAATTACAATAATTAGATCCGCAGCTCTCAGTCTATAATTAGCCCTGATCATGCAAACACTTGGTTCGTCAACCAACTGCCCGTAATTTACTCGCAGTCGAACCACACAGGCGACCGACGCCGGTTCCTGTCCGCCTGGGGGTCGCCGACGCCGGCCGATCTCTGACCGATGTCAGTTGCCTTCCTGTCCAATACTGCCGACGTCGGTTGGCCAGACCAAACGCCAGTCTCCGTGACACTTCTGCAACTCTCCTGCAACCTCCACGTCTGCATCAGTGAAGCTTTTAGCTCCACAATCCTAACAATCTCCCACTTGGAGATAAACAGCTGCACTGTACCTGTACCTGTACCCCGTCTAATCTGTTTCCCGGTTTGTATCCCTCTTCAAGATCAATCCTGAAGACAACCCACCACACAACCCGTGGTGTACCTCCTGTCATCCGAGTACCCTGCCACATCCGAACCTACAAATCCATGTAGTGAAGTCCTGACCCTGCATAGCATGAATCCCTGCTACCGATCCCTCTCAAGTACCTGAGAACCCACTTCCCCGAATTGGCTCCTAACTCTCTGACAGCTCCCACTGCATGGGAATACTCACGTCTATACCAAACCTCATGTGATTTCGGACACTGTAACTGTCCAGCCCTTAGTGTGCTCCGGCTCTGCATCCTGAACCTCGCCAACACCTGATTCACATCAGCTCCCACTCGAGACAAAACCAACCTGTGATCTCCATGTCTCCCATGTCAAAGAATTCCGCTGCTCCAAACTCCTCCTGACATGCCACTGAACTAATCTTACCCTTAGCTCAGCGAAACCCTGTATGTACACCCCTGCTAGCTAGCGTACCATCCACATACAACAATAGAATGATGTCATGACTCATCATCCACCTGGTAAGACAAAACCACAGTAGTTACCCTGACATTGACTGAAGCCATGCTTCGTCCTCCACCTGTCAAAACCTATACCACTGTCCTGCAACTCCACAAGACCATATACCTGATCTTCCGTCTCACGTATCCGTTCTCTCTATTCTTCTACTAAGGTATCCATTCGTCTCTGTGCTTTCATACCTGCTGGCAACCCTACCAAAACACACCTGTCTAGTTCTCCTCCAAGGAATCACATCCTCATCCATGCCAAGCTCACACCTGTTTCCTGGATCCTTCCTGCTCTAAAATCAGCAACATGTATAAAGAAGAGGAACAACGAATTTGAGGGCCTACTTACGTCTTCAGTCCTCCGTATGGGTGTTTGAGACTCCTTGACAGCGTGCTGTCCACCCAAAATTCGTTACAGTAACCGACCTCGGTCACCCCACAGTCTGCATCCGACCGACGTCGGTTCCATGCGTCTGTCCCTGACTACCAACCTGCCAGCGCTGGTGTCCCTTCTGCCGACGTCGGTCCTCTGACCGACATCGGTCTTACATACTGCCGACGTCGGTCCTATGACCGACGTCGGTCTTACCCTGCCCGACATCGCCGGCTTCGGTCTGCACATGACCGACATCGGCACCTGTCTGTTCGACGCCGGTTCCTCCTGACCGACATCGGTACCTGTGTTCGCCTGTGAGTGATGACTTTTTACCCACGAGCTTCTTTGAATCAAAACCCATGTCCAAACTGCCCTGCTCAGAAGTATCCAGCGACATCCACTGGGTTCTGTCCGCCATCTCCTCCATAAACACCAAGGCTTTCCAGTTCTTAAGCCTGTCAAATATATCCGTCTTCCGCTTAAGAACATGCATCTCCTTCCTGCTCATGTGACCAAGCCTACGAAGCCACGTCTCCGCAACAAAAAAAGAATTAGTAATATAAACAAGTAGATAAAGGGTACCTGTTTTCTTACCACCAGCTAATTCAAGTGCATCCGCTGTGAGAGTTCTTGTGCATCTCTCATCACCCAATCTTTCTGAAGAAATTAGCCATATCTCCAAATCTGGGACCTGCATGACCTTCATCAAAACCTGTGTGTTGGCCGCCTGCAATTTCAGCTTCACTTCTCCTTTGCCAATTCTTTGGCAAGGCTCACCAGCTCCTCTACCTGGAACTGTATGGAAAGAGGCAACCGAATCTTTTATCCAAGATTCAACTTTATCCAAGAAACCTCCAAGAACATCCTGTGCAATAACACCTGCAACATCTGCTTCTTCAGTTCCTTCATGCTGATCTGCTACCAACCAACAATAATCTTTTACCTGCTCTTTCTTTCCATAGGACCGTGAGTAACCATCTGTGCTTTTCAACTCTTCCATTCTTAGCTTACTTTGATCTGCTGTTGCTCTACTCCCACTCGATCAGAAACCCCTGAGAGTGCCCTGTAACCAAACACAAAACCTGCTTCCTCCAACCTTAGCTCTGATACCACTTGTTGGGAGATAACAAAACCGGAAGTACACAATTTGATTACCAAACCAAGCAACTTAATATGCAAAAATTAACCAGATTCACCAAGTAGCTAGAATTCAGAATAACACATGATATGAGAGACAATACACAACTTGTATTAACACTTTATATAGAAAAGAATACAATAAAGAAGATGCCACTTCTTCTCCACCACCTTATAGAGGTTTCCCACACCTCAAGTGAACAGTAATTCTCCTCCCCAAAGCTCTCCCTCTCAGGTCCCAACACCCAACTCAAAATACAGAGTTGGTGTTCACCTCCTGTGCTCCACGCACACCACAAGTGCTACACGCACTCCACAAGCACTCCACGTGCTCCACAAGTACTCAAGGTACTTCAAGTAGATCTCCCATGAACCTGCAACAACCTGCAATTCAACAGACCATACTTATGGAAGGAACTCCCTTGCCTTCCTCTTTGCTCTATCCGAGTACACACCTGTACTCCAAGTAGATCCTGCCTGATACTGCTCCCTGTTGTGTTGCTGTCTATATGACCTTGCACACCTGCAAATCAAACAACGGTTCTGCTCACCTGTGAACCTTGACCTTGCACACACATACACCTGCAGATCAACGATCTTACTTACCATGTAGATCTCCTATATAGGCCATGCAACTGTGACCAAGATCCTACACTCTTGAAGAACCCAGCTGGCTCTTCAATCCAGCACCAACACACCTAGTACTGAGGCACTAGGAGGAACGCACCATTGCTCTACCTCACACAAGAAAGAGCTTATAATTATGCTCTCTTACTCCCTAGCACACTTTTCCAATACAACCATGAGTCTATTATATAGATCTCATCCAAACAATAATTAGACATCTAATTACAATAATTAAATCCGCAGCTCTCAGTCTATAATTAGCCCTGATCATGCAAACACTTGGTTCGTCAACCAACTGCCCGTAATTTACTCGCAGTCGAACCACACAGGCGACCGACGCCGGTTCCTGTCCGCCTGGGGGTCGCCGACGCCGGCCGATCTCTGACCGACGTCGATTGCCTTCCTGTCCAATACTGCCGACGTCGGTTGGCCAGACCAAACGCCAGTCTCCGTGACACTTCTGCAACTCTCCTGCAACCTCCTCCACGTCTGCATCAGTGAAGCTTTTAGCTCCACAATCCTAACACCCATGAGAGCTTAGAATGGGCATTTCCTTTAGTCATGGGGTACTCATGGGTTTCAACTTATTGTTGTGAGACTTGCAGATCAGGTGGTGTTCATGGTTCAAGTGGTGTGGCTTGCATCATTCAAGATAGTTTCAGGCTATAGTTTCACTTGTGGCTTCTGATGTCCACATTAGATACACATGGCTACAAATTCAGAGGGGTGACCTTCTTTTTGGGATGTCTTCATAGTTGTTTGCTACTTCCCCCATGCCACATCTCCATTCACCATTCATGTTGATGGGGAACCCATATCTTGACCTCTATCCAAATATCTCTTGGTACTCCACTATTGGTAATATCATTCTTTTTTGGCGATTTTAATGCTTGTACATGGAAATTCCAAACGCCTATTCATGACCTTGCACAAGATGAGTTATGTCTTCATGAGTTGGATCTAGAGGAGTTTGGTTTACAAAGAGTATCTATTGATAGGAATTATATGGTTACGGCCTATGGGAGACACCTCCTTCGGTTGGGTGAATCTTAGAGCCTTCACATTATCAATGGGATTTTTCACTTTCCCAACTCTGGTAGATTCACTTGTTTTCCCCATGGCAATGGTGCAAGTGTCATGGACCATGTTCTCACTAGTAGATTCCTCATCCCCAACATTTGTGGATTCCTTATTTCACCTCAGTTCCCCTTCTTTACCATGTTGTTTTGACGTTCACCCTCCATACTAGTTCTCACCCCTCTCCCCTTTGCCCTACCCTTCCGCCACACCCCCCCGATACTCAACATACCACAATTCACTTTGATGATGACTACACCATTGACTATGCTGCACATCTCTCCCTTCTTATGTCTGGATTTTAATTTCTTCCTCTTCCCACCAATGATTCCATTTATGTGTTCTTACGTCAAACCCTCTGGGGTGTTGTCCTTGACTCTTGTCCCCATGCTATACATTACTCCAGATCCCCTACCCGCCACGAAACCTGCTTCATGAATTGGTGGTATGATGATGACTATAAATCCCTTCATCAAAGACTTCAGTTTTCCTTAACCCATGACCTCCAATCAATGGGATACATCTGAAACATTGCTATTGAAGAGCAAAGCTCTATGTACATAGTTAGTTGTTTTTGCCTTCCTCCAAGTGTTGTTCAAGCACAATAGTTTTCCTCAGTTTTGTCCAATAAGTGCCTTTTTGCACATTTGCTTCTTAGTTAGTTTTCCTGCTTTCATGTTTTTCCCTTCCTATTTTGAGTCAGAAGGTTACTTCAGCCAAGGTGAGGAGGAGATTTTCAGTCAGAAATCAGGTTCACCATTTGGGAGTTCAAATAGCATCTATATGGTATGAGTTCTCTAGCATAGCAGGCATACTTCCTAGTTGAGTTGCCAAAAATGTTGACAATTTTGCCCCCACAGGGCAAATTGTCACCCCTACTATTTGGAACTTTGCTATGGTGCCAAGTTTGTCTTGTGAATCAGTTTTGGGGTTCTTAAATGTGCATTTGCAGCCACCCAAGTGGCCATCTACAGCAGTTTGAAAGGTTTTTTCCTGCTCTTCCAAGCATCACATACAGCCAAAAGCCAAGACATACAAGCTGTAAGTTTATTTATTTTGTCTTCCCAAGAATTTTTTTGGGCTATAAGAGGTGGACTATTTCTAAAGACATTTTGTCCGAGAGAAAGATCTCTCAAAGAACAGTGTAAAAGTCCAAAAAAATGACCAAGTGGCAGTCATTCAAAGTTTATTTTCTTCGGACTTTTTGTCTGAAGGAAAAGGAAAAGCATGGTTGAAAAGACCCGAAGGGCACCTACCCTTTGGGAAGGTCCAATTCAAAAGTCCCGAAGGGTATGTACCCTTCAGGTTGGTTCACTTTATGGTTTTCAAGTCAAGACAATTCATCCAAAGGACAATTTCAAAAAGCCCGGGTGCCCTTCAAAAACCCTGAAGGGCAACTGCCCTTGCAGAGGGCACTCAGGCGGCAAGTGGACCTTTTATTTTTTCGAAGGGTCATTTTCAAAAATCCCGAAGGGTATGTGCCCTTGTGGGGGACACTTCAAGCATGAAGAAGACCTTGGCAAAAGTTTCGAAGGACAAAATCATTTTTTTTTTAAGGACACCTGCCCTTGCAGAGGGCACTTGGTCAGTGGCAGGACCCTTTCAAAAGTTCTAAAAGGCACTTTTGAGTACGAATAGCCTCGCGGAGGGAACTTTGCAACGAAGTGGACCTTTACAATTCTTCTGAAGGGCACTTCTGGAAGAACATACCCTTGTGGGGGGCACCAAAGCCAAAGACAGGACCAAATGAAAAAGCTCAAAGGGCATTTTTTGGGAAGCAAAAGCCCTTGCGGAGGGCACTTTGCAGCGAAGTGGACCTTTACAATTCTTCCAAAGGGCAATTTTGGAAGAACATACCCTTGTGGGGGGCACCAAAGCCAAAGACAGGACCAAATCAAAAAGCCTGAAGGGCATTTTTTGGGAAGCAAAAGCCCTTGCGGGGAACCTTCATAAAGCGAAGGACAAAAACAAAGTTCCCAATGGGCACTTGCCCTTTGGGGAAAGATAGCCAAAGGAGACGAATTCCTTCGGACAAAAAGTCCGAAGGAATTCAGGAGGACAAAAGCCCGATAGAAATAAAAGCAAAAGGCACAAAAGGAAACGAATTTCTTCAGACAAAAAGTCCGAAGTAATTCGGACGGATCAAAAAGCCCGAAGGACGAATGAATGCCATAGGCCACAAGCAAGGAATAAAAGTTCGAAGGCTAAAGCGTAGGCAAAGGTCAACAAAGAGAAGAAAATGCCAAGCACAGGAAAATAAAAACACAGAGGCCCAACCAAAATAAAGCCCGAATCTCGAATTAAAGCAGAACATGAGAAAAGCTAGAGAAAACACGAAGTGAACTGAGCATGATCAATAGCTTGAACAGAGATGTAAGTACAAACAAGACTAAAGCAGAACTGAACATGGACATAATATGAACAGTGAATAAAACAAATGCAGAATAAAGACAAAGGCAAGATGAACAAAGATCATGCACAGACTAATGTGAGTGACTCCAATGAAGTGAACACATTTAAGAAAACAAGTGTGCTTCAATTCTGAAAATAGAGTTGTCTTGCATGATGAACAGGCAAAGTGTTAACGTTTCAAACAACCAAAAATTCCATGCACGCACTCTCGTTTGTCCCAAAGGGGAGACTTTCAAACATTCTAACGGTTCAAACGTAATGCTTAATTTGGTATTTGCATTGATTTCATGCAAAGGGGAGACTTTCAAATGTTCTAGCAGTTCGAGTGGATTTGACTACTCTTATTTTGGAGTTGACTGGTTTTCAAGTCAAGACATCTATTCGTAGATTTCATGCATCCAAAGCTTGTCTTCTTCTTCTTTTCCAACGTAAGGAATTTTCATGCAAGACAAAATAGACTTTTGTAAAGGCTGAGTTGGTTTGAGTTTACTCCCTCTCTATTTTCCAACGTCAATCTCTTGGTTTTTTGTAATTTTCTATATTAATAGATTTTTAGCCTTGTAAAAGACATCCCTCTCTTGGTAAGACCAGACTCTGCCATTGGTGAGTTGTGTAACCTCTTTAATCAATAGAAGGACTGTATTTTCAGATTTCAAGTGCTGGCATAGTGTACATTCATTCAACAATTTGCATACGTGGTAGATTTCTCTCCCTTCTCAAATTTTGATTCGTACCTAGTTGTTAGCTTATCATGTTATGTAGGTCATGCTTAGTGTTTTATATATCTTTTGCTGAAGCTATAAGTGGATGTTAGGTGGCTACATAGTGTCTTGTATCAGACCTCTCTCCATCATTTTCCCTCACGTTTTGTCATTGGATCGAACCTTTTCATGAAATACTTATGCATAGTGATCAATTGAAATCAAAGGTCTTTTTTTTCCCTTGTTTGTTCAGTGTTCAAGGTTCCAAGTAGGGTGGATCAACATTCTAGTGTATCACCTTCATTAGGTTGGATTTCCCCTTCAAGTTTTTTTCTCCCTTTTCCATGGTAGTCCACAACGCAGAGTAGAGATCCTCATTGATACATCTTATAGGAACCAGTTTTCTCTGGAGGTTCTTCTCACCACTAAGGCACCCACCTTCATGAGAAGATCCCATTGTTTCAATCGGAGAGAGAATTAACCATTTCAGGACGTCTTCGATTCAGGGTGCAACTCCAGGCTGATAACAAGTACCTCAGTGCATTGTTCAAGCTGAATTTTCTACCTACTTGCCACATCTTGAGACTATATTTAGGCGTACTTTTTACATCCACAAACTCAGATCCTTGGGGACTTAGGTTCTGGTCATGAGAGATATCCCTACATATCACTTTGCTCTTCAGAGAGGTTGCTTCACTAGTCCCCACTAGACCTCGACACTATTGGTGCTTTGAGACTAGGCTGCTCCTTTCTATTGGCATCTCAATTGATAGGCTACCCCCTGTCATGTATTCCTTAGATGGCCCCTTCCCTCTCCTGCTCCCCACCGCCCTGCCCCAACCCCCTTGTTGGAAATATTGTCATTGATGTCAAAGGTTTAGTATTATTGGTGATAAAGGCCCCATTGCATTTAATGTTGTTTGTAATAAATATATCTTGGCTAATATGAGTTAATATTTATTTAATATTAACGAATATATTTTTGGTTGCATATGAGACAAAATAAGGGCCCATGGAGAAGTCGAAGACCCACGGGGTAAAGACAAAAGAAGGATGGGACGTATTTTTCCATGAAGAGTCATCTTGGGGAATACCAAGAGTCACCAAGTGAAGACAAAAGAGTATGGGTGAATTTTTCTTGAAGGGACACTTTAAGGAATACGAAAAGTCACCAAAGATAAAGACAAAAGTGGGAAGGATGTTTTTGGTCATGAAGGGTTACCACATGACTTTTCAAAGGCTTGAATATGAAGGGTCATCCAAGATTGGTGCCATTTTCCATGAGGATTGAAGAGTCATAAAGAGGGAAGGCCAAAGGTCATTTGGAAAGCTATAAATAAAGGCTTGAGTAGCCATTTGTAATATGAGTGAGAGAGGTTGATTTGATATTGTAATATCTAGCTTAGAAGAGCAATTGTGAGAGATGAATATGATTTGTATTTGTTATATCTAGCTTAGAAGAGCAAAGGTGAGAGAGAGAAAGGAGATGTTGTAGTGCCATTTTCCATGAGGATTGAAGAGTCATAAAGAGGGAAGGCCAAAGGTCATTTGGAAAGCTATAAATAAAGGCTTGAGTAGCCATTTGTAATATGAGTGAGAGAGGTTGATTTGATATTGTAATATCTAGCTTAGAAGAGCAATTGTGAGAGATGAATATGATTTGTATTTGTTATATCTAGCTTAGAAGAGCAAAGGTGAGAGAGAGAAAGGAGATGTTGTATTGATCTATCATTTGTTGAAGATAGCAACATTGAGAGATAGGTGTGTGGTATACACAAAGGGGTTGGTGCTCCTATGGGTTGGTGCTCACAAATTGCTGCTGGGTTGGTGCTCGGCAAAGGGGTTGGTGCTCTTGTGGGTTGGTGCTCACGAATAGGTGCTGGGTTGGTGCTCAGCAAAGGGGTTTGAAGCTCCTGTAGGTTGGTGCTCACGAATTGTAGCTGAGGTTTGTACTTGGCAAAGGGGTATGGTGCTCCTGTGGGTTTGTTCTCATGAATATATTTGAGATTGATTCTTCGTGGTTTTTTTGACATTGGGTTTCCACGTTATATCTAGTGTCTCTCTCTGTCTTGTGTGATGTTTGAGTTTTATTGCATATCTTGAATGTTTGATTAAGTGGAATTTGGTTAAAGAAAAGATTTATAAGATATATGATATACTGATTCACCCCCCCTCTCAGTATATTCCATGCTTAACAATTGGTATCAGAGCAGGTTTCTTTTTAAAAAATTTTACAGCTTGAAGGTAGATCGAAAAAAGCATGATGGCTGGGTCATAGGAAGAATTTTCTACAAATAAGGCACCTTTGTTTGATGGGACGAATTATGCTTTTTGGAGCATGAGAATGAAGGTTTATTTGATGTCCCTTGGATTCGACATATGGAAATCAGTGGTGCAGGAATATGAAGAGCCACAAACATCTACAATTACTCCAGCAGAAAAGAAGGCAAGTGAATGTAATGTTAAAGCTTTAAATGCTATTTTATGTGGGTTATGTGAATCTGAATTTGTTAAAGTTATGCAATGTAAATCTGCTCATGAAACTTGGGTAAAACTTGAGAATATTTACAAAGGTGATGGAAAGGTTCAGCAAGTTAAGTTACAGACTTTTAGAAGGCAGTTTGAAAGTTTGAAGATGGAAGAAGAAGATATAACAAGTTATCTCTTGCGAGTTGATCAGTTAGTAAATCAGATTCAAGGTCTTGGAGAAACATTGAAAAAGTCAACGGTGGTGCAAAAGGTTTTGAGATCTCTACCAATGAGATATGATGCAAAGGTTTCGGCAATCGAGGAAATGAAGAATTTAGCCAAGCTAAAGATGGATGAGCTTCATGGTATTTTCACAGCATATGAGATGCGGACAGAACAAGATAAACCCTCAAAGAGAGAAACGGCTTTCAAGACATCAAAGAAAGAGAAAGCTAAGATTCTAGAATCAAGTGATAGTTTCAGTGATGATGAAGATGACAACGAAGCACTTTTCATTCGCAGGCCAAAAAGAGGAATAGATAAATATCAAGGAAAATTACCTTTTAAATGTTTTAATTGTGGAAAGATTGGACATTTTTCAACTAGATGCCCAGATAAGGTTAATGATGATGAAGAAGAAAAGCCTACATACAAGAAGAATTTCAAAGGCAAATCTAAGAAGGGATTTGAAAAGAAGAGCCTGTATTCTAAAGATCCTACCTAAGTTGAAGATAGTGGAGTCAGTGATTCAAAAGAAGAGATTCTATTCATGGCCATACATGAAGATGATCAAGAAGAAGAGGAAGAAGCTGAAGTAGATATGGAAGGAGAACTCAATTGTGCCCTAGAAGAGTTAGAAGCTGTTTAGAAGAAGAATCGAAGATTAAAGCGCCAGATCGAGAAAAATGAACAAGAGTCAAAGGAAATGATTGAAGATCTACAAGCACACTTTGAAGAAGCCAAGAAGAATGAAGAAGATCTCAAAGCACAGTTGGAAATAGCAAGAAAAGATTGTGAAAGGTATGTTATTGAAATTGCCTCTTTAAAAGAAGATATTCAGAAAGCAGTCAATGATAAAGTAGTTAGTGATTCAAAATTTGAGGATAGCACTAACATGTTGAATAAGATATTGGAAAGTCAAAAAGCATATTCAGATAAGACTGGGATCGGTTTTGAAAAGAAAAAGAGCTATGCTGAAGCTCTTACACAAGAGGAAACAAAAAGGGGAGAAGTGAAGAATACAGAGAACATTCCAAATAGAGAAGGCTGGAAGGAACAAAGCTACAAAAGGCAATCAGGTCAGAGATATACAGACAGGTCTTATTTTTATGGCTATTGTTTTTATTGTAATGGATATGGTCACAAGAAATTAGAATGTAGAAAAAGAGCTAACAATTTCAGAAATAAAGAAAAGGAAAGTCAAGTAGAGTCAAGCAGAAGCCACAACTCTTTTGCTCCTCTATCAAGCTTTGATGAAGAGACCATAGTGTGCTACAAGTGCAACAATTTCGAACACATAGCTCGGTATTGCAGAAGCGTGTTTGAGTCAGTCAAAAAAGATCAGAGTTTCAAAGGTCAATTCATCAAGAAGAAGAATCAGAGTGTCAAAAATCCATTTATTAGGAAGAAGGTTCAGACATGTTCATGGCAGAAGAAACAATCTAAAGATTCAATGATGGTTCAAACAGCATGCATGTAAGAGATAAAGATCAGCCATGGTTAATTGATAGCGGATGTTCGAGGCATATGACAGGTGATAAAAGTAAGTTCATTACTTTAAAGAAGATCAATGGTGGTACAGTGAGATTCAGAGATAAAACCACTACCAAAATAGTCGAAAAAGGTACTTTGAGTTTGGATTATGGTAGAACTAAGACTAAAAATGTTTTGTATGTAAAAGGTCTTAAGCATAATCTGTTGAGTGTTAGTCAAATTTGTGATCAAGGATACACATTAAGGTTTCATGCTGAAGGTTGTGAGATTAGAAGAAAAGATTCAAATGAGTTGATTGCAGATGCTCAAATGATAGGGAACAATGTGTATGTATTGTCAGATATCTTCTCAAAGGCACAATCAAAGGATACATTCAAAGATCGGCGAGAGGAGTTGGGAGTAATTTCTATTACTTCCTGCCATTGATGTTCAGCATCAAATGAGAGAGAGCTAAGTGTTAGCTCCAGGTAGGCCCTTTGCCATTGATGTCAAAGGGAGAGAATAACAGGTACAGATACAGGTGCAAAAAACAAGTACAGAGAATAGGTACAGGTTGCTACAGTAAGGGGGAGTTACTATATGTTTTCAGATGACAGGATGTGCAGGTGACAAGATGTGGCAGTTTCAGGATTGAAGTTGCCATAAATGACAAAGGGGGAGATCGTTGGAAATATTGTCATTGATGTCAAAGATTTAGTATTATTGGTGATAAAGGCCCCATTGCATTTAATGTTGTTTGTAATAAATATATCTTGGCTAATATGAGTTAATATTTATTTAATATTAATGAATATATTTTTGGTTGCATATGAGACAAAAGAAGGGCCCATGGAGAAGTCGAAGAGCCACGGGGTAAAGACAAAAGAAGGATGGGACATATTTTTCCATGAAGAGTCATCTTGGGGAATACCAAGAGTCACCAAGTGAAGACAAAAGAGTATGGGCGAATTTCTCATGAAGGGACTGTTGACCATTTTGCCCAACAGGGCAAAAAATCAGTCCCCTTCTCCCCCTGCTGTTTAAGGCCAATTCATTTTCGATTTTGCACAAGTCCAAAAGTTCTACGGACTCTGCAGGTGTTTGGTTCAAGCTTCAAGTTCTTCGGCTTGGTTCAATCAGCTAAGTTCAATGAAGATTTCAATCGGCATAGTTCAAATGGTTCTTTGGTCTTTGGTTCAACAAAAAGTTCATCGCTCATTTCAAATGTCTCGATTCAACAGCGTTGAACCATTGAACTGTTGAACCAATTTCAGTTCAATAGCTTGGTTCAACGAGCTTGGTTCAACGCCCAGTTCAATAGATCACTTGGTTCATCGGCCTAGTTCATTAGTCGGCTCATTGGCAAGTTCATTGGCACGTATGGTTGAACCACTTGAACCGTTGAACCATTTTGGTTCAACGGCTTGGTTCAAGGGTATGCATAGTTGGCCGAAGGGCAGTCCAAAAGTTCAAATGCCCTTGTGGAGGGCAGGCGCTTCAAACAAAAGGAAAAGGACCGGTTAAGTCCCAAATTTGTTTAAGTCCCGAATTCCGTCGGACTTTTTGTCCGAAGGAATTCGGGCCGCAATTCAAAGCAAAGAGCCGGGGAAATGTCCGCGGACACAAAGCTCGTGAGAACCTGAGAAAACATTCGGAGGAACAAAACGACCCACTGAAGGACCCCGTAGGGCAGGTGCCCTTGCGGGGGACTCTCGGCCAAAATACAAAAGGCACTTTCAAGGGCCGAAGGGTCACTTTCCCTTCGGAAAGATGCTAGAAAGATACAAAAGGCAAAAGAGTGCCCACAGAGAAGGCCGAGGAAGACAAAGCCCAAAGCAAGGCCAGTGAAGGACCCAATGACGTTTTGACAGGGACGGGGACGTCCCAAAAGCCGTCAAGTTTAACAAAACGAAGTAGCCGTTTGCTTTCAAAATGAAAGAGTGCTAACCATGGAAGGCCCAAAAATGCAGCGACCCCCCAGAAGTTCACCCCCGAGGGCCGAAGGAGCCAGAAGAGACAAGATAGGAAAAGGGACAAATCCCAGGAAACAAAGAGAGAGAGGTGCCACGTAAAAGAATAGACTCCCAAGTAGCGAAGGAAAGCGTCGACTCAAGAAGTTATTTCGGCAGATGATACAGTGCCTGCGAATTGACCATTAGAGATGCAAACAGCTAGCAGTGCAACTGGTTTTCTTCATTTCGCATTAATGAGTGGACAAACTGTGTAAATCACCTTGAAGAAGCGGCCTTACAAACAGACAAGGGGCGCAGTTCATTAATATTTGACCAGCCTACTCTTCCCAATGAGGGGACGCAAATGGGCCACTTGTAAAAAGGGGCGCCCAAAAGGCCTCCTTTTTTTCTCCTATATATTGAAGACTTGTCATTTGAGAAAATATCTTCCACTTTTGTAAAGTGTAGCCCTAGCAAAATTTCACCTGAATCAAATAAACGCATTTTTTACCTCTATCTTGGATAGACATTTTTGTGTATGTTCTGAGTGTTAATTTGTGTTTAGCCATTGTTTCTTGATGCTTTCATAGGTTCAACACCAACGTATCTGTTGTCTACAAAGTGCCTTTTTCTGCAGCTGGGAAGGAGAGTTCTATTTGGGGGTGCAGAAACAGAAGAAATTACCTTGCAGAGTGCCTCTCACAGCACCTTTGGTGAACCTCTATTCTCTGTATTTTCATTAAAGCCTCCCTGCCAAGCTTTTGCAGTCTGGTCCTTCTGGCAAGTGTGAAGCGTATGTATGTATTTGTCTGATTTTAAGTGTGGATGTGAGAAGGTCATTTCATTTTGGTGCATCACCTCTTTAGAGTAAATTTGTTTTCCTCCAATCTTTCTCCCTTTTCATCCCCCCCATTATATATCTATATATATATATGTATGATAGCACTTGCTGGAATGAACATGATGCATCAAAGGGAGCTAGCCCTTATCTAGAGACTCTCCCCTCTAGCTTCGCCAGTCCCACAGGCGAGAGGAGAGTTTCCATAGTTGTGTGAAGAAGGCAGGAGCTCGGCCTCTTGCCAAGGGTGCAATCTTCTGCGTCAACAGGGACACTTTAAGGAATACGAAAAGTCACCAAAGATAAAGACAAAAGTGGGAAGGACGTTTTTGATCATGAAGGGTCACCACATGACTTTTCAAAGGCTTGAATATGAAGGGTCATCCAAGATTGGCGCCATTTTCCATGAAGATTGAAGAGTCACAAAAGGGGAAGGCCAAAGGTCATTTGGAAAGCTATAAATAAAGGCTTGAGTAGCCATTTGTAATATGAGTGAGAGAGGTTGATTTGATATTGTAATATCTAGCTTAGAAGAGCAATTGTAAGAGATGAATATGATTTGTATTTGTTATATCTAGCTTAGAAGAGCAAAGGTGAGAGAGAGGGAGATGTATTGATCTATCATTTTTTGAAGATAGCAACATTGAGAGATAGGTGTGTGGTATACACAAAGGGGTTGGTGCTCCTGTGGGTTGGTGCTCACGAATTGTTGCTGGGTTGGTGCTCGGCAAAGGGGTTGGTGCTCACGAATAGGTGCTGGGTTGGTGCTCGGCAAAGGGGTTTGAAGCTCCTGTGGGTTGGTGCTCACGAATTGTAGTTGAGGTTTGTACTTGGCAAAGGGGTATGGTGCTCCTGTGGGTTTGTTCTCACGAATATATTTGAGATTGATTCTCCGTGGTTTTTCCCACATTGGGTTTCCACGTTAAATCTGGTGTCTCTTTCTATCTTGTGTGATGTTTGAGTTTTATTGCATATCTTGAATGTTTGATTAAGTGGAATTTGGTTAAAGGAAAGATTTATAAGATATATGATACACTAATTCACCCCCCATCAATATATTCCATGCTTAACACCCCTCGGCTCCTCCCCATAAAGAACATCATCACTAGAGTTGCTAGAGAGGACATCTACAAATAGTATATCCAGACTATGTGGATCTTCTCTCTTGAGTCACTCAGCGCCAATCTTGCTTTTTATGTTGACCATTTCTCATAAGTAGTGGATGGTATTATTCATCACCCTCACTCTCTCCAGCACCATTGGTCCCATTGCTGAAGGTTTCCCCTTGACTGGATGAGAGTGTGTTTTCAACAGTTATGGGTTGAAACAGGTCATCACATTCTCTATCAGGATCGGATTTGTCGTTTTTGCTCCCTCTAAGAGGTGGAGACTGAGGACACTTCATTTTCAAATGCCCTATTTATTATGAGATCTGAGGAATATTTCACGGCCTCTATAGGTACCCAGAGAACACTCTAGATAATTTTTAAATATATCCAGACTAGTGGTGCCTAGCTCTTTACTTTCATGTGGCCGTCACCCTTCGATGTAAATCCCTATAGGGGAAGCCTATAGGCTCTAGAGTCCCCATGTTGATCACTTATTTCTTCCAGCCCATCCAGGTGATTGGCAACACTAAGCATCCTTTGGACACCGGTAAATCACACATAAGAGTTAATAAATCAGTTAGGCGATGCTTCTCTCAACATACCATTACTAAGACTTCTTAGATCCCAACCTACTTTTCCGCGACATGGCTCTACTCCTTATTGGCGTGGCTCTTCCCCTTTCCAATGACATGGATCTACTACTTGCTTGCCACCCTTTGAGACCACAGGGGCAAGCTGATATTACAGGTTTTTTCCTACTATAGGAGTTACACTAGCCTTGGATGTTAGGGGAGATTCTAGAGGAAGTGTTTTGCTTCCTCCTAGGATCCCCCAACCTGGCTCCTTTGACCCTGGGTACTCCTAGATGAGCAATATCAGATCTTTCACAATGATCGATGATGGCTCAAATGACTCCTCCACATCAAGGACAAATAGTGGCATTTGATGAGATTTCCTTCTAGTATTCATCGTTACATGCTTTTGGGCACTTGTTCACTTGTTATTGCTATTTGTATTGATTTCATTGCCACTTGTATTAGTGGCATGCTACTTTATTTTGTCTTTTGTACTTTTATTTCTTTAGTTCGCTTCTAGGATTCTCTCTTCCTAAAACTTTCTAATGGTAATTGTTGTATCCTTGAATCCCATTGACCTACTTTTGGTCATCTGTGTTAATTAATATAATAAATTTATTTCTTTCTTTGAAAATATCCAACATCTTTGTAAATGCCCTTGCCAAACACCATACAATAACTAGGTTTAGGGTTCTTAAACCCCTTAATGCTCATATTTAACCATAAATATAATGTAATGAATATGTCCAACAAACATATTTGTCAAATCTGACTCCCAAAGTCCTCAATGTCTAAGACAATAGACTTTTAACACTTGGGTACTCAATCGAGAGCAACCAGTTATCTCAAAGATAGAAATAGATAACTAATTGATCAATTCATATTGATTGAGCTTATGATACGTCATAGTTGAAGGTTATCATATCGTAAGCTTATTAAAATCGAACATTGA
Source organism: Torreya grandis (assembly GCA_037957365.1). NCBI lineage: Eukaryota > Viridiplantae > Streptophyta > Pinopsida > Cupressales > Taxaceae > Torreya > Torreya grandis. Next base: position 745,455 of record JARHVA010001838.1, on the reverse strand, counting down.
TCAAGGTGGTATTGCAACAAGAGGAACCCCTGATAATTCCCTCCATTACCAATCTATCAAATGATCATAACCATAAAATAAAATGACAAACAACTAATCAAAGCAGCAAAAGCATGCAAACCAATATAAAATGACTTGAAAAGGACTCCTATCCTAGAATGCCCCGTCTCTCTTTCCATGCCATATTTACTCTTTAGGAAGCATCGTTGTACGCCCAGGCCTAGCTGGTCTTAGACCATCCTGTCGTCGACAATACCTGCAATCAAAACAAGGAATCAGCAGTACCTGTAGTGATCAAGTAAGATAACAATAGTATCATCATATAACTAAACAATGCCAAACTAACATGTAAACCATGACCATCATAAACTAACAGTAATGCTATCATAAAACTTAAACATCAACTGTTGAAGTATACAAAACTGCATCTCATAAGTCATCGATGTCATCAAGGTTTTTGATCATTATTACATTAATGTGCATCACACACTTAAATAGCAAAAAGGAAGGTCTATAAATGGGGATAATACAAATTGTATTATCTACCTCCTCACATGCCTGCACATTGAACATGTTGTAACTGGTTTTGAACCCATCCTTCCTTTTTCCCTTGGAGGACTCTTCCATCGAATCCACTAGGAGCTGCAGAAGAATCCCTAGAATCATGCCTAGAAAAAGTTCTAGGAGGAGTGAAGCTACTAGATGCAGTACTTTTAGAATGGTCCCACCATACAATCTTGTTATTTCGGCCCTCTGGTCAGGTGAAAGCTTATCACAAACACCAATCCCATGACTTGGTAAGTGCACTAGTGTGCATTATCCCTAGTGATCTTGCCCTTCCAATCAACAGTGCAAAGATTGCATTCCAGTGGGGACTTGCTTTGGAATTGCTTGCGCTATTTTTTTTCAAGAGTATGTACAAACTGAAGCAAGGGTTTGTTTAGTTTGAATCACTTCCTTGAAAAGGGCTTCAACAACATTGATAGGCAATCAAACTGAACAGCGCTCCCAACTGAACTTTCAGTTTGTGTTTGAGTGCCACTTCCTCCTCCTCCTTCCCCACTTCCACTCTCTATTTCTCTCATTTCTATCTTGTATACAGGTGGTTTCTGGAAACAAAACAAACCCTAAACAAAATGAGAAAATGCACATATTTTGCCAAGCTTGCTTCCAATGTGCAGCAAATCCCTTCACTTGGCTGCAAATTTATTTTTCCGTTGCTTCTCTTTTCCTCTTCCTTCTTTTTCCCCCTCCTTTTCCTTTCTTTCATGTCCCCATCCATGCATCCTTGAAATCTTCTGGGAAGCCCTTGGAGGGCAGGAGATGGTTCCTCGTGGTACACATTTAGTTTATGGCCATCTTTTTGACTTATTTACTGTTACTTGTTTTGGGTTAGTCACCTCTACTCAGTTTCTTTTATTATTGTGCTTTTAGCTTGTAGTGTTTAGTTTCTTTTAGATGCTTGAGTTCATTTTGACTACTTATAATAATGGCTGGCTGTAGTGTTGAGTCCCGTTGACCTACTTTGGTCATTCATGGATATTAACATATTTTTTGGGTTCTTTCTACTGTTTTAACTTGCCCTGCTTGCAATTTCTCCAGTTTTTATTCATTATTTTGAATGATTTGTACAACTCCCTTTTAAACAATCTTTTATATTAAATTTTTATAAATTTTGAATCTGTATTTTTAGAACAGATCCTTATTTGTCTGTATTAACAAGTCTTTTTGCTGGCAATGAACTTTCTTTCTAACAGTGAAGCCGCCTTTCCAGTTAGGAAATAGATCCACATTTTGTACGTAAAATGTAATGGCCTAGTGTCTGCAACGCAGTAAACAAGCCTTCATCCACATTTATATTATATTGTAATGGCCTTGGCATCTGCAATGCGGTAAACAATCCTTCCAGTTTATTCAGTTGTCCCTTTTGATAAAGAGTTTATCACAAAGTGCAGGCTGCATTTCAAAAAAAATCTAATATCTATTAAGACATAAACATTTGGAAGGACATTAATTTGTTTATGATTTCAAGAATTATCTTATGTCCATTAAATAGTATAATCTCAATATGATGGCCTGCAAGAACATGTTCCGAAAGAAATATGGCTTGTATAAATCTGTTACTGAAAATTTGTTTCTATCACTGGATTTTGTTGCAGACTACATATGAGAATTTTCGTTATCGATGTGACAATAAAGTTAACCCTTACAATGAAGGGATCATGAACAATTTCAATGCAATTTTTTGCACGAAGATAAAACCTTCTCAGAACAAGTTTCGTGCCAAGGTATAAGATGATGCATCTACACAGATGGCGGTTATTCCTCAAACTGCAGAAATGAGAGATGTGGTAGGAGATCTACCTGCAAAAATGAGTGTGGATTTGGAAGCAGGTCGGAAAGCTGCATTAGAAGACGAGTTTGATCTGGAAAGAGAAGTCTGTGAGGAATTGCATAACCGAAAGAGCAATGGCCACGACCCTGCTGTGGATATCAAAGATGGATATGAGGATGCTTTCACACGAGCTATAGGGCAACCACTTTCATTAAAGGGCACAGATACCAGAAGTAGAGCACATCCTAGGCGATCAAGTTGGGGGAGAAAAAGCGAGAATTGGGAAATTATGCCAGATCTACCTGCTCAAGCTTCCGGAGATAAAACATTGTCTGAAAATAAGTAAGAAATCAGTTACTCCGTTTTAGACTGCTTTCGTATTAGATGATATTGTAATCAGCACATGATTATAATGTGCAACTTCTGAGTCTTGCAGAGCATATACTTACTTTTGCAGTTCCATCTTTTGTAGTTTTTCTGTTGTATACATGCCATCTTGATGATTGTGCACCCTACATGGAAAACTTTCAAATAGTCTTGATTTTGGAGCCTACAGTTGCTGTGGTCTGCAATTTTATAAAACTTTGGCCAGTAGGGCATCACAAACCATGAAAATTATAGGACTCCTCAATTGCTTTTCTTCTGTTTGGATTGTTGTCTGTATTGGAAGTTTTTAATTGACAGTAACTGATACAACACCTACGTTTAAATTTGTTTATTAAAAGTGTGCCATTATGGACCAATGACATTGAGTGGATGATGCAAAAGACCGGCCATCAAACACAAATTATTTAAATTGCAGTTGCAACTAAGAGATATTGTAGCAGATTTACCCCCGTCATGCTTAAATAGCAAAAACAATAAAAATAAAAAAAATTCGCAACAAGAGATGCCATCTTTAGATGAGAGTTGAAATAATAGAATGGATCTCTGTGAGCTGTCAATCATGGAAGAGGAATAATGGATTGCAAGTAATTTTAAAAATCTACAACTTGACATAAAAAGATTTTTGTAAGGTATGCAATGTTGCAAGTTTAGGATAGAGGCAGAACAAATCTGACAGATCTCTAAAGAGTTGGTGGCAAACCTATGAACCATGAAATTAAAAGACTCAATGACTAAAGGGATAAGTAGTATTACTTTTCAGCTAGACCTATTGCTGTACATGTAGTTGTCAACGTCAATATAACAAAGTTGTATGAACCATCAATGCTAGAAGGTCTACAACTTGGCATAAAAATGCTTTTCAAAAGATACAATCTGATAAGCTTTGGGAGGAGACACGGAAATACTTTTAATTATCTATGGAGTTGCAAGTAAACTCAATGAACTTCTAAACAATATCCTATGGGATAATTTTCTCTGTAAATTAGCCTTTTATGGTGGAACATATGAAGAATGTTCCTTGGACAGTGGCTGTCATTTTTGTTGGTAGTGGCCAATTTTGATTCTGTTTCTTGAAGGACATAGGAGCAGAATGCGTTGATAAGGATGAAAGTCCCAGTTAGGAGTTTTTTATGGACATCTTTTTATTGGATGGAGAAATTCATGACGTGTGGCTGGAAAGAAGAAAGTATTATGAAGGTCAGATGGATTTGCTTTCCAATTGGACTATGGGTTGTAGATGGTAATAGGCATGTCTGTATTAATGCTATCATGTGATGGTATTGGTTTAGCTTAAAATCATAATAATTCAACAAACAAATTCACGGAATAGTTATTATATTGATAGGAGTGATGCAATAACAGAAAAGCTAGAAACCAAGGAGCAAATTTTTAGAAATTGAAAGTTGAAAATTATAATTTTGGTTAAGGATATATAGATCTGTCTCAAGATTGAGTGCTTGGCAACCAGAATGCTCTAAAACAATTTTTTGGAATGTCAACTGTGAATTGGAAGGAAATTATTGGAATTTCAGAAGTATTAGGACGTCTTTGTTCATAGAACATTATCTTTATAGTGTTTTGAGTTGCACGATAAAAGAAATAGTCTTGGTGGTTTCCCACAGTGCATCAAATTATGTGGTATGATTTTGGGATTCAGCTGCATAGTTTCGAGATAACCTACATTGACCCATATTTTACGAGTAGTGGTTCCCAATAACGATTATTGCAAACCATTACTTGTGAAATATGGGTCAGCATAGATTGACTAGAAACTATGCAACTGAATCGAAACATCATATCATATAATTTGATGCATTGCAGAAAACCACCACCTACATAAATTTAAAGAGCTAGGGAGCTCCATAATGAATGGTTTACAAGGCACAACACTTGTTGAAGGTTTTACAAATGGGGTTGCAAGCTAAGTGGGATTGATTGTGGGAGAAACTCCATGATTAAGTGCACTTGAGCCAGAGTAGTATTAGGATTGGTGACCTCTTGGGAAGTCTCGGTGCTTCACCCTTGTGAGTATCATTGAGATGCAATGAGTGTTGTGTGGACCATTCATACTCGTGAGGGTTGGTTTATTGTGAACCATTACTCGTGAAATATGGGGCAACGTAGGTTGACTCGAAATTACGCAGTTGAATCCCAAAATCATATCACATAGAATTGTTTTTTTTTATTCAAATTTTAGAAATTGTACAGTTAATACCATAGTTCAAAAAATCATACTCTGCAATTACTTGACAGCGCAAAATTTTGACTCGGACTTGGGACTCGGCAATTACTCGACAACTTTATTGTTACTTAAAAAAAAAGGAATTCATAAAATAAACTTAAATAACTTGTAAAACACTATTAAATTTCATGAAAAATGAATGCAGAGGAGTTAGAATGGATATGTATATTTTTTATTAGTTTTCGACCTGAAAAGAGTATAATGCTAAGTTTCTGAACAAAAAAGGAGTGCAATGCTCATAGACTATAGTCATAATGCACCATAATATCATCAAGAAAATGACAAAAATCGCCTTAGCAAAGAAAAAACAGCAGAAAATTATGACTTAGAGGTATGGAAAGGTGTGCAAAGAAAAATTGCATTATGAGTCATTTTCATGTGATTTTTGAGCTATTGTTGTGTTATTGTGTTAGAGGTATGGAAATGTTTTTTCATCCCATAATTCCTAATTTTTTACATTATTTTGATATATATCATTTTCTTAGTTCTATAAGCTAGAACCATTTACAATAAAGTTTAATATTGAATTGTTGTTGCTATTGTCTTTTCATAGATAAACTTTCATTATTGATTCTTAGTGTATTTAGTAATGCTTACACTTTTATATAGTTAAAGATCTACTTGTGATATTAATTTATAATATAATTTGTGGATTAACACTAATCGGTGTGTACACTCATTTATAATCAAATTTTAAAGTTCAATTATCAATTAAATATTTACTTAATTGACTTCTATTAATAATAGGCAAGTCTTATCTCTAAGAAGACTTGTTTTACAAGTAACTACTTTCCAACAAGGAAAGAACAAAGACAAAGGAGAGGCCAACAAAGTCTGCGCCCTCCAAAAAGTCCGCAAAAAACCTAGGTGCCTTCCAAAAGCCCAGGTTCCCTAAAAAAATCCCAGGTGCCCTACAAAAAGCCCGAGTGCCCTTCAATTCTTTTGAAAAGCCAGTTTTGAAGGACATCTGCCCTTGCAGAGGGCAATTGGTCGATGGCTGGACCTTTCCAATTTTATTGAAGGGCACAGAGGAGAGACAGAAGCCCTTGAGGAGGGCACTTGGTCAGTGAAGTGGACCTTTCCAATTTTCCTGAAGGGCACAGAGGAGAGACACCTGCCCTTACAAAGGGCACTTGGCCAATTGCAGGACCCCACAAAGGAGATGAATTCCTTCGAACAAAAAGTCTGAAAAAATTCGGGAGGAAGACAAAACCCGGGATAAATAGAATAAAGACAAAGGGGATGCAAGACAAAATTCTGCAGCCTCCAAAAAGTCCATAGAAAATATAAAGCTATGGAAAACATGAAGTCTGAGGGAAATAGAAACAATGGAAGAATTTTGAAAGAATTCAAGAAGGGCAAGAAATAAAGAATTCTGAAAGAATTCAAGGGAAATAACATAGAAAGCCCACAGGAATTTGAAAACCGGAAAGCTTGAGGCATATATCCATAGAAATTAAAAGGAGAAAACATAAAATCCAAGACCAAAGGAAATCCACAGATAACAAAAGAATATCCGAAAGAATTAGGCTAAGGGGTTGAAATAGGATAATAGACCAAATATAGATAAGATTATCAGAAAATAGAATCCCGCCAAAAATAGACAAGCCATGAATAGGTCAGACCAAAATATGAGAAAATACATGCAAGCAAACGCTATTTTTAGTTGACTGGTCAAAGCTTCAGTTGACTGGTTGGTGAATTCAAGCTCATCTCTGGGTCAAACTCATGCTTTCAAACATTCCAACTCAGCTTCCAACATTTCAATTCAAGTTCTAATTTTAGCATGGCATATATTTCATGCATGCTCTTGTTTATCTCGTGCTTTCAAACGATCAAACAACTCAAGAGGAAGTCCATATTGGGAGGTGGGCATAGCATTTTTGCATGATAAGAGTTTGACTTTCAACAAACTCACCGTCCATTTCCTCTAATGCCAAAGAGCTTCATGCAAGACAAATAAACTTTTTGTAAAGGCTAAGTTGGACGGATTTAGCCTCTCTCCTATTTTTTCAAATGCCAACTCTTGGTTGTTGTAATTTTCTATATAAGTTGGCTTTTCAGCGTTGAATTGTATCCCTATCTTGGTAAGACTAGACTCTACCATTGGTGAGTTGTGTAACCTCTTCAATCAATAGAAGGATTATACTTTCAGATTTCAAGTGCTGGCATAGTGTACATTCATTCAGCAATTTGCATATGTGGTAGATTTCTCTCCCTTCCCAAATTTTGATTCGTACCTAGTTGCTAGCTTATCATATTATGCAGGTCATGTTCAATGTTTTATATGTCTTTTGTTGAAGTTGTAAGTGGATGTTAGGTGGCTGCAAAGTGTCTTGTATTAGACCTTTCTCCATCATTTTCCCTCATGTTTTGGTCATTGGCTTGAACCTTCTCATGAAATATTTATGCATAGTGATCAATTGAAATCAAAGGTCTTCTTTTTCCCTTGTTTGATTTAGTGTTCAAGGTTCCAAGTAGAGTGGATCAATGTTTTGGTGTATCACCGTCATTGGGTAGGATTTTCCTTTCAAGTTTCTTTCTCCATTTTCCATGGTAGATTCGCAACACAGAGTAGAGATCCATTGATACATCTTACAAGAAATAGCTTTCTCTAGAGGTTCTTCTCACCATTGAGGCACCCACCATCGTGAGAATATCCCATTGTTTCAACTAGAGAGAAGATTGGTCATTTCAGCATATCTTCGATTCAGGGTGCAACTCTAGGTTGACAACATTAACATCAAAACCTTGTTCAAACATGAAGGATCAAGGGAGTAAGGATGATGCTATCACTTGGCTCCACTATACATCGCTCACATACTCATATAGAAGTTTACAACTCAGAATTGGTCTTGTATTCAATATCCAAAAGCAAAGTGCAATGTCATTTCAGCAGGGCTTCACCATACCAAAAATGTGGTTATCTGCAATGGCCAAAATGGCTTAATTTATAGAACTTTGGGGAAGAGAGAAAGAAGAGAAGTTGAAAAGGCACAAAGACATGTGTCGTTGGCATGAAATTCGGTTATAGATCCATGAGAGAGATGGATGAGTGAGTCATGCCATGTCAAGGGTCTTACTTGTCCAAAACAAGTCACGAGAATGGTGGCAAGTGGCATCCAACTTTCAAGAGTGGCACAAGAAATAGTTTCTATCAAAGATCATCTATGAGAGTTTGAAATTGAAAGTAGAGAAGCTGACACATCACACTACTAGAACTCATGACGACAGTTAGAAAATGCTCTTTCTAATTGCTAGTTATCTTTTGGACACCTGTATTTGTCGATCTCATAGAAGCTCTTTGATTTGGTTAGCCACTAGCAATGACTCGATCTGTCAACCCGTTAGTTTTGTTTGCTTTGTCTGCTCTCATGTTCTCGCCAAGTCTTTTGTATAGCAACGACTATTTTGTGTAGTTTAAAATTGACTTCATGTAGGCCATCACTCTTTTGGTATTTTCTTCAAACTTCTTGTCCTCGACACTTGTCTTCAGACTTTTATTTTCGACATTCTTTCAGACAATTTGTATGAAAGAATTCTTTCGGACTCTTCTTTCCTCTCGGCTTTGTGAAAATGCCCTTTAGCTTTTCGGAAAGAACCTGTCAACTTTTTTGCAATGATACACCTCTTCCCTGAAACAATCCTTTGAACTTTCTATTTGGCCTTTTTGAAATGAGCATACCCTTCGAAAGAAATGTAAATGACCCCTTCGACTTGAAAATGGCCTTCAGAAAAATACAAGTGTCCTTTGGGATTTTTAAAAAGGTCCTTTTCCAAACAAAACATACCCTTTAAAAAAACTGCAACATACCCTTCGAAAAAATGAAAGGGTCCTCTAGCTTGAAAAAATCCTTTGGGAAAGTTAAAGTGCCTTTCGGAAAAGTTCCAAACATACCCTTTGGGAAAATGAAAATGGGCAATTTTTTTGAAAAAAAGATACCCTTCGGATAAATGAAAGTGCCATTCAAAAAAAGTGAAATGTACCTTGCGGACTTTTTGTTTGGTCCATTTTACTTGAAAAGTTCGCTTCGAAAAAGTTGAAAACTGCCCCTCGAAAAAAACTAAAGTGCCCTTCGGACTTTTGAAATGTACCCTTTGAAAGATTTGAAAGTGTCCATTTTCTCCACCAAAATTCCTTTCGAAAGAGTTGAATTGGACCGTTCAGAAGGAAAAATACCCTTCGAAAAAGTTACAAAAACAAAAAGTCTAAAAGCAATATACTTAAGGAAAAAAGACTTCGGACAAAAAGTCTGAAAGAATTCAGCAAGGGCTTAGGACCAAAAACCCAAAAGAAGTAGGCAAAGACTTAGAATAAAGACCAAAATAAACTTTCCAAAAGAAATAACACTTGGTATTTTTGCAAGCTTTGTCAAAGACCATTTTTTCTAAAGGAAAACTTAGTGGACTTGGCCAAATTTAAAAGGTGCAAACCTGGGCGTGGAATTTGACCAACATTCTTGGCGATTCATATGGGTGGCATGCTTGCTCTGCTTAGGACCAGTTGCCTTACACCTCCATTGGGCACAAAGTCACACAAATGAGCACTAAGATTGTCATGAACAGACCTTGGATTGACCACAAGACAATGACATTACACAAGACACACACAGGCAAAGACACACTTGTGCTACTAAGCACTTAGGGAACACAAAGCAAAACAAAGGAAACATGCATGTGTCAACTATGACACTTAAGGAACACAACAACAGAAACAAAAATAGACTAAACACACGCACCTATGCTACTATTTACAAGACAGACCTACAAAGACTAATAGCAGAACTTCAAATGTATCCCATTCACAGGGATAGACAATTCTTCTCCATTCATCTTGGTTAGCTGAAAGGAGTTGCTTTGTTTGCACTTGCTGATGATGTAAGGGTCACTCCACAAAGCATCAAACTTTGTATGTTTACCTAGTTTTGCTCTATCCTCATCTCATTTTAGGACCAAGTCACCTTCCTTAAACACTCTTGTACTTGCTCTTTTGTCAAAATACTTCTTCATGAGTACTTGGTGGTGTTCCATGGTCTTATGTGCATTGTCCCTTGCTTCTTGCAATTTCATTAGTTCTGTTAATCTGACTTCCATTGGAGTATTTTTTGACAGTTCCAACTGATGTGCAAGTCCTAGAGTAGGGAGATCTTGAGAGATGGACAACCTAGCTTCTCTCCCATAAACAAGCACAAAATGAGAGTTACCAATTGATCTCTTAGGAGTAATCCTGTCAATCCATAAGGTTGTCTTCAACTTGGTGTGCCATGCTCTTTGATTGTTCTCCAATGTCCTCTTGATGATCGTGATGAGGTTTTTATTGGTAGACTCAGCAAATCCATTACCTTGAGGGTAATAGTTAGATGAGGTACTCAAGTAAATCCCATTCTTATTTGCCCACTCAAAAGTTTTAACACTCATAAAATCAAGTACATTATCATAAATGATAGCATAGGGAACCCCAAATCTTGTTGTGATACTTTCATAAAACTCCAAAATTGCATTTTCATTTGACTCTTTCAATGCAACAACTTCTACCCTCCTTGTGAAGAAGTCAGTAGCATTCAATAACCATTTGTGTCCAGCACTTGATGGAGGGTTGATCATACCAATGAAATTGAGGCCCCATTGCATGAAAGGCTAGTCCACTTGGACAGAATTCAATGGAAGAGTTGCAAGTTTCTGTTTGCCTACAAAGAAGGCACATTGAGGACACCTCTTAACCCAAGAGTAGCAATCCTTGAAAAGGCTAGGCCAATAATACCCTGCCCTCATTATCTTTGCAGCTATTGTTTTTAGGGAGAAATGACCTCCATCTACACCATTGTGAAACTTTTTCAGCAAGATGCCAAACTAATCATTGTCAACACACCTTAGTAGTACACCATTCACATCCTTCCAAAAGAGAAAACCATCTACAAGACAATAAGGAATGGTTTGTAATCTAAAATACCCTCTTTGTGACTTGTTCAAACCATTAGGACAATCACCATTTGGAGGAAACCAATGATGTCTTGTGTCCAAGTTTGAATTGGTATGTGACCAACTGGTTGGGGATGAACTTGATTGACCAAGGCCTCTTCCTTTGGCCCTTGAAGATCTGAAGCCAGATGTTCACACAACCCCTTTCCTCTTACCAAGTTGGTTACCTTGATATCAACATCATATTCCATTACCTTTGTGATCCACCCAACTCTCTTCTCATTGAGGTCTTTGCTTAAGAGGAACTCTTTGGTGCTAGGATGACAGACCATAACATGTATTCTATTGTTTAAAACCATGTGGCTAAACTTTTTCAAAACTCTTATCACAACTAGAGCCTGCTTCTCAACAAATGTGTACTTGGCCTCATAATCCTCCAATCCTTGACTAAAGAATGCAATGGGTTGTTCAATTTCCTCATCATTCTTTTGCATAAGCATAGCTGAGATTGTGTCAAGGTTAGCAAAAGTGTAGAGTATGAAATCATTGGCAAAGTTTGGGTTCAAAAGAGTAGGAGATTGGGCAATTGCTTATTTGATTGCCTCAAAACTGCTCTTACCTTCGTTTGTCCAAGTAAAAGCTTGGTTCTTCTTGAGCATGGATTTAATAGGCTTCACTAAAGTAGAAAATCCTGGAATAAACCTTCTTACAAAGTTGATCTTGCCTAAGAAACTTTGCAAACCTTTCTTGTGTAGAGGCAAAGACAGGCCTAGAATGGCTTCAATCCTTTCAGGATCAATAGATAGGGCTTCTTTTGACACAACATGGCCCAATAATTTGCCTCATGAACAACAAAGATACATTTTTTTAGATTAAGAGAAACTCCAAACTCTCTACAATTCTCAAAGACTTGCCTTAGATGTTTCATGTGGTCATCAACATTCTTAGAAAAAATAGTTATATCATCATGGTATATAAGCAAAAATTTGTTGATCAAACCTTTAAAGGCCATGTCCATTGCCCTTTAGAAGGTAGCACTAGCATTAGACAAACCAAAAGGAATCTTTCTAAATGCAAATGTGTCAGGGGATCTATAGCTCTACCAATTAGAGCACAATTGATTACTTTCTTATATGCAATTAAACACGGAATTATACCAGAATGATAAAGTAGTTAGAAACTTGAGACAGCAAAGAATTTGAGAGACAATGCACACTCTTGTATTAAATACTACTAGAAGAAAATACAATAAGGAAGATGCCACTTCTTCCTCCACCTCAAAGGCTTGCCACACCTCAAGACCTTCTTCCCTCTCTCTTTTGCTCAACACAACAACTCTAAAGCCTGAGTTGCTATCCCTCCTTGAATGCTTTAGCTGATCTCCTTGACCTTGCTAGCTTTAATACTATTACTTGCCTTCTTAGATTAATTACAATACATGCCTTATGGGTCTATAAATAAGATCCCATGCTTACAAAAATAGAACTCTAGTTACAATAATTAGACACGCAGCTCGTGACTATAATTAGTCGCTTGACATGCAAACACTCGCTTTACTTAACTGACTGTTCGTCAACAGCAGTTTCAAAAATACATAGGCGACCGACGCCGGTCCCTGCTGGTCTGGTGCTGTCGATGTCGGCCGACTCCCTGCCGTCGCCGGTCTCCTTCTCCATTGCATCTGACCGACGTCGATCATACTGCCGACGCCGGTGGCTCTGGTTCTTCAGCATCCTTTCTCTTGTGTCTACAAATAGTTGAAGCTTTTAGCTCCACACCATAACCAAATGTTCCCCATTTTTTGGTGAATTTTGTCTTGAACTAATCCTCCTCATTCACCATTATTTGGTTATAACCTGAATAGCCATCAAGTAGTGAAAAGCGTTGAGAACCTAAAACCACTTGCAAACTCTTTTCCATGAAAGGTAGTGGGTAATGATCTTTGAGTGAAACTCTATTCAGGTCCCTAAAGTCCACATAGAGTCTGATCTCTCCACTCTTTTTTCAAATAGGTACAAGGTTAGCTACCCAAGTTGAGTGCTTGATAGGAAAGATAATCCTAAACTCAATCAATTTGGTAAGCTCTTTTTTCACGAGTTCTTCTATCTTGCGATTGATAGGCCTATATTTTTGCCTAATTGGTTTAGCTCCAAGTTCTAACTCAATGGTGTGATGAGCTAGACTTGGATCAAATCCTTGTATTCCCAAGTAAATATATCAAGAAATTATTTACACAATTCAACGAAGGCTTGTCTTTCAAAAAGAGAACATATCTTACTAATTTTCAAAAGTTTGTCTTTAAATATCATGATTCTTTCATAGTTCTCTTCCTTTGTAGACATGCTTACCTTTTCCTTCCTTCTTTGATCATATTCATTGAACACACTCTCCAAAGTAACCAGCCCCTTTGGTATCTTATTTGTCTTCAGCTGGATAACTTGTTCTTCATATTGATTGTGAAGCTTCTTTCGATTTTTTGAAGAAAATTCTGCATCATTTAAATGAAGTGTACAATGTGTTTATCACTCTCAAACACTTACCAAGACACTTCATTATCTAGAATAGAAGGTCTCACAATGACTTTGATGTGAGGTTGGTCCTTCTCTCTACTTACATCAGCCACTATATCAAAGTGTGCTCCTATCATAGCCAATCTATCAACATGTTTACTTGAGTTTCTTGGTATAAGTTGGATATTGAAAGCATCAAAGTTTTGAATTAGATCCCACACCCTATGCTTGTAAGACTCAAGCAAAGGGTTCTTAGTTGTATCTTAGTTTCTCACTTGATGTATAATTAATTCACTATCTCCATATACTTTCAAATTTTTGATTCCCTTTCTCTTTGCCCATTAGAGGCCATGAACCAAGCCTTCATATTCAGCGGCATTACAAGTACAACTAAAATGAAATCTATATGAAGAATAATATTGGTTCTTCGAAGGAGAAACCAACATGACACCAGCTCCTGCTCCTACCTTGCTTTTAGAGCCATCAAAAAACATTTTCCATATCCCTTCAAGTTCATGATCTTCGTTAGTGAGTGATGGTATAGGCATGTTCTTCTCATGCACACAATATACTCCTAATTCAGTTTCTTATATGAATGCATAGGGATCATGCTCATAAGTTTCAGTACCATACTCATCAAGAAAAAGGTCAAAAATACCTTCAAGGGGAAAGGATGTTTCACCACCAATGACACCTTCTTCCTGCTCACTAATCGTACAATTCTAATTTGAACTTTTATCCATATATGGTTCAATGTGGAACCTTGCCAAGGGTTGTGTTATTATAGTTATTTTAGCTCCATATCTTGTTCTAAAAGCTAGAAAAGACCAATTAGTTGCAAGGTACCCTCCAATCTTAGCTATGAAGTCTCTTGACAAGCAAATAGCAAAATGAGTTGGAAGATCAACCACCACAATGTCTTGTAGGATGGGGAAGTTTGGAAAATCATGCAAGAAAACTTTCAAACCTTTAACTAACCCCACAATATTGGCTAGACTTCCATCAAGCTAAAATACACCCTTACTATGAGGTTCATATTTTAGTCCCAATTTATCAGCAACCACTTTGGGCATAACTGTGGTACTGGCCCCACTGTCCACAATGAAGTTGTGAACTAATTTATCTCCCACAATAAGTGTGAGATAGAAAGGTGGAGGCTTTTCAAATTTGGTAGACAGTTCTAAGACATAATTAGGTGTGTTGATAAGGACTACACCATTGTGTCTTGGAACCTGAGGGGTTACATGAATGCTTGAGAGTTGTTCTTTCAAAAGCTCCTTTTGGCCAGGCATATGTAATACTTCCCAAAGAGAAATGCTAGTTTTGGTATTCTTCAAAGAGTCAACAATATTTAGAGAGGAAGCATTCACCTTGTCTTGTACTCTAAAGGCAATGAGGGAACTTGAACTTGTTTTACTAGAGGTTTGGTAGCCTTGCTCACATTCTGACTTTGAGGAGTAGTGTGACTAGTAGGATCTGCTACATTGGTACTTGCACTTTGTGGCCTTGGAAAGGCACTACCTAGAATCACTTGTGTTGCTGGAGTATCTCCCAAATCCCTCTTTTTAGCCCTTGTGTTGGCTGCAACTGATGTATTTTGATTCAACACATAATCATCTTCTACTTGGAAATTCATAAAACCAGTACTTTGGCTGCGACCTTCTCCTTGAACATATCTTTGCATGAGATTTGCTTCATATAATGTAACATAAGGAGTAGCTCCTTCTTGAGCTACCAGAGCTTGATTAACTTCTCCACCATTATGCATAAACTAACCTTGAGATTATCCCTAATGATCCAAATGTTCCTCTCCTTAAACTAGATTGGTGTGGACTGGAACAACAATGTTTATCGATGAAATTGAATTAGGATTATAGGCATTGGGATGCCTATGGAAACATTGTTAGCCTTGTCCTCTTCCTTGGTTAGTGTATTAGGGTGGAGGTCTATAGCCATGCTGAGGATAGTATTGAGGATTGGGTGGAGCATTTGCATACATTTTTGCTTGCTTGAGCTAGGCTTGCAAAGACTGAATCATCTCATCCTTATCTATAGCATCATCCACCTTCTTAGGAGTAGTTATAGGTTTGGCATTAGTATTTGGAACTTGTGCTATGCTTGGGGCTTCAATGAATTATGAGACAATAAAGGCATGGAGACTCTTAGAGGTAGTTTCCTCGTTTGTATCAAACTATTCTCAACTTCAATGGCTATCTCATATGCCTTGGGTAAAGTAAATCCTCCCATTGACTGAAACATTACTACATCAGTGCCAATAGCCTTAAGATAGGTGGGAAATACAAAGCTTGGAGGAAGCCTCATAATAGGTGGTAACCTATGTCATGTTCTTTGAAATCTCTCATTGAAATCTCCCATGGATTCATTAGGACCTCTCTTTATCACATTCAACTGGTGAATTAGTGAAGTATGGTCACTCTTATTTTTGAACCTGTTTACCAACAACTCTCCAAAACTATCCCAATTAGTAATACAACTACCTTCCAATGTCCTATACCAATCAAGTGCCTTCCCCTTTAAAGACATGGCAAGTAGTCTAATAGTTATGTTAGCTTGGGTGATATTGTGAAAATTTCAAAAGTTTGAAATGTCCCTAATATGCTTAGATGGGGTAACAAGACCCTCTCCATTGAAATTGGGGAGACTTTTGGTAGCATTAGGAGGAATAGGATCATACGCAAGAAGGTTAATTAGATTTTGTGTATTTAAGGCTGGGAAAGGATGTCTTCTAGCCATTTCTTCTTCCTCTTGATCTACTAATTATTAAACCTCCTCTTCTTCCTCTTCAAAACCTTCTTGTTCAGGATCTATAAAGGTTAGGAATAGTTCAGGTTGTTGTTCTTCAAGAGGAGTTTCAGGCTAAGGAACTTGATTGAAAAGCCTACTAGAAGATGATCTAGTGAGGAGCATGAAGTATACTATGGAAAAACTGATCTACAAATAGAGATTCCCACTTTTTGGAGTCACCAAATGTTGGATTAGAATGCTTCTGAAACCTTGGACTTGTCGAGGCCATCATTCACCTTGACGTGGAAACAATTAGGACTAGTTGTCCCATCAAACATGCTAGAACTGTTGTCATCAAATTGTGCATCATAGGACATTCTATGAAGTTCCTTCAATTTGATGCAACATTGAATCATCCCACAAGTTTGTGGGAACTTATAAGAGAGATGAATGTCTAGGATTGAAAAGGGCTAGCTCCCTAATTTTTTTTTGAGTTTCTATCACCTAATCTACTACTTGTTCATGAAAAGAATCGAGAATTTGCATAAAATAAAAAAACTATGCTAAAGAGGTGGTCCACCAAGAATTAATCTCACTGACTATCACACTTTTACTGAATAACAATACTTTCCAAGACTAATTCCATGCATTGAAAGATACTAACATAGTGTTTCAATGTGAAGGTAACATGCTTGAGACAATCAACAAAATGGTCGACTTAAGGGGCAGATTGCACACCATAAATACAATTACATACTTGAAAGAGAGTATAATGCATTTAACACACTTCACATGCCCTGTTAACATCAAAACCTTATTCAAACATGAAGGATCAAGGGAGTAAGGATGATGTTATCACTTAGCTCCACTATACATCACTCACATAATTAGATAGAAGTTTAAAACTCAGAATTGGTCTTGTATTCAATGTCCAAAAACAAAGTGCAATGTCATTTCAGTAGGGCTTCACTATACCAAAAATGTGGTTATCTTCAATGGCTGAAATGGCTCAATTTATAGATTTTTGGAGAAGAGAGAGAGAAGAGAAGCTGAAAAGGCACAAGGGCATGTGTCATTGGCATGAAAGTTAGTTACATATCCATGAGAGAGATGGATGAGTGAGCCATGCCATGTCAAGGGTCTTAATTGTCCAAAACAAGTCATGAGAATGGTGGCAAGTGGCATCCAACTTTTAGGAGTGGCACAAGAAATAGTTTCTACCAAAGATCATCTATGAGAGTTCAAAACTAAAAGTAGAAAAGTTGACACATCACACTGTTGAAACTCATGATGACAGTTAGAAAATGCTCTTTGTAACTGCTAGTTGTCTTCTGGACACCTGTATTTGTAAATCTCATATAAGCTCTTTGATTTGGTCAGCTGCCATCAATGACTCGATCCATCAACCTGTTTGTTTTGCTTGCTTTGTCTACTCTCATGTTCTCACTGAGTCTTTTTAATAGCAATGACTATTTCATGTAGTTTAAAATTGACTTCCTATAGGCTATCACTCCTCGGGTATTTTCTTTGGACTTCTTGTCTTCGGCACTTATCTTCAAACTTTTATTTTCGACATTCTTTCAGACAATTTGTCTGAAATAATTCTTTCAGACTCTTCTTCCTTTCCTCTCAGCTTTGTGAAAATGCCCTTAGACTTTTCGAAAAGAACCTTTCATATTTTTTGCAATGATCCACCTCTTCCCCGAAACAATCCTTTAGATTTTCTATTTGGCCCTTTTGAAATGAACATACCATTCGGAAGAAATGTAAATGACCCCTTCGACTTGAAAATGGCCTTTAGAAAAATGCAAGTGTCCTTTAGGATTTTTAAAATGGTCCTTTTTCGAACAAAGTACACCCTTCAAAAAACTGCAACATACCCTTTAGAAAAATGAAAGGGTCCTCTAGCTTGAAAAAGTCCTTCGGGAAAGTTAAAGTGTCTTTCAAAAATGTTACAAACATACCCTTTAGGAAAATGAAAATGGATAATTTTTTCGACAAAAAGATACCCTTAAAAAAAATTAAAGTGCCCTTCAGAAAAAGTGAAATGTACCTTTCAAAATTTTTGTTTGGTCCATTTTGCTTGAAAAGTGCCCTTCAAAAAAGTTGAAAATTGCCCCTCAGAAAAAACTAAAGTGCCCTTCAGAATTTTGAAATGTACCCTTCAAAAGATTTGAAAGTGTCCATTTTCTCTGCAAAAATTCCTTCAGAAGAGTTGAATTGGACCGTTCGAAAGGAAAAATACCCTTCAAAAAAGTTACAAAAATAAAAAGTCTGAAAGAAATATACTTAAGGAAAAAGGGCTTCGAACAAAAAGTTTGAAAGAATTTGACAAGGGCTTAGGACAAAAAACCCAAAAGAATTAGGCAAAGAGTTAGAACAAAGACCAAAATGAACCTTTTGAAAGAAATAACACTTGGTATTTTTGTGGGCTTTGTCAAAGATCATTTATTCTGAAGAAAAACTAAGTACTGGATTTGATCAAATTTGAAAGGTGCAAACCTGGGGGTGGAATTTGATCAACAAGACATATCCAAAGAAAATAACATCTAAGGAAGCTAAAGAGTAGGAAAATAATATCCTACACCAACACCCTCCCTTCAGCGTAGCTTAGGTGAGTTCAATAAAAGATGTGATGTGAAGTCACATGTCCTATGGACACCAATCCATCTTCCCAGAGTACATGAATGCTGAGTCGCTGTAACTGCCAAGTCAAATTAGGAATGGTGATGAATACGATGATCACTACATATGAACACTATGCTCCAAAATACTAGGTAGAGTGATTAACTGAGGAAGCATTGCTTGAACACCCTCCAACAAGATGGTGAGAAGTGAGCACAAAGACTGGTGGGGATACTACACTGGTGTTATTGGTAGAGATACCACATTGGTGTCACTATAAGAATCACCAAGAAGGCCATGTAGACAAGTAAAAAATTCTCATATGGATTTTGATAAATAAAATGCCTGAATAAGATATCTATGTACAATGAGGAATCTATAAAACACTCAAAAGAATGTAAAATATACATATAATTCTCATAAAGTGGAGAAAAAAAGAAAACTTGTAAGAAAAGCATCCCCAAAAGAGAGAAAAGAAGTAGAGAGAGATAGAAAGCCCCCTAAAGATGATGATGAAGTAGTCTACACTCCAAGTACTTGAAAGTCACAAAGGAACTCAATCTACATGAGTGGTCCGAATTCACTACTCGATCACAAAAATAACTATCATTGAGCTTCACCAGAATAACTTTAATCTAGAAGACTATTAGTGGTGATGAAAGTGCAAAAGATTACTGCATGTGCAAGGAATGCTCAACACTTAAGAAGTAGAATCTACACCACACACCCCCATACTATTGACTGGGTGGAGTGACTATAAATAATCTGTATCTACACCCCCCATAATGGATGGAGTAGATGAAAAAGTTATACACGAGTGGTCCGAATCCACTACTTAAGCACCAGACAAGATGATGTTGTATACACCAGAATAAATTCATATCACACTGAAAGAGACTATTGAACTGTCAAAGAAGACAAAATGACACTAAGATTCACCAAAATAACTACACTTCAAGCTATGAAAGATTGTCAACTATAAAAAAAGTGGTGTCAAAAATACAGATAAAGTTTCTCAAAGAGGATGGCTCTGGTGGTGATGGAAGAGACAAGCAACTGAAGAAGTGAAAAGGTGATCAAAATAGAGTACATAAATGCATGAAGGTAGACAAGGCTAAATCAACAAATCCCCCATGGTCATTTATAAATAATGGTGAGTAAAATATATCCCATTCACAAAAAAATACCAAATAAAAACAAGGAAGATGCCACGATTCACAATAATAGCTCCAAACAAGGAGACTGCCGACCTATCAAAAATACCCATTAAGTATCATGAGAGATGATTCAAAAATAAGGGAGCAAAAAAGTGTCTCTATATATATAAATGCTAAGAAAGGGGCCTTGATAGAGACATGACATAAATTACAAGTGTGTCAAATTACCAATGCGTAAATTAGAATACATGTCATACTTTGATGGAAGAGTGGCAAATGATAAAAAAACCATCATGTATGCAAAAACACACTCAAAAGGATAAGTTGTCAAAAAATGACATCCACAAAGCATATGAAAAAGACATCAAACTCAGTCTAAAATTTGTTTAAAATAGTGCAAAGCGCAATAGTTGCATAAGCAATACAATGTGGAAAGTAGTAGGGCCCATAACAAGGGACCCCCTTGAATATGACACTTTATAAAGTTAGTATGTTTACAATAAAAATAGGACATATGGAACATAAATGAAAAATAAATCACTTTTGTAAAAAATGATACTAAAATATAATTCACCAAGTGAAAGTTATGGCTAATAATATTTCCCATCATTAATGACCTATTTAATGAACTTTCTCTTAAAAGTTTAAAAAACTCAGCCAAACAAGGGGTAAGGTAGCCTTTCAACCAATCGTTGGAACCAGAACGAAACTGATGACCTCCTTAAGTCAACAAAAGTAAAAAAAATACCCCTTCTTCTTTCCCTTTACAAAGATTTTTCACATCACAATAAATCCATTATAATATATTATTTTTGTAAAAAAAACAATCAAAAAATAAATACTTTCAAAAGAAAGGGCCCCCACAAAATAAATCATCCTCCATTCAAGAAATAAATCTTACCTCCATTAAACACAATAAACTCTACCACTTATAATATGTCCCCACTCCTAAAAAGGTTGAATATTTAATAAACATAAACCGTCTAAACTTTTGGCCAAAAAAGGAAAAGTGGTTTTGAAAAAACCCATGTTGAGGGTGCAAACCCTATATAGAGACCGATGATGGGCAGGAGGAGGCCATGAATGAGAAGTTGTGAGCCAATAAGATCTCAGAACTTCTTACCTGATATATGCAGCCACAAGTCTTCTAAGAGGCCACATGAGCTATGTAGTTACCAACCGGCAATGGGAATGGTCTCAAGCCAGAAGAAGGCAGTTTACCATGAGAGAATCTCTCGATTTTATCATGTAGATTCTTGAGGTGAGACATGTCATGGGAAACATGATAAAGACAAACTCCCAAGGAGGTTACTAGTGAACTTGATGCATAAAGGATGTTTAAACTCATAGAGTGACATTCATGGACATTATTGTATCTTCAAGCTTGCCATATTCTAGATCTGCTGTCAACTACTAGTGCAAGAAATCTTAAATTTGCTCAAACCACTCTAAATGTGTCATGGTGGTTTTCTTGGATAGGATGATAGGCATTTGACAGGTGTAGAATAGATAAAGGATCAACACAGTCCACATAGATGGAGGGTAACATACAACTTTATGAGCAAAAGGAGTTAATGCTAATGATGGCTTGGCCTTAGTATGGCATTTGACTCTACAAAATGATGTGCTATGACATTACTAGTCATTGGAGGACCACTGACCACTATCACCATGTAACGTGAAGATCATAAACTTGTTGAGTAGGTGTAGAGTAATGACTCTTGGCAGTGTGAATAACCATATATGCTTCACTTATGTCCACCTTGATAGTTGTGTGGAAGAGTGAAGGCTAGATATCTCAGGTAGGTCATTGATTCTGCTTTGGTAGAAGTATAGCATGGATTATAGATTTGTAGATTAAAAAAATTATACTGCCAATACACAATCAAAATAGATGCAAATGTATAGGATGAAAAACAATAAGCAAGCAAAGCCTTCTTACGAGGAAAGACAAATGCATGTCAAAGCTAATAATGTTCACCAAGAAGGAATATGACTCAATTTTGGGCTAAGGGACCGAGTAAAAACTACTTGGAAGAGCTCTGATACCATGACAGAGTTATCAAAACTCTTCAACCAAGATCTCTCCAAGAGATCATTACTATAGCTATGGAAGCTTTAGCATTGCACACCAAGAATAAACCAACTAAGAACAAACTAATTGTTATTGTATGCTATGTTATATGTCAAATAATTTACAATAGATTTGTACAAATAAATAGAAGATAAGAGAATCCTTACCATCTCATGCATGTGGGACTAACTTCTCTAATATAGGTTGAAGTAAGGCATAAACCCATCATTCTCATGAATGTCGGGCAAACATCTCCAAAGGAAATAACACCTAATTAAGCTAAAGCATAGGAAAGTAATATCCTACACCAACAACTAAAATTATTCTTAAACTATTACAATAATTTAATATTGATAGCATGCAAGTGATAATCTAGCTCCTTAAATTGTAGGTTTTTGTATGGTTATATATTCAATGATTATTTTTTGTATTGTTTATGGCTTGTATATGAATGATTTTAAAGTATCAAAACTTGTCATTAAAAGACCCTATGAATCCCTGTTAAGGAGAGAATAGTGTGAGGAATTTGAAGTGAGCATTTCAGTATGAATGGTGCATTCTATGTGAAGATCTTCCAATAAATTAGAGTCTGAAGGAGATTATTTATATGTTTGTTATTTTACGTTACAAGATAAAGAAAGTGATAGAGGGGCATTTGAAGCATATCCAATGTAGAAGGCATTTCAAGCATTGTAATCCATCAAATCTACCTTGGAAGTGTTGGAATCATCTACATGAGGAGCATTTTTCTGTAAATGCATGCAATAGGCATGAATGAGAAGAAGTGACTGGTAAGAGGAATGTAAGACCAATTTAATCTATGGGACTTTATTTATGTGGAGGCACTCCTTATTTGTCGGTGAACATGAGAAATTATTCAAGAGAGAGTGCAACCTTGGTAGTAATCTAGGTCCAACAACATAATCTTCATAATAGTTGAAAAATAAAAACAAAGAGAAAATCATAGGTAAATAAACTTTTGGGCAACCTTCTTAGAAGCGTTCTTGAAGGCGTGATGAGGAAAATATAAATATTGTTAAGATTTGGTGGCATTTTAACCTTGGTCATAGTTGTACGACATTGTCAAGAGTCTTCATTTTCTATAATACTAGTGTTGCCAAAAAAATTATATGGTTTGATTTGGAGTTTAAATTAAGTTCATTGCAAAATATTAAAATTTAGGACAAACACAATGTATGTATGATTCTATTTATTATATTTTAAAAAACTTTGAATTTATAAACTTTATAAAATTTATTTACTTTAAATTATCTTAGGAGGTATTTTATACAACATCTTTTGATTGGGTGGGTGGGTATATTTGCATAAAATTTTCCCTAATTGTCCACATTTGTGAGACAAAGTGGTTAATTTCAATTTGGTCAAAAGCTAAACAATTGTTTTTGTGGTTTTAGTAGGCTTGTTGTTAGGCAAAATGATTGGTATATAAGATTTGCTATTTCTTGGAGTCTCAAAAAATGATCTTAAAAAAAACTACAATTTATGGTGTCACGAAATACTTATTGTTTGTGAGTATAGAAATACTCACTAGATTGTGTTATAGAAATAAGAATGACTTAAGACTGATGTCAAATACTATGATAAAAGACATAGAGGCATTAATACTTTTGAAATTGTTAGTCATTGATACCTTACTGCCAAAAGTTATCTAAATGCCACTATATCATCCAAATTATGGGAAAATCAGAATACTAAACACCAAGCATCAAATGGTGGGAGGTCTTGGTATTTGAAAAACTTACTTTCCACAAAGATGTAGGAAGGAGGTTATGTTTCGACATACCTCTTATGCTTTAAGGATCTCAATGATCAACTGGTTGCTATTGAGAATCCAATAGATGATTAGGATATAGTTCCTTGATATTGTGTAACTTACCTTCTTCTTTTGATTCATTTGTGGAGTCATTGAATATTATTACCAAAACTCAAAACACTTTTCAAAATTTTTTCAACACTTATTTTACAGGAGTGTCGGTAAGATCAGATAGAACCATCAACATCAGTCATTATAGAGAGTCAGTCACTATAGAGAGTGCATTCAGTGCATATTTCAAAGGCAAGGGTAAACAATTCAATGCTAATAATCTGTTAAAAGGTTTTAAAAAGATAATTACATAGCAAAGAGGTCAAAGTGGAAGTGCTTTTACTAAAAAGATCTTTGACATTTCAAGGAGGTGAAGAAGAGGTGCCGGGTGATTTTACATTTTTAGCATCTCAAGACTAGTCAACCAAGTTTAGAACATGCTACTTTGACTCAAGGGCTTCTTAACATAATACATGTTATAGAGACCGAGATGTTACTTTCATTAAAGATAAGAGTAGTGAATTTGTTTCTCTAGGTGATTGGATAGACTCATTATGCTAGAGTATGTGGATATGTTCATATCATTTTGAACAATTTTGTTAACTATACTTTCAAGAATGTTCAGTACGTTTATGATATGGATACGAACTTATTATCCATTACAGAGATCCCTAAGAATCATACTCTTTGTATAGATTTTAAATGAAGTAAATTCATGGTCACTAATATTTATGATAACAAGGTTTTCACTATTGGCATTGGTGAAAAGGGATTATACTTAATGGTTGATCCCAAAACAAAAAAAGCACATGCACTAGTAGTGGTTGAAAAAAATAGTGTATTTTAGCATGAGAGTTATGGTCACCTCAATTTTCAGTACATGAATATATTAAGACTGACTAACATGGTGAATGGACTTCTATCCATTTAAAAACTTTAGAATGTGTGTACAAGCTGTTAGATGGGAAAACAAATTCAACATCCATTTAATACTAGTAAGGCATGACGAGCGAAAAGAGTTTTGGACCTGGTACATATTAATTTCTATGGTCCAATGAAGACACACAATATCTGGAGCTCAATAATTTTTTCTGATAGTTGATATTTTTTATAGAAAATTGTGGGTTTAATTTCTATATAAAAAGCCATTTTTTTAAACTTTTGTTGCATGGAAAACTTTGGTAGGAAAATAGACAAGTAAACAATTCAAAACATTAATATCAGATAATGTAGGTGAGTGTGTCTCAAAACAATTTAAATAATTCTACAAGCAATAAGGTATACATGGATAGTATACCACTCTATACACTTCACAACAAAATGGAGTTGTGGAAAGTTGAAATAAGTAAATTATGGAGATGACATAGTACACGGTGCATGGTAAATGATGGAAATTTGGAATGTACCTTTTTAATATTAGGAAAATTCTATGAATATCGTTGTTTACATTCTTAATAAAAGTCCTTATAAAGCCTTGCAAAATATTGCTCTCGATGAAATGTGGTCAAGAAAAACATTCAATTTAAGAGATTTTCATGTTTTCAGTTACATTGATTTTACATTTATTCTTATAGAAAAAAGGAGTGATTTAGATGCCAAAAGTAAAACATATATGTTTGTTGGCTATAGTGATCAATCTAATACACATAGATCACTAAACATCTCTAAAAAAAAAATTGAGGTAAATAGAGATGTTGTAGATGAAAAAAAAATATATATATTTAGATAATGGTAAATCTACAGATAGTTATATATGATTGTTTATTACTGATTCTACAACAAGTTCTAATGTTAAAATTAAACAGGGATCAAAGAGGGAAATGGCATTGGAGTCAAGCTTAGAGGAAGGATCTAGTGAAGAAAATAGTGATTCACAATCAGATCAAGAAAACCAAGATGATCCCAAAGTGGTATTGTGCCACAATGAAATATGTATGGGAGGATGAGTTTACATAGATAATGGAATGAATATCCATGAGTTCAAGGAGACAAAGGGTGAAAAATATTCACTAGGGAAATTTTAATGTTACTTTAGTTGTTTCATTGGTATATGACCCTGATACATTTGAAAAGACCAAAGAAAAACATGAATGAGATTCCACTATAAAGGTGGAATATGATGATTTGATGAAAAAAAACTTGGTTTTTTTCAGAATTACTCCAAGGTAAAAGATTAATTTATAAAGTTGGGTGAAAATTAGATGGTTTTTTAGATAAGTACAAAGCTCATCTTGTTTCCAAAGGATATGCACATGAAGGTGTAAATTATGAAGAAAAATTTGCTCATATTGTAAATATGGTAACATTTACATTTTCCCTCTTGCATTTGTTAGTTTTTATATCTAGTCCCAAACCCCTACAGTTTGTACAATGCATTTATTGCACCATCTATGATCAAGACTATAAATACAATATACAACCATTCAATGATCAAGGTAAGTCAAGGTATGTATATGTTATTTTCGATAATTTCATTTACTTTTGCTCATTTTTCACTTTCTACTGCATTTTTGTTAGCTCAATTACTATGTTGCTATGTTATTTCCCAAAGCACCATCCTATGTTACACTCTAGTGACACGTGATGAGTTTTGAGAGGGGTATATGTATACGTAGAATATTATAAAACTTTATCATTTATCGATGCTTTCTTTCTTGCAATAATCTTTCAATAATCTCTCTGATTGCACACCTTAAAGGATGCACTAGGAAATGGGTGGGCATATCGATGGTGTTTCATGATAGACATCATTGATTATTTATCATTCCCATATCCATTCCAGCTTCACCAAATTTGATCCCTTAAGTTATCTCCTTTTATCTATTATCCTCTAACCATGTAAAGACTTATATTTTCAATTTATTTTGGTTCATTAAATGTAGTTATAACTGGTACCCACCGCATTCTGACTACACTGATAATATCAATGCAGTTTTGAATGTTCAGGTACAAGATTTGTAACTAAGTTAGCATGGCTAACTGAGTTCAAGGCTAGTTTGCGCATTTAAGAATAAGTCAAGTTAGCATAAATTGTCAACTAAATATTGGGGAGGGATTAGGGTTACTCATCATTATAAATACAAGCTTCCATTTCAATATAAAAGAGAGGAACATTCATTTATAGTTGCTATTTCTTGCACTTCTGCCCTAAGTCTACATTTGGAGGAGTTATTGCTTATCTTTTTTTGGAGGTAAAAGATTATCTTGTGTATTCTTAAATGCAATAGGAGTAATTTTAGCTTAGAACTTGATTCAACCATTGAGATCCTTCTAACCATAAAAATCTCTTGCAAAGCACCATTGGCCAAGGGAGAGATTGAGGCTTGACATATTTTTTCAAGGTAAGTATTTTCTAACCATAGTTATTTCCTTTTTATACATATAAATTGATTTATTGTTTGTTTAATTAATGTATGTTTCCTTGTTTGAATTATCTCTACACTTAAACTTAGTATGTCTAAGATTATTGAAACTTGCCATTTATACACCTCAGGTTGCCTATGACCGCATTTTCCTACCATGTCTCATTGCCTATTGAAAATATGTTTCTAACCCATCCCATTACTTAGATTGCTTGATTGTGATATTTGATTACTTTTTAATTAGATAACTAGTCTGGGCTATTACATTATGTTGAT
This sequence comes from Torreya grandis, assembly GCA_037957365.1. Taxonomy (NCBI): domain Eukaryota; kingdom Viridiplantae; phylum Streptophyta; class Pinopsida; order Cupressales; family Taxaceae; genus Torreya; species Torreya grandis. The sequence continues at coordinate 717,998 of JARHVA010001838.1, read as the reverse complement.
CTCCTAGAGGCTTTGAAACCCTTGGTCTTGGCATTGTATTGTAGGTGCTCCTCTTACTAGGTTTAGTGATCCATTGGTCATATACCAATTTTATTAAGTATTAATGGGATCTATTTGATTTACCTTCTCTGAATCCATATCTTTATATAGGATACTTGTAGGTCAAATCCTAGATCATTGCATATATGTAACACCCTCATGTGTAATCATAAAGCCAAATACAAAATTTTAATTTTATTTATCTTAATTATGCTTGTGCATAGTGTATGATCCCCATGTTGAACACACTTACCACATATAATTTATAATAATACACAATTAGGATATTTTATTTACATCCATGATTAATCCTATTGGATTAATATGGGAGAACCACCGAGTTGGAATCATTTTATTTAACTAAGCATACGACATGTTATGTTCATGACCTATGGGTTAATGATTATTTTATAATATGGTCATATTCTATTCTATTTCACACTTAATTATTGTTCACATGATCAAAATATAATGGCACTAATAATTGCCATGGAACCATGAAGGGTCTCAAGGGATGCCAAATTATATTCATAATAAAGTGGTCACAAATCACATTATAGTAATGTAATTTATCGATATGACCACCAAGCCATGGAGAGAAACACCATTTAATTTTATACATTAGGTTAATTTCATCGATGAAACTGCCTCAGCCTGATATTAGTGTCCAAGAGATAGGAATGTGGATACAATTCTCTATATATGTTTGAGCATGATATTTATCTAGTTTGACATAGACTGAAAGGTTCTTGTAGATGATTGATATCAAAACAAGAGGATCAAACTAAAATAAAACATGTGGATCAAATTCTAAGTAATTACATAATATCATATGACAATCATGGTTGTACCAGCTAAATCTCTCTAAGCATATATAAGGTTCTTAATACATTTCATAATGTATAAAATTATACTTGAGCCATTATCAATTATAATTTTATTAATTAATCTTAAATTTGTATTAATGAAAGATCGAATAAAGAGTGGTCCATTAGTATAGTCATCCTTTGGGTTTTAATGATCATATACTATAATTTAATGAGGCTCTTAATGCATTTTATTGATCACACTAACAAATTTATCAAGTTTTTAAGTTTTTTTTTAGCTTAGACACTCTCATCAAAATAGGGGCACTAGAATCATCACCTCTATCCAAAAAGTAACATTTCTATCCTATACAAGATACATGTATTTTTATGGAAATTCCATTTATGTTTGTTGGGAGTCACTATCTCCTTGTAGATTTTCTATCTAGATAATGCACATAGATTTTATATATTAATGTGTAGCTAAAAATCCTAGGTCCTCTAATTAAGGCATGTATCCCTTCAAAATAGGTGTTAGTGGGATCATGTGAATTCTTGAGCTTACCTCAAATATCACTTTGTTAGTAAGCATTGCCTACATAGCCAATATTTTGAAAAGGGTGTCAGATTGATGTATTTCTCCCCATTGCATGGGATTACATAGCCAATACTTTGAAGAGGGCCTTAGACTGATGTGGTTTTTCCCATTATGTGGGCTTATGTGTGAACATTGTGAAATATGCTAAATGTGAGTGTATATAATGATAAATCTTGTAACTTGAAAAATACAATTAAAGGGCCACTCTTTGGATGCTTTATACCTATAAGAATACTATTCCTATGACTGATATGAAAATAAGGAAGAATAGGGCAGTTTTGTAAACTTGAGAGGTGCTTTTACTTGGTAAAAGATATGTGTTCTTAATTTTTAGTTGATGATATTGAATGGAATTTGATTTATATTTATACCATAACATTTGAAATGATATCATGATATGGTTAATTAAAAAAATAGGTTGACCCACACGTCTAAATATTTACAAATGTGATCATTTGTAGGATTCAAACAATAGCATCAGACCTGGGACACAAGCATCAATGTTAGTGTCCCAGTTTGGATAATGGTGTGCTAGATAATAAAGAAAATTTAAATATATGTAACTAACATTATAAGATATATATCAGGTTTAAGCCCACTATGGGATATGGGTGATATGGGTAATTAGAATATCATGGTTAGATGATAAGATAAGAATTTATACATAATGAGATGGAAAATGCAAACCTTGTATTAGTGAAAAGGTATTAAATTGAGGGGTTGATCCATGAGTGATATTTTACAAGTGTACAAGACTAATTTATCATGTAAATTACAAATTTAGAATCTATATTGCCAACCCCTTTAATCTAGTAATTCATAAGGATGAAATTATCGGGTTAAAAGAAAATAAATGTGTACCTTAGTGTGTACAACACACCTTGATTTGATTTAATCTCTATTTGAATTTGATGTTTGTGTATTACCTGTAAAACATATCATGTTACACAATAATTAGTGCATATAATATGAAATGTTGAAATAATTAAATTGCTTGAAAGAAAAGAGAACAAAGAAGGAGTACATCTATGTGTCAATGCAACCATGTTTCCCTTTGGTAGTTTGCTTTGGTAATGATTTTTCCTTGATAAAGCTTTGGAGATAGGTTCACAACTGATCCATGGAAATGTGAAGAGAAAAATCAGAGGGTAATCATGCCCCTGATCTGGTCCAATGTGTGAGATGTAACATGGCCATCGATATCACTGAATCTCAATTTCATAACTTAAATTTATAAATAGTCTATAAAATCTATCCAATCTCACCCAGGTTAAATGGTATAACCATTCAACTTGTAAAAGGGGATAGTTCCAAGGCCATCGAGGATGTTGAATCTCGATCACAGTACTCTAAGAAGCCAATTTTTGTAGACCAATAAAGCTTAATCAATACATCTTGCTAAGGTTAGTGCCTAAATGCATATCTAATCTGAATATGTATATGTGATTTGGTTCATTTGAATGGAATATGCACCTCTAATGTGTCTCAACATAAAGTATCTATAAAAATGTAACCTCTACTAATATTTAAATTGTGTATAAAATTTGTCACAAATATAAAAAAATCTATTCCAAATATGTGAAAATTGGTACATTTATAAGATTATGAATCAAGTTTATATCTGCATCATGTAAAGTGTATCAAATTCTACCAACTATGTGTATGTGGACTCATGTCTCTTATGAAATGCACCCATTGATACCCCTCCATGTTTTGAGGTGAGGGGAATGCTATTTGATAGTCACCTTATCTCAAAAGGATAAGATAAACATGTTATATATGTATCAATCATTTCATAAATATGCGTATTATAGAATCATTTCTAAGTAAATGTATTAATGAATCTCATAGTATCCAATCACAACAAGCCCCGAGATCCATGATATGGATCATGCCAATATCTAGAAATAACAAGCACAATCTTAACAAACAATCAATCACACACACAAGAGCACTCAATGTCACACAAAAAGGGTATAATGAGGCCATGAACAAAGGTCATGTTCAAATGCCACAAACTCAAAGGGGAAGATATTTTAAATTGTCATCACACCAAAGAAATAACACTTAAGGCAATTGAGCCAAAAAATAAGTAACATGTTCAAATGTTCCACAATCCAAACAAGATAATAAACAAGAGAGTATAATTAAGTAAGCCATGTAATAAGATGAATAATTTAAATATAATCAACTAGCGTAAGCATATCATACTAAACCCTCCATACACGTGTTATCAAAAATTCATACAACACAACATAACTAGCACACTGTGTAAGATGTAAACATGAGTATAGGCATGTGTAAGTGTTAGTACATAAACTCAACATGATAATATAAAGTGATCATATAATAATATAACATGTATTAATCATATAAAAGTAGTTGCCCACATATTAGTTTGTCATGTGGGTAGAGGAAAAGTCCAACATTTGTACATGTATAATGGATCTAGTATATGTTTCTATCACAGTCAAATACTCATGAAACATGTGTATAGAAATAAAATGATATGATATTTACTAACATAAAGTAAAAAATATACACAAAAGTATAATAAACATGTGAAATGCTAAATATTTTTGATTTATTTGAATGTCAATTATCCCATCTATGGGTGCTCATAGAATTTTATAGGATCATTATGGTGTGAAATTTTTTGGTCATGGTGTCAAGGATCATGTATATGTGCCAGATATAGATTTGAATAATTTGTAATACTTTGCCTATGTCTCATAGGACTATGTAGTCATGAAACAATACTATAAGTTATATTGGTTCATGCAGTCCATTCCTTAGTGATATTTGACTTTTGTAGTGCAACTCTAATTTTGGGTCTTTGTAACCTATCTGATTTTTTTTTTAATCTACTATCAAAAGTTGTTTGGGTTGTGTGGATGTAGATGGAGATCTTGTGGAGTCCACTGTGTATCTCTGATGTAAAGACATATAAAATATCTATCATATATGAAAGTGAATTACTTTTTGCTTACCATTACACATGATTAACCTTAATAGGTTGTATGATTAGTTGTCTTGGAATAAAATTCTCTTGTTGTAATGGTTGTTCATATTGAACCCTTAAAATTGTGATTGCCCTATTGGCATGAATATAATTGAGACATCTATGCCCTGTAGATGGCAATATGCATAGCTTATGAATTCAAGGTCATCCCAATAACATATCAAAGACTCCCATATGTAGTATAACTAAAGATGTGATGGTCACATGTGATGAACCAACTTGTAAATCTAAATCAATCTCACCAAAAACCTCTTGTGATTTAAAATCAAATGCTTTGACCATCTTAGTCAAATGGTATAAATCATCATAAGTATATCATAAATGTATGAGTAATGTCCTCATACATACATTCTCTCTAGATCCATTATCAACCATAACACTTTGTATAATATTATGATCAATATGTGATCGAATAAAGAAGGAATGAAGATCTAAATCATCATCTGCAATCTTCATTCAAATTTAATAGAAGGCCTCTGAACCATAGGAGGTATATCATGCATGTGTTTTCCAATAATCCCATCTAATGGGTGCCCATAACATGTTGGAGGAGGATGTGCATTTGTTGGAAATATTGTCATTGATGTCAAAGGTTTAGCATTATTGGTGATAAAGGCCCCATTGTATTTAATAGTATTTTTAATATTCATATCATGGCTAATGTGTGTTAATATTTATTTACTATTAATGAATATATTTTTGGTTGCATATAAGTCAAAAGAGGGCCCATAGAGAAGTCAAAGAGTCATAGGGTAAAAGACAAAAGAGGAATGGGATTTTAGGTTGTGGAGCTAAAAGCTTCAACTCTTTGCAAACAGAAGGAACAGAAGGTTGCTGAGATCCAGGAGCACCGGCGTCGGCATCAAGACCGACGTCGGTTGTGACTAGTACAGAAGGCCACCGACGATGGTAGAGATTCGGCCGGTGTCGGCAAAACCAAGCAAGCAGGGACCGGTGTCGATCGCCTGTGTGTTCCAGAACTATTCGTTGCACGGACAGTTAGTTAAGTAAACGAAGTGTTTGCATGTAAAGGCCAGTTAGAGTCTTGAGCTGCGAGGATAATTATCTAAATTAAGAGTCTAAGTTATTGTTCAAGTCTGAGATCTATTTATAGACCCATTGGCATGTATTGTAATTGGTACAAGATAAGGAAGGCAAGGAAGTTCCTTCTAAGTGGAAGATCATTGAGTTGCAAGTTGTTGCAAGCTCATAGGAGATCTACATGTGTGAGTATGGTCTATTGAATTGCAGGTTGCAGGTTCATGGGAGATCAACTTGAAGTGCTTTAGAGTGCTTGGTGACCTGGCAGGGTTATTACTGACTAGTTGGAGAGGTGAACACCAATTCTGTTTGTGAGTTGGTTGTTGGGACCATTTTTTGGTAGGAGAGTGTTGTAGAAGAATTACTGTACACTTGAGGTGTGGGAAGCCTCTGTAAGGTGGAAGAGTGTGGCGGCTCTTTATTGTATTCTTTTTATAAAGTGTTAATACAAGATAGTGTATTGTCTCTCATATTCTGTGCTATTGGTGAATTCTAGTTACTTGCGTTTCTGGTTATTTTCGCATTTATAATTGCTTATATTTGGTAATCATATTGTGCTCTATCTGAGGAGTAAGATCCTAACAAGAGGGATCAGGACAAAGTGTGTTTGTTCTTGTGATCCCCCCATCATGGGATGCATTTTCTCATGAAGAGTCATCTTGAGGAATTCTAAGAGTCACCATGTGAAGACAAAAGAGGTATGGTGCGTTTTTCTATGAAGGAACACTTTGAATATTAAAGCTCCAGATCGAGAAAAATGAAAAAGAGTCAAAGGAAATAATTGAAGATCTACAAGCACACTTTGAAGAATCCAAGAAGAATGAAGAAAATCTAATGGCACAATTGAAAATAGTAAGTAAAACATGTGAAAGATATATTATTGAAATTGCTTATTTAAAAGTAGATCTTTAGAAAACAAATAAAGCAATCAATGATAGAGCAACCAATGATTCAAAATTTGAGAATAACACTAATATGTTGAATAAGATATTAGAAAATCAAAGATCAATGTTAGATAAGACAGGTATTGGATTTGAAAAAGAGAAAGAGGTCACTACTTTCACAGATAAAGAAAAAGGAAAGAGCTATGCTAAAGCTATTACAAAAGAAGAAATAAAAAGGGAAGAAGTTAAGAATACAGAGGACATCTCAAAAAAAGAAGGCTAGAGGGAACAGAGCTATAAAAAATAATCAGGTCAAAGATACACAAAAAAGTTCTATTTTTATGGTTACTATTTTTATTGTAATAGATATGGTCATAAGAAAATAGAATGTCAAAAAATGGCTTACAATTTTAGAAATAAGGAGAAAGAAATTCATGCATAGTCAAGCAGAAGCCACAACTATTTTGCTCCTCCATCAAGGTTTAATGAAGAGGCCATAATATGTTATAAGTGAAACAACTTCAGATACAACTCAGTACTATAGAAGGATGTTTGAGTCAGTCAAGAAGGACCAGAGTTTCAAGGCTCTATTAATCAATAAAAAAGTTCAAATAGGTTCATGGCAAAAGAAACACCATAAAAAATCTATGTTAGTGAAGACAACTTTGCATGCAAGAAATGAAGGCCATGGTTCATTGATAGTAGATGTTCGAGGCATATGATAGGAGACAAGAGCAAGTTCATAAACTTAAAGAAGATCAATGGTGGTATAGTGAAATTTGGAGATAATACTACTGCTAAAATTGTTGAAAAAGGTACACTAAGTTTGGATAATGGTAGAACTAAAACTAAAAATGTTTTATATGTAGAATATCTTAAGCATAATCATTTGAGTGTAAGTCAAATGTGTGATCAGGGGCACACACTAAAGTTTTATGCATAAGGTTGTGAAATTAGAAGAAAAATTCAGATGTGTTGGTTACAGATGCTCAACGAACAAGGAATAATTTGTATATGCTATCAGACATCAAAGGTCAAAGATGTTGTTTGAGTCAAATTGAAGAAAGTTGGCTATGGCAAAAGAGAATGGAGCACATAAATTTTGACAATCTTGTCAACATTGAAAAGAAACAAGTAGTCAAAAATCTTCCAAAGATTACAAAACCATCCGACACACTTTGTGAACCTTGTCAGCATGGGAAGTAGGCTAGAAGGTGGTTAAAAAAAAAAGGGTACTCGAACACTCAGATGTTAGAGCTTGTTCACACTGATCTATGTGGACCTATGAGAACTCAAAGTACTGAAGGTGAGAAATATTTCATGTTGCTTATTGATGATTTTTTACGTATGCCTTGGGTAATATTTTTAAAGAAAAAATCAGAAGCTTTCAGACATTTTAAAGCATTTAAATCATTAGTTAAGAATGAAACTAGTTTGAAGATTAAGTGTCTAAGATCATATTGAGGAGGAGAATTTATGTCAAATCAATTTATTGAGTTTTGTGAAGATCATAGAATAAAGAGACATTATTCAGCAGCTAGAAATCCATAGTAAAATGGAGTAGTTGAACAAAAAAATAGAATAGTTCAGGAGATGGCGAGGGCAATGCTAAATGAATCCAAGATAACAGATAAATATTGGAGAGAGGTAGTTGCTACAACAGTGCATATTTAGAATAGTGCATTATTGAGAGTCAATAGTGACAAGGCTCCTTATGAGCTATGAAAATACAAACCAACAATAATTGATTATTTTAGAGTTTTAGCAGTAGATGCTTCATAAAGAGAACTGATGAAAAACTTGGTAAATTTGAATCCAGATAAGATGAAGGTATATTTGTTAGTTATTCTTGAAAAATTAAAACTTATAAATGTTATATCAGAAGAACCAAGAAAATTGTTGAAAGTGTAAGTGTCAGGATAGAAGAAGATGGAACACAAAGAATCAGTGACCCAGTAGACATTTATGAAATCATTGAAGAGAAAGATTTTGAAGAATCAAATGAAGATGAGAAGGAGAAAAAGGATACCAAAACTCCATTCAAATATGTTTAGAGAAATCATAATGAAAGTGACATCATTAGGGACATAAATGAAGGAATTCGCACCAGAAGAATGATGGTAAGTGAATCTGAGCAAGTTAATTTGTCTTTGTTATCTAAAATTTAGCCTAAAACTTTTTCAAAAGCTAGACATGATAAGCATTAGGTTAAGGCTATGGATGAAGAATTAAATTAGATAGAAAATAATAATACTTGGGAATTAGTGCCTAGACCAAAAGATCACAATGTGATAGAAATAAGATGAGTTTATAGAAATAAGTTGAATGAAGATGGAGAAGTGACAAAAAATTAAGCAAAATTAGTATGTAAAGAATATGCTAAGATTGAGGGAATAGATTTTGAAGAAAATTTTGCACTAGTGGCAAGGTTAGAAGCTATTAGAATGTTTCTTGTATATGCAGTGTTTAAAAATTTCAAAGTGTTTCAGATGGATGTCAAATCTACCTTTCTGAATGGGAATTTAGAAGAAGAGGTCTACATTGAGCAACCTAAAAGATTTATTCTCTCAAATATTAGTAGCCATGTATGTAGATTGAAGAAAGTATTATATGGATTTAAACAAGCTCCTAGAGCTTGGTATGCAAGACTTGATAAGTACCTATAGGATCAAGGTTTCAAGAGAATATTTAATGATAGTATTCTCTACATCAAAATAGAAGGTGATCATTAATTGATTGTTGTGGTGTATGTTGATGACATTATTTTTGGAGGAAATATTGAAAAGACAACAATTTTTTTTTTGATAATATGCAAAAAGAATTTGAAATGTCTATGCTTGGAGAATTGTTATTTTTCTTAAGATTACAAATATTGTAGTCAGATAAAGGAATTTTCATATCTGAAAGTAAGTATGCCAAGGAAATGTTGAAGAAATTTGGTTTTTAAGATTGTGCACCAGTTGGCACACCAATGTGTATAGGAAATAAGGTGAGCAAGGATGAAGATTCACATGTTATAGATCAATCTTTATATAAATCTATGATTGGTAGTCTTTTATATTTAATAGCATCAAGGCTAGACATCATGCATGCATTAGGTATGGTTGAAAGATATCAGTTAGCTCCAAAAGATAGTCATGTTCAGTTGGTGAAGAGAATATTTAGATATATCAATGGGATATTGGATTACGGATTATGGTATCCCATAAGTAGAGATTTCACATTGGTTACTTATATAGATTTAGATTGGGTAGGGTGCTTAGATGACAAAAAGAGTACAAGTGGAAGAGATTTATTCCTTGGTGATAGCTTAGTATCATGGCTAAGCAAGAATCAAAATTTAGTATCACTTTCTACAGCTGAAGCAAAATATATTGTAGTAGTATTGTGTTGTACTCAAGTGCTTTGGATGAAGCAAATTTTAGAAGATATCAAGGTAAAGTATGATGAACCTATTTCTATTTTTTATGATAACATAAGTGCTACTAATATTTCAAAGAATCCAGTGTTACATTCAAGAACAAAACTTATTCCCATTAGATATCACTTCTTGAGAGAGCAGGTTGCAGATCAATAGGTTAAGATGGAGTATATTTGTACTATAGAGTAGATTGTAGATATTTTTATAAATGCACTACCAAAAGACACATTTAAGTATCTATGAGAGAAGTTGGGAGTAATTTCTTTTACTTCCTACCATTAAGGTTCAGCATCAATTGAGGGGGAGCTAAGTGTTAGCTCCATGTAGCCCCTTTGCCATTGATGTCAAAGGGGGAGAATAAAAAGTACATGTACAAGTGTAGAAATAGGTACAAATAATAGGTACAAGTTGCTACAGTAAGAGAGAGTTACTGTATGTTTTTCAGATGGTAGTATGTGCAGGTTTCAAGATATGGCAATTTCAGTTTGAGATTACCATCAATGACAAAGGGGAAGATTGTTGAAAATATTGTCATTGATGTCAAATTTCTATCATTATTGGTGATAAATGCACTTCATGGTGTTTTTAATATTTAAATATTGGTTAATGTGTGTTAATATTTATTTAATATTAATGACTATATTTTTGGTTGCATATAGGTCAAAAGAGGGCCCATGGAGAAGTCAAAGAGTCATCGGGTAAAAGACGAAAGAGGAATGGGATGAATTTTCTCATGAAGAGTCATCTTGAGGAATTCCAAGAGTCACCATGTGAAGACAAAAGAGGTATGACACATTTTTCCATGAAGGGACACTTTGAAGAATATGAAAAGTCACCAAGATAAAGACAAAAGAGGAAATGATGATTTTGCTTATGGTCACTATATGACTTTTAAAATGCAATGATACAAAGGGTCATGCAAGTTTTGTGCCATTTTTCATGAGAATTGAAGGGTCACAAAGGGTGAATGCCAAAGGTCATTTGGAAAGCTATAAATAAAGGCTTGAGAAGCCATTTGGAAGAGGCAAGAGAGTGCATGGTTTGTATTTATTTTTGAAGAGAGAAAAGTAGGAGATATTGTAGAGGTCTATCATTTGTTGAGTAAGCAACATTGAGAGATAGTTGTGTTTTATACACAAGAGGAGTTGGTGCTCCTATGGGTTGGTGCTCAAAAATCTTTTCAAGGGGTTGGTACTCTTGTGGGATGGTGCTCACAAATAGTTTTTGTGTTGGTGCTCAGCAAAAGGGTTGGTGCTCCTGCAAGTTGGTGCTTGCAAACTTTGTATTTTGAGTTGGGGATCATTCATATACTTGAGATTTTTCTCCATGGTTTTTCCCACTTTGGGTTTCCACATAAAAATCTGGTCTCTCTCTCTCTCTCTTGTGTGGTGAAAATTATTTTATCAATTTTATTGCATATCTTGAATGTGTGATTAAGTGGTTAAAGAAAAGAAATCAGATTAATTAAAAAGATATATAATATACTGATTCATCCCCCCTCTCAATATATTTCATGCTTAACAACATTAAATTAAATTTTCACCTCTAGTGCTTATCTAGAATGATATTGTAATGGATTGTTGAATATTTTCTACTTTTGGTGGTCAGTATGTTGTGATCCTAAACCCTTTGGTATATCATCAAATGTGATGTTTTCACTATCAATGAGATTTTATATGTTGTGATTTAACCTTTAACATTTGTTCCTACTATTCCCAACACATTGATGATAGTTATAATAAGCATTTACATGATATCCTTTTGGTAGAGGTTGACTCATATCAACCTCTAAGGGAGGAGGGAAAGATATGAGATGATAATCCACTAGTTTATTAAGGAGTGAAGTTGGAGACTCAAGTAATTGTGTAAACTATCTATTAGATGCATTAGATAATATGAGCTAATTAGGTTGTTGTGATACCATTTTCACTATTGTTTTTGTTTCATTCTTAGCTTCTAGAGGTTTTAGCTTGTATTTTGGTTTGATATAAAACTTTGTATTTGATGTAGTCATTTTTTTGTCTACATAATTAAGATTTTTAAATGCAATGAGTTTTATTTATTGACCTCAAACAATATGGCATGAGTCATCAAAATATTTAAACTTATTGAAGACAATAGACTCATGTAGTGGGGAAAGAAAACTTTGATTGAATATATCTTTAAACTCTTTATCTGCCATTGGATTTGCCATTTAAGAAAACATTTTATCGTACCTCAAAACATATTCATTGACTAGCCCATTGGTTCCTTGCTTGAGCTCTGAAATTTGTGCCTATGACATCTTTATAGTAATATTGATTGAGACATGCTCTATAAATGTATCCGCTAGAGGCTTGAATGATTTCAATGATTATATTGATAGATTATATAACCATCTTAAAGCATAGTCTTTTAGCCTTATTGAGCATAATTTGGTGAAAATTTTATTGTTGAAAGCATAATCAAGACATGCCACATAGAAATATCGAATATGTTATTCATAGTTATCCTTGCCATTATAAAGTGTGAACTTGGGTGGTAAACAATTAGTTAGAAAAGGGTAAAAATATATGTCATGTGTAAGAAGATAATGGAATACATCTTGTGAATTGATGGCATGTGTTTATTTTGAAATATTTTTTCTCAATATTTGCAATATTAGCTTCCAAAGCTTGAATGACTTGGAGAAGGGTTTGAAAAATTGACCCACTAGCATTAAGATTTGATATTTGGGTATTCACCAAATGATATTAAAACACTACTTGTGTTGATGCAGGCATTAAAACCAATAATTGTGTTGAAGTATTAATTGTTCCCATGGAGGATGGAGTAATATTTATTTTATCTTCAAGGAATAATGGCTTGAAGACATGTCCTGTGTACCCACTATATGTAGTATTAAATGGTGTACTCAAGTGTAGGGATAATAGAAGTGATGTTTGATAGGCATATCTAGTAGCCCTAATATTTGTATCAATAGAGAGAAATGATTATTGACTAAATTTTTTGGTTTTTTTAGTATCTAATATAGTATTGAGGATCTTCTAGATATCTTCAATATTTTAATAAATATACTAGCTAAACATTGGAATAAATTTAACTGATCTTAATAGAATTATTCATGTTCATTTTTTTCATGTGCTTCATTATCGTCATGATCAAATTCATCCCCTATGAGAATGTGTCATGTCCCCTTTTCAGGTGACATCTTTAGACTTGATGATTAGCCTATTATGCGACCTTCGTAGGCTAATAGGATGGATAGAGGGTCATAATGGAGCTTGGCTTGGCTTTGTTTAGCAAAATTTCTACAGTTAGCTTTCATTCAGGCTATTTCAAAGATGTTTGTCTGAGCTCCTATTATTTAAGGACTTCTGATATGCAACAGAGCACCCTTGTTTTGGTATGGTCATGTGCAAAATCATTTCTTGATTCACCAGCTTTAGACGGTTCAAGGATCTGACATGTATTGAGGGAGATATTAATATTTGATTGATTTAATCAAATATTAATTATTTAGCATATTTTAATTGAGAAACCCTAATTCTTAATTATGAAACCCTAATTAGGGCAAGTGTATCTTTTGGAGGATATAAGGGTTTCTCATAAGAGGGAGGCAAATTATTATGAGATTATTGATATTGATTGTTGCTAAGAATTCTTCTGTGAAGACTGAGCCAAGGGTTCCAGGATTCCATTTGCATTGGAGAACGTCCAATCTTCAGTGTGTGCGATTTAGAGGCTATGAGATATCAGCTGATCTATTGCTAATTTGAGAGATAGCTTCATACAGAAGTTATCACAGAGGTTTACAGGTTTGGGAGATAACTTCACACAAAAGTTATCACAAGGATTTCAGGTATTTATTTCCTTATGTTTTGATTTAATAAATTATACAGATAGAGATCTTCAGATTAGGTATCAAAATATAGGCCACATCATATATTTTGCTTCTGTATGGAATCCATACCAATCTGCATAATTCTGTACCATTCTGCCACAGTTCGAATAGTGCCACAGGGGACACAAGAACCGACATCGGTATACCAGTGACCGACATCGGCCGACTGAAGACCGACATCAGCAGATTGGCCGACCAATAGAGACCGACATCGGCAGTATATCAACCGACGACAATGACTGTGTTGTTGACACAGCAACCTGAGAGCCGTTCTAGATTTGCAAAGATCAGGTTTTGAGATGATATTTGTATTACTTTATATGCATGCTAGAGATATATTATTGTAATCATTCTAAAGAATAATAAAGCACTGATTTGCGAGTTAAGAGGTTTACTATGGTTTATTTGTTTATTTGAATTTATCTTGCAAAATCGTATCTTTGTTCGGAGCTTTTGTCTTTTCTATATTCCCTATTGGTTGGGGATATTACAGTGGTATCAGAGCCAAATTCCCTATTAGCTTGATTGGGTTATTTCAGATTGAATTCGATTATCAGTATGGCTTTAATAGGAGACAAAGATTTGGAAGAAAGAATGCACAATGCAAAGAAGAAATTAGATAATCCATTTCAACGAGCAGAGGACATTCTAAAAACTTTGGAGGAGTTGGAAACTTATTTAGGCAAGGGTGATCAGTCAAATTCTTATGATATGTAAACATCGTTATCTCCAGCGTTTGGTTCATTGGTGAAGCCCTGATTATTGAGACATCATGATGAGGTGGTAAGACTTGTAGCTCTCTCTTGCATTAGTGAAATCATGAGGATAATAGCTAGCTTTAATTTTTATGATGATCAGATTATGAGAGAGGTACTTCATGCCATGGTAAAAAGCTTCAAAAAGTTGGATGACATTAGAGACCCTCATTTCTCAAAGAGGGCAAGATTACTTGAAATATTTGTAAGGTATGGATTTGAAAACATTATGATGTTAGTAGGTTGTATTGGTGACATTCGCAGGATGTTTAACATATTTTGGAATATTTTGGATGAGTTTCATTCCAGTGATGTATTAGCATCAATGCACTCTATCATGTTTACAATCTTGTTTGAGGAGGAAGATGAAATTTCTAAAATTTTGGCAGAAGATTTATGGAATGTCTAGACAAAAGAGGAAAATGTCTCACCTATAGCTGGTATGTGGTTAAAGAGTTTAATTGATAGGCCTAAGGATCATAGTACTTTCCCTATGACATGCAGAAACTTGAATAATGAGTTTGACAAACATGCTGATCTAGTACAGAGAGACATTAACACATCTTCAGGTAATGATTTATCTGCATTATCTTCATAGGTAGGAGCGGTTGAGGATGTTGTGTATGAGCTTTGTCTTAAGGTGAGTTCAGCTCAGGTGTTAGATAGTGAGGATGAGTCTGATGCTTGCATTCAGAGTGTGGAGGTATACTCAGAGGTTAGTACATTGAGTGTTGTTGGTGAGTACGTTCCTACAGTTGTAGCTAAGGAACATGTTGTTGGGGCTGACACACATGTTCAAGATTTGGGAGTACCTGGTCCTGATGAGTTTGGGATACCAGTGGAGTCGAGTCTCCAGATTGATTCTTCTCACACTGATGACAGTGTGGTATAATTGGTTGTGCCACCTTTACAGAGGGATCAGTTATGGGATGGATTGGCACCATTTTTTGTAGATGGCATATGTAGTTGCAAGTTACACAGCTTGCAGTATTGACACATCCAGGGCAGTTGTGATTTTGGAGATTGGTTGAGTTGCATTTGCCAGTTTGTTTATGGATTCCTCTTGGTTATATTTTAGAGGATATGGCAGGAGCTTGCATTGATTGTCATCAGTATAGATCATGACTATATTTGGGATCCAGGTGGATTGATGGGTTTGTTGTTTCGAGATTGCTTGGGGACAAGCAATTTCAGGAGGGGCAGATTGTCATGTCCCCTTTTCAGGTGACATCTTTAGACTTGATGATTAGCCTATTATGCGACCTTCATAGGCTGATAGGATGGATAGAGGGTCATAATGGAGCTTGGCTTGGCTTTGTTTAGCAAAATTTCTATAGTTGGCTTTCATTCAGGCTATTTCAGAGATGTTTGTTTGAGATTCTATTATTTAGGGACTTCTAATATGCAGCAGAGCACCCTTGTTTTGGTATGGTCATGTGCAGAATCATTTCCTAATTCACCAGCTTCAGACGGTTCAAGGATCTAACATGTATTGAGGGAGATATTAATATTTGATTGATTTAATCAAATATTAATTATTTAGCATATTTTAATTGAGAAACCCTAATCATTAATTATGAAACCCTAATTAGGGCAAGTGCATCTTTTGGAGGATATAAGGGTTTCTCATAGGAGGGAGGCAAATTATTATGAGATTATTGATATTGATTGTTGCTAAGAATTCTTCTGTGAAGCCTGAGCTAAGGGTTCCAGGATTCCATTTGCATTGGAGAACGTCCACTCTTCAGTGTGTGCGATTCAGAGGCTGTGAGATATCAGCTGATCTATTGCCAATTTGAGAGATAGCTTCATATAGAAGTTATCACAGAGGTTTACAGGTTTGGGAGATAACTTCACACAAAAGTTATCATAGGGATTTTAGGTATTTATTTCCTTATGTTTTGATTTAATAAATTATACAGATAGAGATCTTTAGATCAGGTATCAGAATACAGGCCACAACATATATTTTGCTTTTGTACAAAATTTATACCAATTCGTATAATTTTGTACCATTCTGCCACAGTCTGGACAGCGTCACAGGGGACACAAGAACTGACATCGGTATACTAGTGACCGACATCGGCCGACTGAAGACCGACGTCGGTAGATTGGTCGACCGACAGAGACTGACGTCGATAGTATATCGACCGACGACGGTGACTGTGTTGTTGACACAGCAACCCGAGAGCCGTTTTAGATTTGCAAAGATCAGGTTTTGAGATGATATTTGTATTACTTTATATGCATGCCAGAGATATATTATTGTAATCATTTTGAAGAATAATAAGAGCCCTGATTTGTGAGTTAAGAGGTTTACTGTGGTTTATTTGTTTATTTGAATTTATCTTGAAAAATTGTATCTTTGTTCGGAGCTTTTGTCTTTTCTATATTCCCTATTGGTTGGGGATATTATAGAATGTTTTTTGTATTACTCATTGGCATTATTTTCACTCTCATTATTGGTATAATTTGATAGGGTATTAGCTTGATAAATATTAGGCAGTAGAAGAGGAATCTATAGATGTTTAATAGGTACACAATCTATTCTATAACTGCGCCTAGGTTTCATACAAATTAATGAAATCAAAATATGAATAAGTACTAAAATCTAAAACTTTAGAAGGATGAAAACCCTAGGGAAATATAGGACTGGCGTCAGAAGACTCAGAGGTTGGGTTCATTAAATGTTTAACCCTTTTTGGATATAAGGGTAAAGAGAATAGATTAAACTGAGATATAGATTGGCATAGTAAAATAGAGAAAATGAGCCTTGCAACAATAGAAAGGTGTTGAAGTGAAGTGTTGAACCATGAGTGATATTTTCCAAGTGCACACAATTAGTTTATCATGTAAAATCTAATTTTAGCATCTACAATTGCCATACATTTTTTTTTGCCCTCAGTTGGGAATAACATCTCAAACTTAAGGAAAATAATCAATGTTTAATGGCATTCGATAAGGGACATGTAGTTCTTTGGTATCGAATATTTATCAATCCCCTTGAAAAAAATTAATACCATAGAAAATAAATTAGATAATTGGAAATAAATCTAATGTCATATAAAAACCTTGGTATGCTTCAATTTTTATTGTTCCTCATTCTAACTATTTCCATAGCATAAACTTATGCACAATAATTAATTTAGTCATAAACATTAGAGCCTACCACCACCCTCTAGATTTAATTATAAGAATACCTCTCATCTTAATTATTTTAATAAAATTTACAAATAAGAACTTTATAAAATAAATACTTAAAGAAGAGAATCTAAATTACATAACCAAAATATTATAGAAGTTGAAACATATTTCATTCTAATTTGGAATAGAAGCTAATATTAAATCTAACAAAGAAGTTTCTTCAAGAGAATGGTATATATATATATATAATAAAAAATAATAATTCTTAATGATTATCACATATAAAAACTCCTGAAACATGAGAGGATACTATGGATTTGGTGGCTAAAAATA
This sequence comes from Torreya grandis, assembly GCA_037957365.1. NCBI lineage: Eukaryota > Viridiplantae > Streptophyta > Pinopsida > Cupressales > Taxaceae > Torreya > Torreya grandis. Next base: position 700,072 of record JARHVA010001838.1, on the reverse strand, counting down.
TCAAGGTGATGAATCATTTTGTGTAATAAGACTTAGTGGAACCAAAGGTAAAGGGAATACTATGTATAGTGAAATATTTAAAAGCATTGAGTTGATTAAAGTTTCTAATCCTTTCTTTCTGGAATCAGCTTTAGGATAAATGGAGGATTGCACTGTGATGTGGAAGAAAAAAATGGAATTATTATAAAATACATTGAACTAATAAAAATGGTCCTTCGCTCCATAAAAGGAGATAAGGGAGGAACTTTATTCTATAATTTTGATGATATTTGGTATTTTGCCTTGACTAGTTTTTCTTTGCTAACAGGTGTAGGCTAGTTTTCTGACTATCAATTGATTGTTACTATATTTATATGGGGTATTTTTGGTTTTAGATCTAATTTTTGTTTGATTCAAGTTTTTTTTGACACACCTATCATTATGTTTTGTATGTGGTTGTGGGTCCTAGTCAAAACCGTCTATTTACCCTAATAACGTGCATAACAATAACAACAACAACAACAACAACAACAACAACAACAACAACAACAATAATGAAATACATCCATTGAAATGTGTCTAAATAAATAACATGTGATTCATATGGTTCAAAATGTTTTGGATCAAAAAAATATTAAAAACCATTAAACTTTAGCTTCTTATCATATTCTTAACTAGAATTAGAAAATCCAAAACAAAATGCATTTTTCATAGCTTCAAACTTGAACTTCATCAATAGATACCTATCATTCACAAATATAGATTCTAGGTTCATATTTTTACCACAAATACAAATATTTTTTACTACTCTACTTTCTATATTCCCTTTTAACACATGTAAATATGAATTATACTATCATTTTGAATTTAACTTTCAAAAGACAAACCTAAATAAACAATTTATAGATTAAATATATTCTTAAAATAAACTATGGTCACACATAAAGTCATACTTAGTGTTGTAATTTAAGCTAGGCTTCATGTTGCTCTTTAGCTCAGACCTAGTGTTGCACTTTAAGTCTTATTTAGTATTTCTCTTAAAGTCATATTTAGTGTCACACTTAAATTTAGACATAATTTTCCACTTAAAGTTACCTTAATAATATAATTAATTTCCAATTTAGTGACAAAATTAAATTCAAATTTAGTGATAGATTTAGAGTCATGTTTAGTGATGGAGATAAAGTTATATTTTAAGATGTTTGTAGATTCAACAAGAGGTGTAGAACTATTGGCATGGGTGATGTTGGAAATATCAACCTAAAGTCAACATTAAAGTTACCCTAACATCACCTTCTAACATCAACTATAATACATTAGAAGGTGACATTAGGGTGACTATAATTATGACTTTAGGGTGACTTTAGCCTAACTTTGTCTTTATACAATTTATATTTGGCATTGGAGATAAATAAAATATGCATGACCGAATTTAAAAGTGAATTTAGGTATGAAATTATCCCTTCACTTTTTTCTTGTTTTGTGATTTATAGGTAACTTAAAGGAAACTTTAATTATAACTCAAAACAATCAAAATGTGGTAGTGGTTAACCTATGAATCACATATCTCAAAGGAAAGGGACTACATGTACCACATGTAAAATATGAATAATAAAATCTATGATGTATAATCATAATAATATGCCATCATTAAATCATGTTTGAAAGGGTAACTCGACACACACACACACACACACACACACACACACACACACACACACACACACACACACACACACACACACACACACAAATGAGTTAAAGCCCTGTATGTAAAAGAAAATAATGGTTTCCCCTTATATTTGAAAGGTATAAGAAATTTAATCAAAATAAATAAGAGGTTTCACCTATATAGATAAGGTATTGCAAATGTAGGCATAATAGTATCATGTCCATAACAATAAATATATAATTAATGAATCACCATGATAATATACCCTAATAAATACCTGGTACTAATGATTTCAATGTATATAATCAATCAAATAACATTGTGCATAATATAGATCATGACATCAACTATATAGTAACATTGAAACACAAGAACCAATGAAATCACATCAAGCACATAACAAGCATACCACACTTTTAAAAACATAGAAACAAAGACACACATACATGGAGTAGATATTATCAGTAATGTGACACAATGTATACAACAAAAGTAAAGAACATAGATCATTCATAGGGAAAATAAGAGAATGACACCAATAAAAAAGGAGGTAAATAAAATGTATCAATCATTGTAGAATCAAATAAAAAAATCATACAACTAAGAGGGAAGTCAATATAACTGATATATTTTAGAATATAAATTGATAGTAATTATAAGCATGCACTTACTTCAGGAAAATGGTTATTTTTTAAAAATGATAATAAATAATAATAATTCTTAGATATTTTATTCACAACCGAAACATCCTTTGAAACATGTGTCTAAATAAATAACACTTGATTCTTATGGACCATGTAAATAAAGAATCATAACTTTTCAAGCATATTAAGAACTAAAATGACATTTATTTCTTATAGACTAATCAAGATGATAGTTGCTTATATCTATCCACCAAGGTACAAATACCTCTAGATACTATAACCCATGTGACAAATATTTTCAAAATATTGAAATAAGAGATGGCTTTGACTAAAGTGGCTCAAGTGAAATAAGGCTATGGATGTGGGATCCAAGAGAATGAAATGGAATTAAATTTAGAAATATGAGATAAATATATAAAATTAGTATAAAAATGAACAAGTTTTAATCTTATAAGTGATGTAATAAAGTGCACATGTTTAACAAAATAAAATATGGATAAATTTATTACAACCAAATTACAACACAAATATCTAATAAATGTTAACTAGTCTAAATCAATAAATGTATGCAATAAAAAAAATTCAAGTGGAATAAATTATTGCCAAAATAAAAGAGAAGTGATCATGTAAGACTTAGAGGCATGTCTTGAATATCGCTATATCTTGAGATAAACTTTAACATGCAACAATAGAAAATTATGGTCAAAAGTGTCAGTGGCTTTGCCTTAAGTTAAGTTGGAAACTAAACTAAGAGGTCTCTAAAGAATGTTATGCATTCTATAGTTTTCCAAGAGTGTGCTATAGTTTTAAAAGGTCATACACTAAGAAAAAATATTTGTATGTTGCACTCGTTTGGTTGCGTTTTCTCTTAATCTTGTTAATTTTTGGTGCAATGATTTTGATTATAAAAAATAAAATTAAAAAAATCCTCATTTTAATTGATAACAGTTTCTCAAACTTATACACAAGAATTATACACATGGATATCATAACCCACCACCACACCTCATATGTCAATGTAGAAACACCTCTCAACATTATTATTTTAATAAAATTTATAATTTTAAAAAATAATAAAAATAAGAATCTAAATTATATAACTAAAATCTAATAGAAAGTGAAACATATCTCTTTTTAATATATTTTGAAATAGAAGCTGTTAGTAAATATAACTATTCAACTAATTCAAAAAACATGGTTAATAATAATAATAATAATAATAATAATAATAATAATAATAATAATAATAATAATAATAATAATAATAATAATATAAAAAAATTTAATGATTTTACTCACAACTGAAATATCATTTGAAATATATCTGAGTAAATAACTCAAGATTCATATGATCCAAAATGTTTTGGATCAATAAAATATAAAAAATAATTAAATTTTATTTTATTATCTTGTTTTTAACTATGGTCACAAAATCCAAAACAAACTAAATTATACATAGCTTCAAACTTTATTTTATTATCTTATTCTTAACCACAATCACAAAATCCAAAACAAACCACATCATACATAGCTTCAAACTTGAACTTCATCAATAGATACCTACAGTGTATAAATAAAAATTAAGCAGTGTTGATGCTTCTAAATGTACCACAAGTGCCCTTAGTGTTTAGAGAACACTTCTCATTTTAAAGTTTAAAAAATTTAGAGCATGAGCTGCAATTTTTGACAATCTGGTTGCCTGTGGTGAAATAACAGTAGAGTAAGATAACTGTTCCATAATATTTATATAATTTTATGGTTGGGAGCCACCTTGGCAAGTTCTTTATGAATCTTTGTTAATAATTAGTGAGTTACATTCCTACTTTAAGCTACAGACTAATCTAAGTGGATATTTATAATGTGGCTAAAACTAAAATGGTCATGGTATAAAAAAGGAGCAAAGAGAAGGGTAGGGTAGAAAAGAAATGAGTGATTACCAATTTTAGTCCTAAATATTATGACAAAGTATCAATGACAATTGAATACATATTTATCAAATATATAATGAAACATAGCCTAAGCTCAAATCTTACTATATATCAGGTAAACTTCAAGGGAAAACATTTAAGAATCATAAGTAAGAACCATGTCTACTTTAGGGATTTAACACTATAATCAAATAACAATTGCACATCTGAATACAGAGCAAAATGAAATAAAGTAAAACCTAAGATCTTTCAACTAATCTAGCATAGGCACAAATTAGAAACCCTGTGATTAAAAAATGCTATTCAGATTTCAAAGACACTATTCATATTTGAGACCTTTACTAACAATTAAGAGATAATCTGTATTAGTAATTAACACATCAAAAATGGACAATCCTTGTATAATTCATTGATCTTATTGATTGCTTCAAGTATACAAAATTTTCTCAAAAAACTCTTTCTTTACAATGGTCATACATGCCTTTATAGAAAGACTAGGAAGTATAACAGTTAGCTACAAAATATAGGTGTACAAATATAGGGACAAATGTCCTTACAAGTTATAAAATACAAGTACTTTTCCAAATTTTATTGACCTAGAGGTAAATATGCTAATAAACTAGCATATGACTTTACAATGGGATATTCTACTTCAAAATGTTACAAAATTTTTACAAAATAGAATATGCTCAAACTGATGGTGGGGCCCCTGGGTGTCACTATTGGAGTATGCTCATGGCTCTCCCATGTTGTTCATTGATTAAGTCCAGGTCTACATCAAGCTTCATGATCTATTTTTCCTCTTGATCTGCTAGGTCATCAAATTCTTTATCATTTCTATCTATGACCTCTTTGATACTCCTGGCTTCATTTATTCTTTCCCCTATGTTGAGTATCATGCCCATGATTTTATTGTTTTTACCTCTGGATTTGCCTTGACCTTTTTCTCTGAGTTCTTGGGTTACCAAAGTAGCCCTATGCTTGAATTCCTCATCACTAATGATCCCAAGGGAAATGTGTTGTGCAGGCTCTATAAGCATGGTCCCAAGAAGTTGTTCAGCTCTTGCAATTAGTTTCTTGTCTTCTTTTAGGACCCTTTCCATGCCATTATGCCAAGCACTCAAACTTTGAACCTTTTCAATCACGATTCTAAGAATTGTGCTCAGATGCCCCAAGTTGATGGTCTTAAAGTTTGGGATTTTCTTCTTTGGCTGAATATTGACGAGTTGAGATATCTTATCCTCAGAGGCCTGTCATTGGGTGACTAGACTCTTGGCTAGTTCACATTGTCTTTCTAAAGCACCTTGCCTTAATTTCATCAACTTAAGTGCCTTAAACATGTCACAAAATAACTTGTCAAACAACTTGATTATTGTATCTGACACTAATAGACTTGCCTATTTTTCCAAGTTTTATTTCTCTCTTTCCAAGTTCTAGATCCTTTGCTTCATACCTTAGACTCCAACTTTAGCTTGTGTTGAATGGGATTCAATTAGACTTTCCACATCTTCTTCATTAATTTCAGCCTCTCCAAGCTACTAGCCACCCATTAGGGTTAGTCCTACAAATGGTTCCAAATTCTAAAAGGTGAATTCCTCTATCCCAACCATAGTTATCCTATTGTTATTATTTCCAACCTAGTTGTCTCAGGGTTGAAATGAACAATAGTGATTGGTTCCTCAATTGGGGAGGTTTTGGGACCTCCACACTTGAGCTAGTAGATGCTCTTAGAGTATCTATCTTCTTACCTTCTATCCCTTCAATGACCACAATTCTTCTTTATTCCTACTCTTTCATTATAGCCCTTATCCAAGGATTCATATCATCTTGTATTCCCACATCAATGACCCTTGTCATGTCCCAAGAATGAGAAAGAGATGGGATCTTTTGCAATGTTCCATAGATGAACTAGTTTGGAATGAATGGTCAATGGATTGGAAATTCATCACTAAAGAGATTGACTTCACTAGTGGGATGAGTGAAGGTCAATCTGGGCTTCTTCCTTGGTCTTATAGTGACCAAGGCCAATTTTTCCTTCCTCTTATATTGAGGTACCACATGGATTATCTCCTTTCCTATTGTTTTCTTTGAAGGGTTCTCCTTTCCAACTGATCCATAGGATTCTATAAGTTCCTTGAGGGCACCCTCAAGTGTCTCTTCTAGTTCCAAGGCTATCATGTCAATGTACTAGATTGGAAAAGGTGGCCTTTATTACATGGTTAAAGGTAATGTCCTTTCTCCAGGTCTTTCTTCTAATCTTATCTCTACAACATTCTCCTTTCCTTTGCCTTAATTACCCTAAATTTGCTCGACCTATCATTGAGGTTTTGTTTGATCTATCTAAGGTGGCTCATGCTCTATTCTAGATGGCCTAGGTAGTAAATGGTATATCAAAGTGTGCATTTTCCATGTTTCTCTAGATGGATTATTTTCCCTAACCAATCTATGCTTGAACTTAATGTTATGGTCTTAGGTCCTAGCCAATACCTCTTCATAGTTATTAGCCCTAATATATATGGTGTCATGAGCACAAAGTTGATGTGCATATTTTGAATTTGAGATTTTCTTGTCCCTTAGATGGTCGCCAACTAAATTCTTTGGATCCCACATTTTGAGTTCATCCAGTTGGAAGCCAAATGAATCCCTATGTGTGGATATAACCTCTACCTATTTCTAGAACTTTATAATGGTTTTTCCAATATTCAAGGGGAATGGGTGGATTACGACTTTCATTTTCTCTTTTCAAGTCTTATCAATGCCATGGATGAGCTAGGAAGCAATTTCCTACTCTTCAAGCTTATTTGAAACATATACTGGTCGTTTGTAAAGTTGAGTCATGATTCCTTCTATCCTGATGACTATGCAATCAGGATAATACCATACATCCCCTATCATTTCAACATATCTCTTGATGAGGGGGTGGAGCTAAGGAATGAGAACACCTATGATGGCCTCCACTATATTAGGGTAAACACAATCATAAATAAACTAAATGTGATTCTTGTACTTGAAGATGTGCATCTTGGAATAGTAGTGTAAAATGGTTATTTTTCCCTCTATGGACCAATTCCTAATCCTGGGGAAGGTGGTTGAGGCTAGAAGGGTGTCGAGTAGATATGACATCATAAAGAATTGATTTAAAGTCTTTATTTTTATGGTGATGAATTGCTTAGCAAGGAAGATATTATATCCAATGATCTATTTATATCCATTTGCCTATGGTGAAATAACAATAGAGTAAGATAATTATTCCATAATATTTATATAATTTGGTGGTTGGGAGCCACCTTGGTTAGTTCTTTATGAATCTTTGTTAATACTTAGTGAGTTACATTACTAATTTAAGCTACAAACTAATCTAAGTGGATATTTATAATGTGGCTAAAAATACAGTGGTCATGGTGTAAAAAAGGAGCAAAGAGAAGGGTAGGGAAAAAAAAATGAGTGATTGCTAATTTTAGTACTGAATATTATGACAAAATATCAATGACAAATACACATTTATCAAATATATAATGAAAAATGGCCTAAGCTCAAATCTCACTATATATCAGGAAAAATTCAAGGGAAAACATTTAATAATCACAAGTAAGAACCATGTCTACTTTAGGGATTTACCACTATAATCAAATAGTAATTGCACATATGAATACAAAGCAAAATGAAATGAAGTAGAACCTAAGATATTTCAATTAATTTAGAATAGGCATAAATTAGAAACACTATGATTAAAGAATGTTATTCATATTTCAAAGTCACTATTCAAATTCAATACCTCTACTAACAATTGAGAGAAAATATATATTAACAATTAACACATCAAAAATAGACAATCCTTGCAGAATTCTTTGATCTTATTAATTGCTTCAAGTATACAAAATTTACTCAAAAAACTCTCTTTCTTTACAATGGTCATACATGCCTTTATAGGAAGACTAGGTAGTATATCAGTCAGATACAAAATATAGGTGTACAAAGATAGGGACAACTATCCTTACAAGTTCTAAAATACAAGTGCTTTTATAAATTGTACTGACCTAGAGGAAAATATGCTAACAAATATAATATGTGTTTACAATGGTATATTCTAATTCAAAATGTTACAAAAGTTTTACAAAATATAATATGCTCAATTTGATGGTGGGGCCCCTGACTGTCACTGTTGGAGTATGCTCATGGCTCTCCCATGCTATTCATCGATTAAGTCCATGTAAATAGCAAGATTCATGATTTTTTCTTCCTCTTGATCATCTAGGTCATCAAATTCTTTGTCATTTATGTCCATGGCCTCTTTAATACTCCTTGATTCATTTATTCTTTCCCCTACATTGAGTACCATGCCTAGGATTGTGTTATTTTCACCTTCATATCTACCTTGGCCTTTTCTTTTGATTTCTTGGGTTACCAAAGTAGCCCTATGCTTGAATTCCTCATCACTAATGATCCCAAGGGCATTGGGTTGTGTAGGATCTATAAGCATGGTCCCAAGAAGTTATTTAGTTATTTCAATTAGTTCCTTGTCTTCTTTTAGGACCCTTTCCATGCCATTATGCCATGCACTCAAACTTCAAACCTTTTCAATCACAATTCCTAGAATTGTGGTCAAATCCCCCAAACTGATGGTCTTGAAGCTTGGGATATGCTTCTTTACTTGAATATTGAGGATTTGAGATATTTTATCCTTAGAGGCCTGCCACTGGGTGACTAGACGCTTGACTAGTTCACATTATCCTTCTAATGCACCTTGCCTTAATTTCATTGACTTAAGTGCCTCAAACATGTCATAAAATGACTTGTCAAGTAGCTTGATTATTGCATTTGACATTGATAAAATTGCCTATTTTTCCATGTTTTCTTTCTCTCTTTTCAAGTTCTAGATCCTTTGCTTCATACCTTGGACTCTAGCTTTAGCTTGTGCTTAATGGGCTTCAATTAGACTTTCCACATCTTCCTCATGAATTGTATCATCTCCAAGCTACTGGCCACCCATTAGGGTTAGTCCTAAAAATGGTTCCACCTTCTAAAAGGTGAATTCTTATATCCCAACCACACCTATCCTAGTTGTTATTCTTTCCAACCCAGTTGTCTCAGGGGTGAAATGGATAGTAGTGATTAGTTCCTTGAATTGGGGAGGTTCTGGGACCTCCACACTTGAGCTAGTAGATGTTCCTAGAGCATCTATCTTCTTGCCTTTTGGCCCTTCAATGACCATAATTATTCTTTCTTCCTGCTCTTTCATTATAGACCTTATCCAAGGCTTCATATCATCTTGTATTCCCACATTAGTGACCCTTGTCATGTCCCAAGAATGAAAAAGAGAGGTGATCTTTTGGAATTTTCCATAGATGAACTAGTCAAGAATGACTAATCCATGGATTGGAAATTCATCACTAAAGAGATTGACTTCACTAATGGGATGAGTGAAGGTCAATCTGGGCTTCTTCCTTGGTCTTACTAAGACCAAGGTAAATTCTACCTTCCTCTTCTCTTGAGGTGCCATAGGGATTATCTCCTTTCTTATCATTTCTTCTAAAGGGTCCTGCTCTCCACTAGAGCCATAGGACTCTGCAAGTTCCTTGAGGGCACCCTCAAGTGTCTCATCTGGTTCTAAGGCTATCATGTCAATGTATTAGATTAGAGAAGGTGGACTCTATTTCATGGTTGAAGGTAATGGCTCTTCTCTAGGTCTTTCTTCTAATCTTATCTCTCTAGCCTTCTCCTTTCCTTTACCTTGATCACCTTGAATTTACTTAACCTATTATTGGGGTTATGGCTGCTTTATCTAAGGTGGCTAATGGGTTATTCCAAATGGTGCAAGTAGTAAATGGTATTTTAAAGGGTGCATTTTCCATGTTTCTCTAGATGGCTTGTTGTCCCTAAGTAATCTATCCTCAAGCTTAATGTTATGGCCTTAGATCTTGGCCAATACCTCTTTATAGTTCATAGCCATGATACATATGGTGTCATGGACACTAAGTTGATGTGTATATTTTGGATTTGAGAGCATTTTATCCCTTAGATGGTCACCAACTACAATCTTTAGATCCCACATTTGGAGTTCATTCAGTTGGAAGCCAAATGAATCTCTATGTGTGGACATAACCTCTACTTATTTCCACTCCTTTATTATGGTTTTCCCAATATTCAATAAGTGGTGGAGTAGGACTTTCCTTTTCTCTTTACAAGTCCTATCAATGCTATGGATGAGCTGGGAAGTAATTTCCTACTCTGCAAGTTTATTTGGAACATATACTGGCAATTTGTAAGGATGAGTCATGATTCCTTCTATCATAATGATTGTGCAATCAAGATAATACCATACATCCCCTACCATTTCAACATATCTCTTGATGAGGGGATGAAGCCTAGGCATGGGAACACCTGTGATGGCCTCCACTATAGTAGGGTAAATGTAGTCTCAAATAAACTACATGTGATTCTTGTACTTGAAGATGTGCAACTTAGAATAATGGTGTGAAATGGTTATCCTACACTCTATGGACCAATTCCTAATCTTAGGAAAGGTGGCTAACGATAGAATGGCATCTAGTAGATATGACATCATAAATAATTTATTTGAGGTCTTTCTTTTAATGGTGATGAATTGCTTAGTAAGGAAGATACTGATCAAATCTCTAAGTGGAGGCATAATTTTTTCCTCCACCAAGAAGTGCACATATGAGACCCAAACCTTATTCACATAAGTGGTCAAGGGAACACCAAAATCCCTATTCAATAAGGTCATTATCACCCTAATACCCTCTTTAAACTGGATGATAGGTATTTTTCCATCAAGGCTTCTAAAGATGTGAGGTCCTTAGTGGAGCCAGGGTCTCAGGATGGAGTCCATGTCATGGTTATTGGTCCATTCCCTCATTTTGGGAAGGTATACATGGGGAAGGGGGAGTTTATAGTAATTTTTGAAAGCAATAGGGGAAATATATTCTACCCTTTTTTAGATACCTTCCCTAATTATACACTCACCATCTATCCTACAATCAACAAATATGGGGGCAAGGGCATCAATGCAGTGCAATACATCTAGTTTTGCCATGAAATGATGAAGGTTAGCCATTTGGATTGCAACATGGTCATAGTGTCATCTATTTGTGGTGATATTTATTTACTCCTCCCTTGATATGGGTTGAAACTCTTTTATCATAAAGAAGAACTTGAACCAATTCCTAATGCCCTAGATATTCAACATCGTGAAGTCCAAATTTGTATCCTTGAATATCTGGCCCTCATTATCTATTGCCAAATAGATCTCAACCTCTTCTTTAAATTACTACCTTCTAGTTTCCATGGTCTTTATTTCTTTCTGATTGTTCACACTAGATTATAGATGATATTTGTGAAAGCTCTCTCATGCTCAAAAACACAATTAAGTTATCCTTTGATTGAATTGTAGCAAATTGAATCCATTTCGGTCACTTTTATGCATGGTTTAGGGTTTTGGAGCTTTAATGGTGGAAGATATCTAGGCTTCAAATTATACATGTTCTAGATTTGATTTGGACCTTTCCCTTTATTCCTTTATGTTTTTGAGCCCACTGGATCTCAAATTTTGTCCTTTTTTGCTTGCATGGTAGTTTTGTGGCACTAGAATTGATCTTTCACATAATTTTTCATAAATGTCATTTGAACACTAGCCATTGGTATTTAAAAATACCTCCTTCATTTCACATTTTAGGATCAAAATCCTATATTAGCATGAGCCATTGATTATAATCTAGGCCCTTGGATCCTGATTGGGTCTCTCTATTGCAAACTTCATGATCATGACACTTGGCATTTTAAATGCCTTCTCCATGCTCCAAATATTTTGGTCGATCATTTTTCAAATGAGTATCAGCCATGTGGAAAGATTATAGGACTTTGACAAGTCATTGGCACCCTCGTGCCATTAGATTAAATCCAATGATGGGGTGTGAACCATTGATCTACAAACAATGCCCAAACGTTAAGTCAGTTTATTATTAAAGTCATGATATAGGCTTGAGTTCCTTAGGCTAAGGTTTTCTTCATGTTTCTTAAGCACAAAATGAACTGTATGCTATGGAACATATGCCTATTTTTCCCAATTTATAATGAAGGGGCAAGGTCTAAATAGTTTAGGCCACCACATATAAAAACCTTTGGTTAGCTTATACTCCGTTTGATGAGGGCTTCCCCTTTTAAAATAAGACTTAGGCATAAGCTCATAGTTTAAGATTCGTGATAAAATTCCATGAGGACCCTTACATATGAATTTAGACTAAGTATTTAGATTATAAGACCATTTTCATATTTTGTAGGCTAAAGGCTCTCATCATTGAACATCTTTTGAGCATTTCCTTTAGATTAAGAAGCCACTTCCAAGTTAAAATAGGTTTTTGAAATGTCATTTGAACACTAAGTAAGATATTTCATTAGGTTAAAATTGATGGTCTCACAAACATCAAATACACCCTCATGGGTGTCAATTGATGGCCGTGTGGATGTCAAGTTAAAACCATTAAAGTTTTGATTTTTTTGGACTTAAAGTTGACAGTCATGCGGGCATCAAGTTCATCTTTTTAGACATTTAGATGACGATTGCATGAACATCAATTTTAAGTTCATTAAAATCTTGAGTTCTAAATTTGAAGATGCCACTTGGCATTTTTATAGGTATTTCTAGGGTTTCAATGTTAATTTTCCCTATGGGATCAAATGACATGATAAAGCATCAGCTGTAGGATCTTGATCTGGGGACTTGCTATTGATTGACAGTCATGTTAGGATGGCCTCTTTCCTTTTAATCCTTGAATGCAATGGTGATGCATGTCCATATTTTGGGATTCTTGCATCCTTTTGAATTTTCAATTATGCTTCTCTCCATTTGATCATGTCCCAATGAGTAAGCGAGGGTCCTCAGATTAATAAAGATGCATGTTATTTAAGTCAAATTTTAGGTTATCCTTGCATTATTGGATCAAATCCCATGATAAATTGATAACCGTAGGATCCTATAAAGTATGAGGAAGTTAATGTTAGGACCATAGAGACAATAAAAACTTAGGCTTAAGACGTTAAGACTAAGGTCACGATTGTATTAATGAATACATCGAGGCCTTAGTATCAAAGTCTTAGGTTAAGTTGTGGAATATAAAAGGACCTTGCATGATGATATTTAGTTAGGCCATAAGGAACTTTAGAAAAGGGGGAAATAATGAAAGGGATCAAGTTTCTTAGTCAATTTGTGTTAAAAAGCATGATGAAACCTAGAATATGTGCTTTATACTTAAGTCTATAAACAAATTTTAAAATGGTTCTCACCAATTTGGTTCTTTCCTTTATTTAAATTTGAACCAAGGTTTTGCCAAGGTTTTGGAATATATAATTCATGAAGATATACTCCATGGGACCTGCAACTTGTCAGGATCTAGAGCTCTGATACCACTTGATAGTGTATACACAAAGCTCTGATACCACTTGTTAGGACCTTACAGTACAATTGATTACTTTTGTATAAGCAACTAAACATAGAATTAAACCAAAAGTAAGAAGTAACTAGAAATCAGAAACAACAAAGAATAGGAGATACGAGAACCAATACAATCTATATTAAACTCTTCCACAAGGAAATACAATGAAGAAATCTCTCTCTTCTTCACACCTTGAAGATGTACAGTAATTCTCCCTCAAGAGTTCTCTCTCTCAATCAATTACAACCAAAAAAATTACTTGAATTGTCTTCACCCTTCATGCAAATCTTCTTGATCTTACACCTTGCAGATCTACTTGATCTTGCACCCTGTAGATCTACTTGATCTTGATTACCTGTAGATCTTCTTGATCTTGCACTCTTGCAGACCTTCTAGATCTTACACCTGTAGATCTTCTTGATCTTGCACTCTTTTAGACCTTCTAGATCTTACACTTTGAGGATCTAATCCTTAATCCTTAATTACAATACTACCTCATGGGTCTCATAAATAGAACCCAAAGCATACAATAATTAGAAACACAGACCCAAGACTAAAATTAGTCTTTACATGCAAACTAACTATTCTCTTAAAATTAGAACAAATATAATTCTAGAAATGCATGTAAACGCACATAAGTCGGTGTTGGTCTACATATGACCGATGTCAGCTGACCCTTGACTGATGTCGGTCACCTAACCGATGTCAATTGGTTTTGACCGATGTCAGTTACTGTGTAACTAATGCCAATTACTGGTTAAGCCTAGAAACCTCCACATGAGCTCAACAGTGAAGCTTTTAGCTCCACAACTCAACAATCTCCCATTTGGAGATAAACAGCTACACCTGTACCTGTACAACAACATCCTTTAAACATCTCTGGCATGTTTCTCCATCTTCAAGTTTAATCTTGAAGACTAACAAAAGTTGAATGAAGATTCAACTTCTCCTTTGTTACCAGCTTTGTTAACATATCTACAGGGTTCTTATCTATATGGATCTTTTCCAGCTTCAACTGACCATCCTCCAATACCTGTCTAATGAAGTGGTACCTAAGTTGTATATGTTTGGTTCTTGAATGAAAGGCTGAATTCTTTGCCAAATGAATTGCACTTTGACTATCACTATACAATCTGTAACTCTCTTGCTCTTTTCCCAACTCTTCCATGAACTGAGTCATCCATATCATTTCCTTGCTAGCCTCTGTGACTGCAATGTATTTTGCCTCTGTAGTAGATAGGGCAACAACCTTTTACAACTTTGAAATCCAGCTAACCACCATTCCACCAATAGTGAACACATATCCTGTGGTGCTTCTCCTGCCATCCAAGTCACCTGCCATATCCAAATCTACATACCCATGTAGAGAAGTGTTTGACCCTTCATAGCATAAATTCTTACTACTGGTCCCTCTAAGATATCTGAGAATCCACTAAACTACTTTCTAGTGCTCCTTTCCTGGATTGGCCATAAACTTGCTGACAACTCCCACTGCTTGGGCAATATCTGGTCTAGGACATACCATCCTGGCCTTATGTCTCATTTGTCCATTCTCTCCTTTCTTCAACATATATATCCATTTGTTTTTTAGTGCTTTCTTTTTGGTTGGAAACTCAACCAAATCCCATGTTTGGTTCTCTTCCAAGGAATCAATTTCCTCATTCATGCCATGCTCCTGCTGTTTCCTGGATTCTACCTGCATTGCCTCATCAAAACTTTTTGGTTCTCCACCATCAGTGAGCAACAAGTAGTATAAAGAAGGGGAATAATGAATTGAAGGCTTACATACCCTTTCAGACCTCCTTTTGGGTGTTTGAGACTCACCCAAATTTTCTAACAGTGACCGATCCTGGTCATCTCTGGCTGACATTGGTCTGCACCTGACCGATGTCTGTTCCCCCTGACCAATGTTGGTTCCTACCTAACCGATGTCAATTCCCACCTAACGTCTCTAACCGATGTCAGTGTCCACTTGACCAATGTTGGTTTCCACCTGACCGACGTCAGTTTCTATGTTTTTTTGTGAGTGATGATTTTTACTCGCGAGCTCATTTTGGATCATAACCTCATCCAAATCAAGATTGCCCTGCTCAAAATTATTCATCCTCTTGAGCTGACCTCTTTCTTATAGCATCAACATAATACTATGATCCTCCAATAGAAGCTCCTTGAACTAGTCCCCACACGTCTATGTGAACAAGCTCCAACTTGTGCTTCTTCTTTGTTGACCCAGTTTTGAGAAACCTCACTTTCTTCTGTTTCCCAAAAAAACAATGCTCACAGAAATATAGATCTATGCTTTTCAAATCTAAAAGCTTACCTTTTTACTTAAGAACATCCACTCCCTCCTCACTCATGTGACCAAGTCTACAGAGCTACAACTTTGCATCTAAATCTAAAGTAGATAAAATAGAAAGAGAATAATCAGTAATACAAGTAGATAGATAAAGTGTACCTACTTTCTTACCTTTGGCTAATACAAGTGCACCCTTGGAAACTTTCCAAGATTTACCTGTGAGAGTTACTGTGCAACCCTCATCACCCAACTTTCCTATAGAAATCATATTCCTCTTCAGGATAGGTACATGCATGACATCCTTCAACACCCATGTGTTGCCATTCTACAATTTTAGCTGCACTTTTTCTTTGCCAACAATTTGACAAGGCTCACCATCCCCTAAATAAAATATTCCAAAGTCTCCACGGACATAATCATTGAAAATTCCTCTATTTGGGGTTGCATGGAAAGAGGCACCAGAATCTAAAACCCATGATTCTACTTTATCCAAAGAAAATATAAGAGCATCTTGTGCAACAATACCTGCATCTTTTGCTTCTTTATTTCCTTCATGCTGATTTTATTTCAACCAACAATCTTTCTTTGCATGCCCTTTTTTTCCACAATTCTAGTAGGTTATACCTCCATTTCTGGATTTGGATCTACTGCCTATCTTTGACCTTGATTTCCCTTACTTGCCCTTCTCACTTTAACAACCTCTACTTTCAACACTTAAAACATTACCTGATGTTTTCCCTATGCTTTTCCTATGAATTTCTTCATTCAAGATTACACTAACAACATCATCAAATTTGAAGATATTTGAAGCAGACGCAGTATTACTAACTACCATTACCAAACTATGCCAACTTTTAGGTAAAGATCATAAGATTAAGAGAGCCTTAATTTCATCATCAAAAACTATTTTGACTGAAATTAACTGATTTACAATTGTATGGAAATCATTAAGATGACTATATACCGATCCACCTTCCTGCATTTGCAAATTAAATAATTGCTTCATAAGATATACCTTATTCAAAGCTGAGGGTTTTTCATATAAATTTGCCAAAGTATCTATTAACTCTACCATTGTCTTTGCCTGTGATAAGTTGGATATCACAAAAGATGCCAGGCTCAACCTTATAGATCCAAGAGCCTTTTGATCAAGAACATTCCATTCTTCATCTTGCATATATGTGGGCTTACTTGAAACTCCACCCAATGGTAAGTACAGATCTTTTTGATATAGATAATCTTCTATCTGCATCTTCCATAATTGATAATTCTTGCCATTGAATTTCTCTATTCTTAGTTTACTTTCTTCTGCCATTGCTTTACTCCCACTCAATCAGAAACCCCTGTGAGTGAATCCTGTAATCAACAAACACTAACCTTGCTCTAATACCACTTGTCAGGATCTAGAGCTCTGATACCACTTGTTAGTGTATACACAAAGCTCTGATACCACTTGTTAGGACCTTACAGTGCAATTGATTACTTTTGTATAAGCAACTAAACATGGAATTAAACCAGAAGTAATAAGTAACTAGAAATCAGAAACAACAAAGAATAAGAGATATGAGAACCAATACAATATGTATTAAACTCTTCCAAAAGGAAATAAAATGAAGAAATATCTCTCTTCCTCACACCTTGAAGATGTACAGTAATTCTCCCTCAAGAGTTCTCTCTCTCAATCAATTACAACCAAAACAATTACTTGAATTGTCTTCACCCTTCATGCAGATCTTCTTGATCTTGCACCTTGCAGATCTACTTGATCTTGCACCCTGCATATCTACTTGATCTTGATTACTTGTAGATCTTCTTGATCTTGCACTCTTGCATAACTTCTAGATCTTAAACCTATAGATCTTCCTGATCTTGCACTCTTGCAGACCTTCTAGATCTTACACTTTGAGGATCTAATCCTTAATTACAATACTGCCTCATGGGTCTCATAAATAGAACCCAAAGCATACAATAATTAGAAACATAAACCCAAGACTAAAATTAGTCTTTACATGCAAACTAACTATTCTCCTAAATTAGAATAAATCTAATTTTGGAAATGCATGCAAACGCACAAAAGTCGGTGTCGGTCTATAGATGACCGATGTCGGCCGACCCCTGACCGATGTCAGTTGCCTAATCGATGTCGGCAGATTTTGGTCAACCCCTAACCAATGTCGGTTACTGGTTAAGCCCAACAACCTCCACATGAGCTCAACAGTGAAGCTTTTAACTCCACAACTCAACACAACTAACACCCAAACAAACTTCATTAGAAATGTTAGTCTAGTTTAAAGTAGACTAAAACCACATAAGCCTATCTTTTAACAAAGTCGATGATCTTCAAATTCTATAAAAGACCGTAACATGCTGAAATGTCCATGTTTTATTCTGAGGGATTCTCAAGGGTCCCAATTCAAGAAAATGGGGTATGTTGGTCCCAAACAATGGTGACTCATGGGGGAAACATAGCAATATATTAGAACCTAGAGACTCTTATCAAACAAATAATTAGGTCATCCACTTTATTTTATCAATATCATCATCCATACCAAGCTATAGTTGAAGCAAACCTTGCACTTGTGGTTTTTAGTCAAATACCAAGACATATATAGACTATGTGTGCTTTGATTCCACTTACTGTTTGTCATGGGGTTCAAAAAACAACTTCAAGGTTTCATGTCCTCGATCACTTACACTAACTTATAATATACTAAAATGTTCATCATGAACCATACTTTTAAATTAAGGAAGGCTTGGGCATTGCTCCACTGTCAGTTAGGCATCCATATCCCCGATAGAGATGCCTTTGGCTTCACTCACAACCTTGCTCTAGTACAAGCTAGGCATCCATAGCCTTGGTGGAGATTACCAGAATCACCTGTATTTGAAAGCTTTTATTTTTGCATTGTATCCTTATTTTTGTATTTTCTTATATCTTTAGGCTTTAGATAAGGTTGGGATCTAAGATAGTTAGGTTTTAGGATTTGGTCAAGTACTTGATCTTTGGAAAATCACCTATGGTTACAACTCTTATTCCAAGCAAGGATGTTAATTAAGTGTTAGTTTTGGGAATATCTCGATAATTTGAGTTTTCATCCATAAGTTCAAGTCTTCTTTAAAATAGTTTGTGGTCAAGAAAATGGTTAGAGTATAATAAAATGATTGGCCTTTCCATTGGTCTTTATCATTTTCTCTAAGATATAACATCATGCTTTATATTTCATAACCATAGTTACCCTATGCATGGGGTTCATACCTTATTTTCTGAATTGAGGGGCATGTTTTTAAGCAAAATTCATAACTTTTGAGCTCAATATTATCCCTAAGGACTTATTGGAATCAAGAAACCAAGTAATAGGAAAGAAACACACAATAGAAAGAAAGACAACCGAGGAAAATAAACAAATATGTATATGCATATGCATAAACAAGGGATGAGAAGGAAAGAACATGGACATAAAGTAACTAACATACTTACACAAATATAATCATCTTATAGTTTTACTCCATGAAGACCCTAGGGAGAGTAGAAGATAAATAGTGTTTGAGGTATTGCCCATTGGTGGGCAATGTAAACGCTGCTCCTTGTAAGTCTTTGATCTTGAATGCATTGTTTCCCAATGTTTTTGCAATCTAGTATGGGCCAATCCACAAGGGTGTGAACTTGTTGTGCTTACCTTTAGGTTCATATGCTTTGTCCTAAAGGAGGACTAGGTCTCCGTATCTAAATACCTTAATCCTTGATATTTTATCTAAACAACTTTTGACTGTGGTTTGATGCCTACTAAAGTCAACAAAGGCTTTCTCCCTTGTATCTTCCATCTGAATTATATCCAACAATCTAGAATTGGCTATATCTTGGCTCTCCTCCATGTATTCTTGCATAAATCTATATGTAGGCAACTTGAGAGTGATAAAAAGATGGGTTATTTTCAATACACCAACAAAAATGATGAGGCTCTTAAGGCTTGCTTGATTCTTATCCTATTAGCCCAAAGTGCAAATTTAAGGAGCTTATGCCAAGTCTTGGGCTTGTCTTCAATAAACTTCTTGATTGCCTTCATTAAGTTATTATTTGTTGACTCAAAGAATCCATTCCCTTGGAGATAATGGTTGGATGTAAGATTTAGAGCAATGCCATTGTCTTAATCCCATTTGGTCATCTCTATGGATGTGAAGGCAGACCCATTATTACATACTAGGGATACTAGAGTCCTAAATCAGTGCAAATGTTTTCTTCTAAGAAGATGATCAATTCCTTAGTTCTATATTGTTTGGTGGCTATAGCTTCAGTCTATCTTGTATAATAATATCTGATAGTAAGGACATAATTGTGACCTTCAGATGAGTTGGGGTTTATTATGCCAAAAAATTCCAACCCCCATTGAGAAAAAGATTTGTCAATCATGTTGGTTGCAGAGGCATTATTTCCTTTGGTTCCTTAGTGCTAAAGATCTAACATAAGTGGCATTCTCTCACATGTTTATGGGCATCTTTAAAAATTATTGGCTAATAATAGCCAGCTCTAAGTATCATATGGGCCATGGTCTTCTTAGATGGATGTCTATTGCCTAGATTTTCATGAAAGGTACTCATGATTAATGTGACTTCTTCTTGAGATACACACCTTACATAGACACTTTCAAAATTACTCCTATATAATACCCTATTCTTGATCAAGTAGTGGGATGCATTTAACCTTAGGTCCCTCTTTTACTCCTTGGATAGACCTATAGGACATGTACTATTGATTAACAAATGTATGATTAGATCATACCATTCACTAGATTGAAAGTTTTGTTGACCCACCTGCATAATACTTATCCCAAGGTTAGTATTATCAATCATCTAAATCAAACCTTAGAACCTTACCAATTTTGTTGTTTTCATCTCTATGTCATATTACTACAAGATTGGCATCCATTTAACTCTACGTTCTACCAATTCATACTGACTTAATATAAGTTTAGTGGCAGGGTTAGGTAAGATGACAAGCACTTTATTTGGTGGCTACAGCTTTAATCCATCTTGTACAATAATATATGGTAGTAAGGACATACTTGTGACCTTATAATGAGTTAGGGTTGATTATGCCAAAAAATTCCAACCCTTATTGTGCAAAAGGTTTGTTAATCATGATTGGTTTTAGAGACATTACTACCTTTGGCTTCTTAGTGATAAAGATCTAACATGAGTGGTATTATCTCACATGTTTATGGGAATCTTTAAAAATGATTGGCCAATAATAGTTAGCTCTAACAATCTGATGGGTTGTGTTCTTTACAAATGGATGTCCACTACCCAGATTTTCATGAAAGGTACTCATGATTTGGGTGGCTTCTTCTTGAGAGACACACCTAAGGTAGACACCTTTAAAATTCATCATATATAACACCCCATTCTTGATCAAGTAATGGGTTGCATTTAAACTCAAGTCCCTCTTTTGATCCTTGGATAGACCTATAGGACAAGTACCATTGATTATCAAATGTATGATTAGATCATACCACTCACTAGCTTGAAATTTTTGTTAATCCACCTACATAACACTTAGCCTAGGGTTAGTATTAGCAATCATCTGAATCAAACCTCAAAAACTTACCAATTTTGCTATTTTCATTTCTAGGTCATATTCCTACAAGATTGACATCCATTTACCTCTATGTTCTACCAATTAATTCTAACTTAACATAAGTTTGGTAGTAGGGTTAGGTAAGATAACATGCACTTTATTTCTAAGGATGTAATGCCTAAATTTCTTAACTACTTTGACTAATCCATGTGCTTATTTATCAATCAATGAGTAATTCAACTTGACATTCTTGAATTTAGTGCTTGTTGGCCATTTTCGGCCCACATATCAAAATTTGACTAAGTATGAAAAAGGGAGCTTTCAGGCAAGGAAATAACAAGTCTTTGGGAGGACTTCAGGTTTTCCAGCAGTGACAACTTTGGGTTTCTAAGGGCATAGTGCAAATCAGGTTTCTAGCATTGATTAAATTCTAAATGTTTTATAAGTAGAATTAATTCATGTTCACGAACCTGAATTACTCATGAACAATGTATTTTGGGTTCTCCAAGGAACACTACTTGATTACTTCATAAGTTGTGAGTAGTCAAAAACCTGAAATAAGTAAAAGGGCTTACCAAATCTAATTTGATCTTAAGAAATAGTGCTTATCGAGTTATTGAAGGGACAAGTGACTTTAATTTTTCCAAAGGGCATTATCAAAATGCCAAGGGGCCTTTTTAGGGAAAAAGGTCCTCTTCAATTTTTTTGAAGGGTCTTTTAAGAGCCCAAAGGTACACTTCAACTTTTTTGAAGGGATTTTTTTTCTTCTCCAAGTGGATAGTTGTAATTTTATCGAAGGGTATGTTACCCTTCAAAAAGACCATTTAAGAATTCCTAAAGGGTATCTTTCCCTTCGAGAGGATCATTCATGAAAGTCTGAAGGGACACATAGAAAGCCCAAAGGGTTTCTTACACTTTGAGAAAGTCCATTGTGAAAATCTTGAAGGGTAGTTTCCAAAGACAGACGTGGATAAAAAGTCTGAAGGAATTCCTTCAGATAAATTATCCAAAGAAATTCCTTCAGGAGATTTTCTTGAAATAAATAAGCTGAGGAGGAAACTTGAGACCAAGTGTCCAAAGGAAATGATGGGCCAATAGATGTCAAAATTAGGATAAGCAGCTAGCCATTGGAAGTAATCAGGTTTGAAAAGCTTGAAGTCTTAAGGATTGGTAAACAATAAAGAGTGAAGACTTCAAGATGGAAAAGCCTAAAGTAAGTAGGCTTAGAGAAACCTAATTACTTTGCATAGAGTAAATCAAGTTTCTCCAAGTACTCTACTTATTAGGATTTATAAGTGAAGGATCTAAGAAAGTTTAAAGTTGGAGAGGCCAAAGAACCTGAATTAATTTGTATAGAGTAAATTGAGATTCTCCAAGTGTTTGACTTAAGCTAGGTCAAACAACATGAGAATCATGATGCAAAAAATGAAGGCTGCCACATGGCATAACTGGAGTAGAAAGGGCCAATCAATAAAAGACAAGTGGTATAAGGATGATCAATAAACATGGGAGAGTCTACGTGGCTGGTAGTTGGAAGTTATGAAGGATCTCATCCATCATGGTTCACTACCTACAATCACTATTTGATGCTTAAATGTGTCATGCCAAGAAGAGACATTCAAACTACTTACAACATGAATTTTCAGACATGCCAAATAAAAACTAAAAGATGGGAGGGGCTCGAGAGTCTTGTCTAGTGATCTTGAGTAATGCATTAAGGGGAACAATGAAGTATAATGTGAGAGTTCCCATCATCTATGACTTCTTCTTTATTCCCCTTCTCTCTTCCCCCTTTTCTATATAGATAGAGGCCTTGGAGCCAAGCAAATGATCCCTAGACTGGTGATAGAATCACTTTATGAAAATTGTTGTGTAACAGACCTTTGAAGTAATAAAGATTATTATACCTCTCTTTGTCTAAAAATTATGTGGAGTTAGATTGTGCACAATAACATTGTGAAGGACCATCCTTCTAACCTTATTGTCCTTTTTTCTTGCTTATTTTTAGGTGTTTTCTAGTTAGTTGTAGGTTTGAACTTGAGCTTTTCTGCCATTAATAGATGCTTAATGTGGATTTAGAAATCCCTCTTTGCTTCACATATGGTTCAATGAGCCTAGTTTATGAAATATTTATGCAAGATAGCTGGTTAGGAGGTTATGTAAGCAAACTTATCTTATGTTGAATTAGTGTCATTCCCCAGGCCAAGTGGATCACTTACTTTTGGTGCATCACCTCCCTTAACTTAGATTTATTTTCAAGTAATCCTCCTATCCCTTTTCCTTATGCTGATGGTAGATTTTAGTGTGAGATCAAGAGCTAAAATGAAACACTTGAGGAACTAGCCTCATAAAAAATCCTAGAGGTTAAAACTTACCATAGGATACCCACATCCTGAGGTTGTGCCCATGCTTATAGCTAGGAGTGAGGGAGCCTGAAGAACTCTCTCACAAGGGTGCAATTCTAAGCTATAATAGTTTTAGCCCATTCGATGGGATAACTACCATTTTATTTTCATTTTTTTGAAAGATTGGTCAAATTTGATGTTGTTTTGATAATTTCGTAACAGTGGTAGCATTCATCCTTCAACATTTGGTGACTCCAAAGAACACCCAATTATCTAGTGGTAGAGCAGTAGCTATCTTTCATGCCAAAGGTGACTACATTATCAACTTCTATAGGTATTCATGTTGAGTTTGTTGAATTACATATAAACTCGAAAAGAAGGTTAAGGTTCTCCCATACTCACCCTTACGTAAGAAGCTACCCTCCAAAGCTAGTCATAAGGTATACCTATGTAATAAAATATTTATTAGCCCCTCCTGCTGCTATGATTCCATAAAGAGCTTTTGTGGGCTTCAATGGCCAAAGCCCTTTGAACTTACCATAGTATGACCCTATTCCAGTAGCAGCCCTCAAAAGTGTTCCTTATTACACAAGATACCAAGTTGTAACTCCTACTCAACACATAACAAACATATCCAACTTTTACAACATTCATAATATCGTAGTGGAGAGCATGGATGTTAGGATATTGGTTGTATCTTTCAAAGTAAAGGCATTAGATTGGTATAGGGGCCTAGCTCCTAATTCTATCCACTCATGGGATGAGCTGGGAACAACCCTTTGTAAAAGATTTATAGATAAGATTGATTATCTGTCACTTGCAGAATAGTTGACCACTATCAAAAGAGCTCCTCATGAAGTCATGCAAGACTTCAATACAAGGTTTCAGAAGGCATGGAATAGAATTCCAACAACTGTTAGACCATCTCCAAACTTTGATTTTTTGTATTACTTGAAGGCTCTCAACAGTGACATAACTGTAATGATTCAATCTATGGGAGGAGACATACTACCATATGTATATGAAGTGGCCATCCATGCAAAAAATTACCTAGTTTAGGCTAGCAAGCTTACTCCCAGACCCCCAATGCCTCTTTTTCTAGAGATCAGATCACCTCTTATAGTCATTCCTCTACTTGATGTTATACTTCCAACACTAAAAATTGTTGTTGTGCCTTCACCTAAGCAAGAGAAGGCCTTTACTAGTCAATCTAATGAATCCTAAGAGTAGAAGAATTACTTGGAATTGAAAAGCATGCTCCAATCCTTGGGAAATGATGTGGTCAATGTCAAGAGGTAGCAGGCTTACAATAAGCCTTATCAAGCTCAGTATTAACCTTATCAAGCTAATAGGTGACCCTACAAAGGAGGTTTCGAAGGATAGGGGCAGCCTAACTATGCTACGCAGCATAATTATAATTTGAACATTGTAAGCCTTTCCAACTCCTTGGTCCTAGTTTATAATAACATGGATCAAGAGGCTGAAGGGACAATGCCTTAGAATCATTCTTTTGGACAATCCATTCTCCCAAATAATGACTTCAACCAAATGTCCAATGATCAATGGTAGTAGGTTGTTGCTCTTTTATGGTCTAAAGCATAGAGGTATCTACGCTAACAAAGCAGGAGCAACCTCCATAATGACAAGGCTCAGATCAAGGGTTAAACTAACTAAAAGCCTCAATGGTCATTAATGAGCAAGAGAAGTGTTATGCATCCAATCCATAAGCTATTCCCAGTTTGGCCCACACACCAGTCTTAGCAAACACAAGGTTCAAGAGAAGGAATATGGGTGACAATTAGGGAGATTTCAAAGAACCTCTTATCACCACTCCTTCACTGACAAAGCTAGTATAAATTACTCGCAAAACCTAGGCAAAGCCTGGGGGTATGCCAATCAACATTGTGGAGCAAATGAAGAAATCCAATGTGAGCATACCAATGTGGGACATGCTTTGCATGTCCATCAAAGTAGACATTCTTTAGGAAGGTTTGTCCAAGATGAGTGTTTCTACAACTACAAGTAAGCAACCAAGCAAGGAAGCTAAAGTCTTCACTAATGAAACCAAGAGTCCTTTGGAAGAAAGGTCAAGTAGTGTGACCAAGCCCCCTCATTCTACATCTCATTAATCATTGGTGACTCCTTGGTGCACAATTACTTGGTGGATAGTGGGGCCAACACCTCAGTCATGCCAAAGTCTATTGCTGACCAGTTGAACCTCAAGTATGAGCCACACACCAAGGGAGTCCTGTATCTTGATGGTTATTCCATAAAGCCATTAGGTATCATCAGGAATTTGAGCCTAACCTTGCATGTTTATCCTAGCATGTCAGTGATGTAAGACATGTTGATCTTGGATGTCACTCTTCACTTTGCATTATGTATTTTTAGAGAGTTCATAACCAAGATTGGGGGTTACCTTATAACATATTGGTCTTACATGGCATTTAGAACAAGGTATGGGACTAAGGTCTCAATCAACACTAAACTCATGGAACAATTACACATTAAAACCCATTATCTAGA
The DNA here is from genome assembly GCA_037957365.1 of Torreya grandis. Classification (NCBI taxonomy): domain Eukaryota; kingdom Viridiplantae; phylum Streptophyta; class Pinopsida; order Cupressales; family Taxaceae; genus Torreya; species Torreya grandis. The sequence continues at coordinate 673,661 of JARHVA010001838.1, read as the reverse complement.
TAACATAAACCTCCATTGTACCATCCTTGATGAGGATGAGTTTACAATTGGTCAAGAGCTAAATACTCATTCTGAAGAAGTTCTAGACTTGTTCTTGGATGAGCTATGGGGAGATAACCAATGTTTCAACCCTTTGGAAGGTGTTGAGGAGAAAGACATGGGTGTCTATCTGCTACATGAAGAGAATCAGCCCATGCCTTCCCTCATTGGACCTAAATAAGTCCCAAATGGTTTATGAAAGTTGTTCTTTGATGGCTCAAGGAGAAAAAATGGTACAGGTGCTGGGGAAATGTTGATTTCACCCTTAGGTAATAAGATTTTCTCTTCCTATAGGTTCCATTTAAGTTATTCTTCAAATCCAATAGAATATGAAGGCTTGATATGTGGCCTTCAATGGGCCAATAAAAGAGGAATCAAACTACTACAAGTTTATGGTGAAAATGAACTCATAGTAAACCAAGTTTGAGGCCTAAACGTTACAAATAATTCATTGATGAGGTCCTACAAAAATTGAGTGTGGGACCTAATTAAATATTTTGAGGCCTTTGACATTCAAGTTGTCCCAAGAAATTAAAACCTATATGTTGACAGGCTGGCAACTATGGGAACTCAATTTGACATTCCAAGTAGGCCAAAAGAAATTAAGGTTCAGTCACATGTCAAGGTAGTGGTGAGGCCATCAATGCCGAATAATGAATCCCACTAGCTAGTTTTCTAGAGTGACAAATAAATTGATTGCTTCTTACAGTAGGAAGCTGAGTTCTCCAGCTAAGCTAAATTATAGCATCAATATGAGGATCAGATTGTTCAACCGAAGTCAAACAAACTTCCTAAGGTGTTGGTTATACTTGAGGGCATTTTTCATGAAGGAGACCATATGAGGAAAGACAAGGTAGTAATATCAATTGATAAAGAAAACTATGAGAGTGTCCTCATCTTTAAGGACAAGCTTCTCAATCTCAGGAAGGTAAGCAACAAGGCTGAGAGGCATGCCTTCATATCCCTTTACCAAGAGTATGTAGACATTTTTGCTTGGGAGTATAATGACCTTAAAGGTTTTGATCCTAAGTTAGCTCAACATACCATAGAGTTGAAAGCTAATGCCAAGCATGTGAGGCAAAAGTAGAGGCCCATTAACCTTAAGATTAAAGAGTTGATGAGGAAGGAGCTAACCAAGTTGATCAAGTCTAGGATCATCTTTCCCATCAAACATTCATCATGGGTAGCCAACTTGGTGCATGTAAGAAAAAAGAGTACGGAGATTAGGATTTGTGTGGACTTTAAAGATTTGAACAAAGTCTCCTTAAAGGATCACTACCCTCTACCATCCATGGAGAAACTTCTCCAAGTAGTTATAGGATCAGAATGTTTCTCTCTGTTGGATGGATTTTTTGGCTATAACCAAGTCTAGATGAAAGATGAAGATTGGTAGAAGACTCCCTTCACCACCAAATGGGGCACATATGCATACCAAAATATACCCTTTGGTCTATCAAATGCTGATGCAACTTTCTAAAGAGCCATGGACATGGATTTCCAGGGGTTGCTAAACTAAATGGTGTTGGTTTACTTGGATGACATCATAGTTTTCTCTAAGAATGTTGAAGAGCATATGGACCACCTAAGGTTTATTTTTTAAAGGTGTAAAGAGTATGGGATTTCTTTGAATCCTAAGAAGTGTATTTTTATCATGCATGAAGGCAAGCTGCTAGGCCACACCATCTCAAAGGAGGGGCTATCCATTAATCCTGAGAGAAAAAGTGCCATCTTGGCCTTATCACTACCCAAACATAAGAAGGGACTCCAAAGTTTCCTTGAAAAGATAAAATTTGTGAGAAGATTTATCCCTGGTTTTGTAAGTTTGGTCAAACCCATCACTGCTGTACTGAAAAAGAACCAAGTGTTCACTTGGTCAAATGAAGGCAAGTCAACATTTGAAGTTAGCAAGCAAGCCATTGCTCAAGCACCCACACTTATGATTCCTAATTTCTTAAGGGATTTCATATTGTATGCTTTTGAAAACATTGATAATATATCAACCATGTTGATGCAAAAAAATGGTGAAGGACTTGAGCAACCATTAGCATTTTTTAGTCAAGGGCTTGAAGAGTATGAGGTGAGATATACCTTTGTATAAAATCAAGTCCTTGTAGTAGCAAGGAGTCTTAAGAAGTTCAGGGCAATGCTATCCATCAAAAAAATCCACCTTATGGTGTCTCATTCTAGGGCAAGAGACTTCCTTCTTAACAAGGATTTGAGTGAAAAAAGAACTGGTTGGATTACTAAAGTCATGGAGTACGATGTGAAGATAAAGGTCACTAAGCTAGTTAGAGGTAAAGGCTTATGTGAGCATATGGTTGATGCCTTTCATGAAGACAAAGAGGTCATCTTGGTAACATAAGATAACCTATAAGCAGATGTACCTCCACCTCACACTAGTTGGATCCATGATATGATGCACTTTCTACTAACAAGTGAATGCCCTCAAGGTATAGACAAAGTAAAAAAAAAGGTATTTTAGACTTCAATCCATACCTTGTGCTTTAGTTGATGTAGTTTTGTTCAAAAAAGACCTCAATTGAGTGATCCTGAGGTGCATAGATGATGATCAAGTAGCCAAGCTTTTGGAGCATTTCCATGATGGGCCTACAGATGGTCATTTTGCTCCAAGGACTACTACAACAAAGAACATGAGGGATAGTTGAGTCCATAAATAAAAATTTGCTAAGGATTATCAAGAAGACCATGAAAGAGAATTAGAGGATGTGGCACACCAAGGTGAAGATAGCCTTGTGAGCTGATTGGGTAACTCCTAAAGCTACTATTGGCAATTCTCTATATGTTCTAGTATATAGAAGGGAGGCCAAGTTACCCATTTCCCTTGAGTTTCCTACACTAGAGATAGCCCATTAGCTGGAAGTGTTGGAAGATAAACCCATGAATGTGAGATTGACATAACTCACAGAGCTTGAGGAGATAAGGGACCTTGTAATGAATATGTTGGAGGTACATTAAGCTCAAGTCAAAAAGGATTTTGACAAGAGAGCTACAACAAGGAATTTTAAGGAAGGAGACTTGGTTCTCAAATGGGACTCAAAAAAGGCCAAACCAAGTAACCATGCCAAGTTTAACAGCTTGTGGAGTGGCCCTTATTTGATCTATGGATGAAAACAACTTAACACTTTTTAGCTCACCCAACTAGATGGGGAGGTATTACCCATTCTAGTCAATGGGATTCATCTAAAGCCATGTTATTAGAAGAGTTACAAAAGTTTTAAGTTATTGTACATTTCTAATAGCTTTTCATGTTTTTCTCTAAGTGCTTTGCTCACATTTGTTTTAGTTGAGTGTTTTCCCTTCCCTAAGTGCTTTGGGCATAGTTTATTTCATTTCAATTATTCTTTTTGCTTTAAGGGAGATTTATAGAAAAAGTTGGCTTCATATAAAAGTAGTGACTCCATGCCCAATGGATCGAACAAAGCAAATGAGCTGGGTTCTCAAGCATAACAGGCATGCTTCCCTACAAATTGCTAGAAATGTTGGCCATTTTTTACCCACATATCAAAAATTACCTAAGTATGAAAAAGGGAGATTTCAGGCAAGGAAATAGAAAGTCTTTGGGAGGACTTTGGGTTTTCTAGCAGTGACAACTTTGGGTTTCTGAGGGCACAATGTAAATCAGGTTTCTAATAATGCTTAACTTCTAAATGTTTTATAAGTAGAAGTAATTCAAGTTTATGAACCTGAATTACTCATGGATAGTGTATTTTGGGTTCTCCAAGGAACACTACTTGATTAATTCATAATTTTTGAGTAGTCAGAAACTTGAAATAAATAAAAGGGCTTGACAAACCTGATTTGGTCTTAAAAAATAATGCTTCTTACATTCTTCAAGGGACAAGTCTCTTAAATTTTTTTAAAGGGCATTTTCAAGATGTCAAAGGGCCTTTTTAAGGCAAAAGGTACTCTTCAATTTTTTTTAAGGGTCTTTCAAGATCTCGAAGGTACACTTTAACTTTTTTGAAGTGCTTTTTTTTCTTCTCCAAGTGAACAGTTACAATTTTCTCGAAGGGTATGTTACCCTTCAAAAAGACCATTTCAAAATTCCTGAAGGGTATCTTTCCCTTCAGGAGGATCATTTGTGAAATTCTAAAGGGACACACAGAAAGCCTGAAGGGTCTCTTACCCTTTATAAAAGTCCATTGTGAAAAGCTCGAAGGGTAGTTTCTGAAGACAGACATGGACAAAAAGTTCAAAAGAATTCCTTCAGACAAATTGTCCAAATAAATTCCTTTGGGAGACTTGCTATAAATAAATAAGTCGATAAGGAAACCCAAGACCAAGTGTCCAAAGGAAACGATGGGCCAATGGATGTTAAAATCAGGAGAAGTAGCTAACCATTAGAAGTAATTAGGTTTTAAAATATTGAAGTCTTAAGGCTTTGGAAATAACAAAGTGAGAAGACTTTAAGATGGATAATCCTAAAGTAAGTAGGCTTAAAGAACCTAAATTACTCTGCATAGATTAAATTGGGTTTCTCTAAGAACTCTACTTTAAAATATTTATAAGTGAAGGATCTGGTAAAGTTTAAATTTGGAGAGGCCAAAGAGCTCAAATTACTCTACATAGAGTAAATCAAGATTTTCTAAGTACTCGACTTAAGTTAGGTCCAACAACATAAGAATCATGATGCAATGAATGGAAAGCTACCACATGGCATAACTAGAGCAAAAAGTGCCACTCAGTAAAGGACAAGTGGCACAAGGATGATCGATAAATATGAGAGGGTCTAAGCGGCTGGTCGATGGAAGTTATGAAGGCTCTCATCTGCCATGGTTCACTACCCACAATCATCATTCGACGCTTAAATGTGTCATGCTAAGAAGAGACATTTTAGTTGCTTATAACATGACTTTTTAGACATGCCAAAGAAAAACTAAAAGATGGGAGGGGCTTGAGATTATTTTCTAGTGAACCTGAGTAACACATTAAGGGCAATAAGGAAGTACAATGTGAGTGTTCCCACCATCTATGACTTCTTCTTTCTTCCCCTTCTCTCTTCCCCCTTATCCATTTAAATATAAGCCTTGGAACCAAGCAAATTATCCCTACACTGGTGATAGAATCACTCTACAAAAATTATTATGTAATAGACCTTTGAAGCAATAAATATTATTTTAGCTATCTCTTTGTCTAAAAATTGTGTTGAGTTAGCTTGTGCAAAATAACAGTGTGAAGAAGCATCCTTCCAACCTTATTGTCCTTATTTTTTGCTTATTTTTAGGTGTTTTCCAGTTATTTATAGGTTTGAACTTGAGATTTTCTACCATTAATGGATGCTTAATGTGGATTTATAAATCCCTCTTTGCTTCACATATGGTTCAATGAGCCTAGTTTATGAAATATTTATGCAAGTTAGTTGGTTAGGAGGTTGTGTAAGTAAACTTATCTTATGTTGAATCAGTTTCATTCCCCAAGCCAAGTGGATCACTTACTTTTGATGCATCACCTCCCTTAGCTTATATTTCTTTTCAAGTAATCCTCTTATCCCTTTTGCTTATGCTGATAATAGATTTTAGTGTGAGATCAAGAGTTAACGTGAAGCAAAAGTGAAGCACCTAAGGAACTAGCCTCATAAAAAAACATAGAGGTTCAAACTCACCATAGGATACCCACATCCTAAGGTTGCCCCCATGTTTATAGCTGGAAGTGAGGGAGCCTAAATAACTCTCTCATAAGGGTGCAATTCCAAGCTATAATAGTGCTAATGAAAGTTATTGGGTGGTCACACCCTTTAATTTTATGAGTTAACACTACAACCACAGTGTGATCAGATGTAAAGGAGTAGAGGTAGAAGTCCCATTAAAAATTAGGACTTATAAGGACTAGATCTTAACTAATGACCTTTTTGATATCTTTAAATGCCTTTCTAAAATCCTCATTCCATGTGACTTTGGCATCCTTCTTTAGCATGTCATTCAGTGGTTTGACTATTTATACAAAATCATAATTAAACTTTCTTACAAAATTAATTTTACCAAAGAATGACTTTATCTCTTTTTTACTATTTGGAGGCTCTATTCTAGATATGGCCTCCACCCTTTTAGGGTCTATAGAGATCTCATTTTTGGTTATAACATGACCCAATAACTTTCCTTCAGTCACATAAAAGATACTTTTCTTAGGGTTCAAGGAAATGCCATACCTTTTGCATCCTTCAAAAACTCTTAAATGCATGAAGTGATCTTCTCTATTTTTAAGAAAAACTGTTAGATCATCCAAATAAATAATGATGCATTTACCTATCAGGCCTTGGAAGGCATGTTCCATATATATTTGAAAGGTGGCTCTTGCATTGATGAGTCCAAAGGGCATTATTTTTTAAGCAAAGGTCCTCCACTTTGTGGTGAAAGTGATCTTCATTTTATCCTCCCTATCAACCAATACTTGGTTATACCCTAAAAAGCCATCAAGAAAGGACATCATAACTAATTTTGAAACAACTTGAATTACTTGGACTAGGGAGGAAAGGGGGTAGTTGTCCTTCTCTAATGCTTTATTCAAATTTGTGAAGTCTATACAAAGTCTAATCTCACCATTCTTCTTCCTGATTGGCACCAAATTAGCCACTTAGGTAAAGTGCCTAATGGGGAAGATTATCCTAGCATCTAGATGTCTCTTAACCTCTTTAAAGATCATTGGTTCTAATATAGGGTTTACAGGACTTTGTTTCTACCTGAATGGTTTGCATCTCTCCTTAAGGGGTATAATATGTGTGATGACTCTTGGATAAAATATCTTTAAGTCATCATAGTACCATGTTATGACATCTCTGTATTAGACAAGGAGTTCCTTATATTTCTTGTTCTTGATGTTTGTACATGCCTTCCCAACATTTACCAGCTAAGGATGATTATGAAGGCTTAGATCAATAGTATTATATTCCTTCCCATTTACCTTGGAAACCTTGGAAGTATTAGCAAGTTTGTCTTGAACAAAAAGTATTTCTAAAACAATCACCCCCTTTGGAATTTTGTTTTCATTCAACTAAATGACCTTGCCATCAAATTTATCTTACCTAGATGTAGTTTCATTAGCTTCATCAACAATGTGAGCATCAAATGCTCCATAATTGGTTTTGAAATACAATATCTAATAATTATCATTGAAGACTTGAAAGTGATAATGCTGTTAGGTACTGAAAGATAAGGGATCAGATCAATGCTAAAATTTGGAGAATCTTGGTGGGGTATGAGGTTGGCGGTAGTAGATGCCAACCCATTAGCAGCTTGGTTTTATTACCTTGGGATGGAAATGATGTTGAAGGTATCAAAGGATTCTATCAAGTCCCATACCCTAAACTTATATATTTTTAAGTATGAGAGTTTACATTGGTATTTGTTTCTTACCTAGTTGACCACTAATTCTGAATCCCCATAAACTAGTAGTTCTTTGACCTTGTTTTTTATGGAAAATTATAAACATAAGACAAGTACTTAATACTCAATAACATTGTTAGTACAAGGGAATTGGAGCATATAGAAATCATGATAATTTTTATTAGTGGGATCGGTTAAGACAACACTAACCCCTGATCCAACACTACACTTAACACCATCAAAATGCAATTTCCATAATCCAGGAACACCCTGAGCATTCTTGTGTTCACATATATTATCAATTTCTAGGGTGAAGACCCCTAAGTATGAGTTAATTATGTTAACCCTCTCATTTACAATAGTGTACTCAGTTATCATATGCTTCATTGTTGGTTCTCTCTCAACCTTGATTTAATTGGGGACCCCCTTCCAAGGTAGCCATAAATGTGAGCAGTCTATAGACATGTAATAATTCAAAGCCTTGGAATATTCCTTACTTAAAATATTCCATAAAAATCAGGTATTTGAACCACTTAATATCAATGAATTATTGTATCCTAGGCTCAGAAGTTAGTTGCATATGAACATTTAATAATTCTCCTACAACCTTAACTCTAGATTTGTCCAATTGGGTGACAACCCTATCAGATATTATAAGTGTTAAACCAAGTTACTTTCATATACTTACATGCATGATATTTATAGATCCTCCTAGATCTAATAAGTAATTATGCAAGTATTTACCAAACATCCTCAGTTTTGGCTTTATGCACAGTTACATTGGCATGATCAGTCTTGGGTGGATTGATGTGCTTATTTGACAAGGATTCCAACAAGAGGTCCTTCTACTCTATAATATATGTGAGTTCATGTAGTGTGATATTATCATTTATATTCTTCATTTCCTCAACTATGTTATACCTTGGTTTATTATAAGAACTAGAAATTTCAACATTGGTTTTAGAAGTACTCCCTTTTGGTGGCTCTGTATTTTTGCTTGAAGAGGTATCAAGAGGAGTTATAAAACCATTTGGAGGTATTGAGGTAGTCAAAGGCTACCTCTACTCTCTATTATTCAAGGGGTAGGTCTTTTACAAGAACTGCTGAAAGGCCTAGACTTCTTCAAGGATCTCATCAGGCTCATTTTCCTCTTGAAAGGGGAAGTCAAAGGTGTCCACCATGAAGGCCTACTCAGATGGCTTATATCGAGATGAAATTGCACAACCTTCCTTGTTAGGGACTAATTCAAATGTATTTAACTCCTATTGGAAAGCCTTAAAGGCTTTTCAAAATTACATACAATCAATTTCACCATGCTTGGTTGTGCAATGCACCCTACAATAGTTAGGGAATACAATATTAGCAAGATTAATGTCCATATACTGGAAGATGGTTCATTAGCCTTGTTATTTTGAAAACTATCATTCTAGAATATGTTGCTCAGCCTATTAAACCTTTGAAATGAGAAATTATTACTAGAGTGCTCTCTGATATTGCCTACTTATTTCTTCAACTGAAGGAAATTAGTGCATAATTTTTGAACCATTTTTAAGATAGACTCATTATCATTTTTTTGGAGTTTCAAAATTATGCACTTGATTGTTGTTAGCACCTGTAGTTGGTACTAAATCTCATTGATCACCTACATTAAAGCCATAAGTAGGATGACTCAAGAATCCTAGATGTTGACTTGGGGCTGCATGACTTAAGGGAAATTGATTTAAGTTTGGAAGTTAGATTAACACTAGGAGATTTTGGTTATTGTTAGGGAACAAGTTCATCACAAGCATATGTGGGTTAACATTTGGGACTGAGTAAGCCATTTTCCCCTGGGGTTGCATTTGATCATTAATGGTCACTGATTTAGAGTAGGCCTGGGCTAATGAATCTATAGTTGGGATGGATCTTTTCAATAATACAAAGGTCATAGGATCCACTACATCTTTGTAGATCTCTAAATTTAGAACATCATCAAGCTTATAAGGCTCTATGATTTTTCTATACATCTTTTGAAATCTAGCATTAAATAACCTGAGAGGCTCACTGACATCACTTCTAATAGTGGTGAATTGATGGTAAATAACATAGGGACCAGCAATCATACCAAATTAATTAATGAACACATTATTGAAATCATTCCAACTTGTAATGTAATTATCAGGCAATTTTAAAAACCACTCATAAGCTGCATCTTTAAAAGTAAAAGGAAATAACCTACATGTTACATCCTCATGTATGACATTAAGTAGCCTTAAGGAATATTTAAAATACTTTATGTGTTCCTCAACAATTATTATTCCAATTAGACTAAATGTAGGTAAATATTTCTTAAGATTCCTTGGGAGATCATGAACTAACCCTGCTACATTAATTGAAGAACACCCCAACCATGCCATACCTACATGAAGGTCAAAGTCACAGGTACCTTGAAGAGGTGAGGTTGGAAGAGACTTGGATCTCCTTCATCTACCTTTATCATGTCTGGCTCTCCTATGTACCTCGAGCTCAAGTAAAGGTTCTCTGGTTAATGAGTGTGATCTTGTTCTAATCTTGGGCAATTCTAGCTTGAAATTCAAAGATCCTACCTAAAATATGATGTGTCAAGTTAACTTTTATGAAGAATGAGAGTTAGACCTGCACATTGAGTTTATTTTGTAAAGGTGGTATGAAAATTTACAAAGGACATTGATATTTAATTAAATTAGCTCCAACGTGCACCCAACTACGTAAATATGGTCTATCTTTGCAAGTCTAAGACTAAATAAACTTAGATCTTTGAAATATATGCCCACATTTGATCAAAATGAATCGTTCTAACCTCAGGGACTATGGATTTTCAAAGTTAAAGCTAAATTTACTAGAAACAAGCACTAATTCTCAAATAACTTTAAAGAAAATACAAAGGGGTAATGGAAACAATAAAGATCAATGATCTTTATACTTATAAGTAAAGAATTCACTTAAAAACATGATGATATACTAATATTTAGGCAAAACAAGACTTAGATCAATAAGGATTAAAAAAAAAATTGGCCCTCCTTTTAGCACCAGTGGGAGTTGTCTTGTTGATGCTTATAAATGTACCATAGGTGCCCTTAGTGTATAGAGAACACTTCTCATTTTAGAATTTAGAAAATTCAAAGCACAAGTTGTAGGTTTTGACAATCTGGTTGCCTATGGTGAAATAGCAGTAGAGTAAGATAATTGCTCCACTATATTTATATAATTTGGTGGTTGGGAGACACCTTGGCCAGTTCTTTGTGAATATTTGTTAATACTTAGTGAGTTACATTCCTAATTTAAGCTACAGACTAATCTAAGTGGATATTTATAATGTGGCTAAAACTAAAGTGGTCATGGTGTTAAAAAGGAGCAAAGAGAAGGGTAGGGTAGAAAAGAATTGAGTGATTTCCAATTTTAGTCCTAAACATTATGAAAAAGTATCAATGGCAACTGAATACACTTTTATCAAATATATAATGCAACATAAATTAAGCTCAAATCTCACTATATATCAGACAAACTTCAAGGAAAAATATTTAAGAATCACAAGTAATAACTAGGTCTACTTGAGGGATTTACCACTATAGTCAAATAGTAATTGCACATCTGAATACAGACCAAAATGAAATGAAGTAGAACCTAATATCTTTCAACTAATCTATCATAGGCACAAATCAGAAACACTATGATTAAAGAATGTTATTCAGATTTTAAAGACACTATTCAAAATCAAGACCTCTAATAACAATTGAGAGAAAATCTATATTATCAATTAACACATCAAAAATGGACAATCCATGCAGAATTCCTTGATTCTATTAATTGTTTCAAGTATATAAAATTTTCTAAAAAAACTCTCTCTCTTTACAATGGTCATACATGCATTTATAGGAAGACTAGGCAGTATATCGGTCAACTAAAAAATACAAGTATACAAAGATAGGGATAGTTGTCCTTACAAGTTCTAAAATACAAGTGATTTTCTAAATTGTACTAACCTAAAGGCAAATATGCTAACAAACAAGCATATGCTTTTACAATGGGAACTCTACTTTAAAATGTTACAAAACTTTTACAAAATAGAATATGCTCAATTTGATGGTGGGGCTCCTGGTTGTTGCTGTTGGAGTATGATCATAGCTCTTCCATGTTATTTATCTATTAAGTCCACATCCATAGAAAGATTCATGATTTGTTCTTCCTCTTGATCTGCCAGGTCATCAAATTATTTGTCATTTCTATCCATGGCTTCTTTGATACTCCTGGCTTCATTTATTCTTTCCCTTGCATTGAGTATCATGCCCAAGATTTTTTTGTTTTCACCTCTAGATATGCCTTAGCCTTTTCCTCTAATTTCCTAGGTTACCAAAGTAGCCCTATGCTTGAATTCCACATCACTAATGATCGTAAGGGCATTGGGTTATGTAGGCTCTGTAAGCATGGTCCCAAGAAGTTGTTCATTTATTTCAATTAGTTCTTTATCTTATTTTAGGACCCTTTCCATGTCATTATTCCATGCACTCAAACTCTGAACCTTTTCAATCACATTTTCTAGAATTATGCTCAAATGCCCCAAATTGTTGGTCCTGAAATTTTGGATATGCTTCTTTGCCCAAATATTGAGGAGTTGAGCTATTTTATCCTCAGAGGGCTACCACTGGGTGACTAGACTCTTGGATAGTTCACATTATCCTTCTAATACACCTTGCCTTAATTTCATCGACTTCAGTTACTCAAACATGTCATAAAATGACTTATCAATTAGATTGATTATTGTATCTGACACTAATAGAATTGCCTATTTTTCCAAGTTTTATTTCTATCTTTCCAAGTTCTAGATCCTTTGCTTCATACCTTGGACTCCATCTTTAACTTGTGATATTCCACATCTTCCTCATGAATTGTAGCCCCTCCAAGCTATTGGCCACCCACTAGGGTTAGTCCTACAAATGTTTCCACCTTCTGAAAGGTGAATTCTTCTATCATGACCACAACTTTTTTAGTTGTTATTCTTTCCAACCCAGCTGTCTCAGGGTTGAAATGGATAGTAGTGATTGGTTCCTTAAATTGGGGAGGTTGTGAGACCTCCACACTTGAGCTAGTAGATGCTCTCAAAGAATCTATCTTCTTTCCTTTTCTCCCTTCAATGACCTCAATTCCTCTTTCTTCCTACTATTTATTATAGCCCTTATCTAAGGCTTCATATCATCTTATATTCCCACATTAGTGACCCTTGTCATGGCACCAGAATGAGAAAGAGAGGGGATCTTTTGCAATTTTCCATAGATGAACCAGTCAGGAATGACTGGTCCATGAATTGAAAATTCATCTCTAAATATATTGACTTCACTAGTGGGATGAGTAAAGGTCAATCTGGGCTTCTTCCTTGGTCTTACTAGGACCAAAGCCAATTCTACATTCCTCTACTCTTGAGGTGCCACAAGGATTAGCTCCTTTCCTATTATTTCCTCTTAAGGGTACTCCCCTCCAACTGAGCCATAGGACTCTACAAGTTCCTTGAGGGAACTCTCAATTGTCTCTTCTGGTGATCTGAGCAATATTTCAAGTGATAATTTAGGTGACAGTTCTACCCCAATTTGTGACAGAACTTTTGGGAGCCATAAATTCTGCACTATAGCTTCGTTTGACTTCTAGTTTGAACCGTTAGAAAGCTAAGAATGAGGGAAACACCAAGAGATGGCACTAAGATTTTTTCCATGAGTTTTGACCCACAAAAATTAAGTAGAAGTGCCCTAAATTTCACTTTTAGTAGTGCAGCCTAAAAATAGCAAGTTTTTTAAAATAGTAATCCCTCCAATTTTATATTGTTTTAAATTGTAGAAGTCAAACCACTTAATCTCCTTCGAGATTGGTGACCTTCCACATCCTCTTCCTACCTTAAAAATATGTATAAATGAATATATAACCTGAAATGTGAGTCAAAACAATTTAATCACTTTTTCTCTCGGTGGAATTTATATATCCCTACATTTGAAGGCAAAATCAATGCTGATGTATTAAAAAATTGGTTGGATCAATGATCTTCCTATTTTTATATAAATAAATTCATCGATAAAGAGAAGATCACTTTTGCTCTTCTGCAAGCATCATTACCTATCAAAAATTGGTGGGAAGTGTACAAGAAGAGATTCAATATGGATGATATTGGTCTTGAGGTGGAATCTACCTGGGATGATTTCATAAAAGCTGTAAAAAAAGAATACTACCCCATTGGAGCACATGATGATCTGTATATAGAGTGGTAACAACTTCGCTAAGGTAAGGAACACTTTTTTCAATATTACACTAACATTTTTATTCTTTATCTGTGAGATTGGGCATCCATAAAAGTGAGAAACATAAGGTTCTCAAATATCGTGGTGGACTACAATGATATATACGAGGAGAGATGGAACTCTTGAATCTAGAGATCCTCGATGAGGCATACAAGTTTATGGTGAAGATTGAGTAGAAGCATAGAAGAATGAATACAAAGAGTCAACCTACAAAATGGAAAAGTGATAAAGAAGGTCAAACACGAGGCAAAAATTAGAAGAAAAAGGAAGGGAAGACTAAGAAATGGGGTGATTATCAAAAATCTAGAATGCACTTCAAAGAAGAATGTTGAGCCATCAAGTCCCTAATTTCTAAGTCACAATCCTCAACATCTAATACTCTACCTCATACACACCCTATAGTTGAAGAGGATGAAGAAGATATTATAGATGCTGAGCTTAATGCCATCATTTCTTCATCATGGACCCATGAGGAGAGGCTAGATGATAAGGAAAGGTTGTTTCACTCTAAGTTATGGGTGAAATGTAAACCTCTGCATTTCATATTTTATAGTGAGAGTCAAAAAAATTTAATCTCTGTTAATATTGTGAAAAGCCTAGAGTTGTCCATGAAGCCTCATCTAAAGCCATACAGTATTGGATGGTTGAGTCTAAGGAAAAACCTCTGTGTCACCCATAAATCTGTTCTCTCATATGCAATAATACCTTTCCAAAATGAGGTCTTATGTGATGTGATCAATCTAGATGTTTGTCATGTACTCTTTGGTCAGTCATTCATGTATGATAAACATGACATCTATAAATTGAGAACTCAAAAGATCACCCTCACTCTTAGAATACAGTGATACAGGATACCAGAGGTACCACCTTATACGTTTATCTCCCTGATTAGTGCCAAGAAATTTGTTCTCATGGTGGTCAAGCCATAGGTATTCAAAAGGGCTGATGTTGTAACCTTGACTACACAATAACAAAAGCAAATAGATACCAATATAAAGAAGTTCATAGCCTTCTATCCATAGACTGATGGTCAGATAGAAATGGTGAACAATCGAACCCTACACAGCCTCACAAAGCATAGCTCCATAAAACATAGTCTATTCCAAGTGTGCATCAAGAATAAAATCAAAATTAAACTGCCACACTCGATTAAAAATATTGATGTAATGGGGACCATTACTTCTCAAAGAGGGAGGAATGATCTGAGAAACATTTTAGGTGATAATTTAGGTGACGGTTCTACCCCAATTGGTGCTAGAACTTCTGAGAGCCATAACTTTTGCACCATAGCTCTGTTTGACTCCCTGTTTGAACCATTGGAAAGATAAGAATGAGAAAAACACCGTGAAATGGCACTGATATTTTATATATGAGTTTTGACTCATGGAAATCAAATAGAAGTGCCCCAAATTTTAATTTTAGTAGTGTAGTCTAAAAATAGTAAGTTTCTAAAAATAGTAATTCCTCCAATTCTATATTGTTGTAAATCATATAAGTCAAACCACTTAATCTCCTTTGAGATTGGTGACCTTATATATCCTTCTCCTACCTTCAAAATATGTATAAATAAAAATCTAATCTAAAATAGAAATCAGACATCTCTTCTCAGAGATAGGCATATGTTTGTGTCTACAAATTTGATCAATAATTTCTCTGAAATAGCATTGTTATAATTGTGTTCTTATTTCTTGAAATTTTTTTCAACCAAAGATTTTGAGTTTTAGATCAGTGGTATCAAATTTATTTTTATTGAGAGTATATGATCACGAGGATGAGGTCATACTACAAGAAGCTTGGGTAGAAAACAACAAAGCTTCCAAACTATCCATCTATTCACTCCAAATGACATTAAATGGTAGATAACATCAAGAGATTTGATCCTTTCAAGAAAATGGTGAATGAAGCCATCTAAAAATAGAAAACATAGATGCTATAACAATTTACCCAAATTCTTTAACAAATCTTGATGGGAAATTTTGGCTCCTCATCTGCACCTCCACATCCTTTCAGTGCCCCAACACCCTTCAAGGTTCAGGTGAATTTTGATATCCCTATATTTGAGGGAAAAATCAATGCTAATGTAGTAGAAAATTGGTTGGATTAATTAGCTTCCTACTTTTTTGTAAATAAATTCACCGATAAAGAGAAGATCACTTTTGCTCTTTTGAAAGAATCATTGCCAGTTAAAAATTAGTGGAAAGTGTATAAGAAGAGATTAATTACTAATGATATTGGCCTTAAGGTGGAACCTACCTGAAATAATTTCATAGAAGATGTAAAGGAAGAATACCACCCCATTGGAGCATATGATGATCTGTATATATAGTTGCAACAACTTCAATAATGTAAGAAATAGTTTGTTCAAGACTACACTGACATTTTTTAATCTCTATATACAAGATTGGACATCTAGAAAAGTGAGATAGATAAGGTTCTCAAATATCATGGTGGAGTACAATGGTATATATAGGGGGAGATGGAACTCTGCAATCTGGAAACCCTTGGTAAGGCATACAAGTTCAAAGGTAAGATTGAGTAGAAGCATGTAAGAATGAATACAAAGAGTCAACCTATAAGATGGAAAAGTGATAAAGAAGGTCAAACTCAAGGCCAAAATTGGAAGTGAAAGGAAGAGAAGACTGGGAAATGGTGTGACTACGACAAATCTGGAATGCACTCCAAAGAAGAATGTCAAGCCATCAAGTCCCTACTTTCTAAGTCACAATCCAAAACATCTAATACTCTACCTCATACACACCTTAAAATTGAAGAGGATGAAGAAGATATTTTAGATGTTGAGCCTGATGCCATCGTTACTTCATCATGAACCCATGAGGGGAGGCTAGATGACAAGAAAATGTTGTTTCACTTTAAGTTATGGGTGAAAGATAAACCTCTATATTTCATTCTTGATAGTAAAAGTCAAAAGAATTTAATTTTTGTTAATGTTGTGAAAAGCCTAGAATTGTCTATGAAGCCTCACCCAAAGCCATACAATATTGGATGGTTGAGTCTAAAAATAAACCTCTTTGTCACCCACCAATGTCTTCTCTCATATGCAATAAAACCTTTCCAAGATGAGGTCTTATGTGATGTGGTCAATCTAGATGTTTGTGATGTACTCTTTGGTTAGTTATTCATGTATGATTGATATGGCATATATGAATCAAGAACTCAAAGGATCACCCTCACTCTTGGAACATGGTACTATAGGGTACTAGAGGTACCACTTTCTACATTTGTCTCCATGATTAGTGCTAAAAAATTCATTCTCATGGTGGTCAAGCCACAAGAATCCAAAAGGGCTGATGTTGTAGCCTTGACTACACAAATAATAAAACAAAAGCAAATAGATACCAAGATGAAGAATTTTATGGTGTTCCATTAATAGAATGATGGTTAGACATAAAGGGTGACCAATCAGGCCCTACACAGCCCCATAAAGCACAGTTATATAAAGCATAGTCCATTCCAAGTATGCATCAAGAATCAAATTAAAATATAATTACCAAAATTGATGAAAAATATAGATGTAATGGAGAGCATTGATTCTCAAGGAGGGAGAAATGATTTGAGCAATATTTTAGGCAGTAATTTAGGTGATGGTTCTACCCCAATTGGTGGAAGAACTTTTGGGAGCCATAACTTTTGTACCATAGCTCCGTTTGACTCCCCATTTGAACCGTTGGAAAGATAATAATGAGGGGAACACCATAAAATGGCACTGAGCTTTGTTTAATAGGTTTTTACCTTTGAAAACCAAATGAAATTTCTCCAAATTTAAATTTTTATAATGTAGTCAAAAAATAATAAGTTTTTAAAAATAGTAATTCCTCAAATTCTATATTATTGTCAATCATGGAAGTCAAACCACTTAATCTCCCTCAAGATTAGTGACCTTCCACATCCTCCTCCTACCTTCAATATATATATGAAGATATAACCCAAATTAGAAATCAGACATCTCTTCTTAGAGATAGGCATATGTTTAAGTCTACAAATTTGATCAATAAGACATCTCTTCTCAGAGATAACATTATTATAATTGTGTTCTTATTTCTTGAAATTTTTTTCAACCAAAGCTTCTGAGTTTTGGATCAATGGTATCAGATCAGTTTGACTTGAGAGTGTATGATCCTGAGGACTAGGTTAGGCTACAAGAAGCTTGGGTATAAAATAATAGAGCTTTCAAACTATCCATCCATTCACTCCAAATGATCTCAAATGGTAAACAACACTAAGACATCTGATCCTTTCAAGGAAATAGTGACTGAAGCCTTCCAATAATAGTAAGCATAGATGCTAAAATAATTTGTCTAATTTTTAAAAAAATCTCAATAGAAAATTTTGACTCTTCATTTATACCCCCACATCCTTTCAGTGCCCCAACACCTTTCAAGATTCAAGTGAATTTTGATATCCCTAAATTTGAAGGTAAAATCAATGTTGATGCAGTAAAAAATTAGTTGGCTCAATTGTCTTCCTATTTTTCTATAAATAAATTCATCAATAGAGAGAATATCACTTTTGCTCTTTTGAAAGCATCATTGTCTGTCAAAAATTGGTGAGAAGTGTACAAGAAGAGATTCAGTATGGATTATATTGGCCTTGAGGTGAAAACTACCTAGGATGATTTCATAGAAGCTGTAAAGGAAGAATACTACCCCATTAGAGTATATGATGATCTGTATATACAGTGGCAATAACTTCACTAAGGTAAGGAATAGTCTATTCAAGATTACACTGACATTTTTCATTCTCTATCTATGAGATTGGGCATCTAAGAAAGGGAGAAAAACAAGGTTTTTAAATATCATGGTGGACTACAATGGTATATATGGGGGGAGATAGCACTCTTCAATCTAGAAACCCTCGATGAGGTGTACAAGTTTGTGGTGAAGATTGAGTAGAAGCATGGAAGAATGAATATAAAGAGGCAGCCTAAAAAATAAAAAAATGACAAAAAATGTCAAATACGAGGCCAAAATTGAAAGAAAAAGGAAGGGAAGTTTGAGAAATAGTGTGATTACCATAAATATGGAACTCACTCCAAAGAAGAATGTCGAGCCATCAAGTCCCTACTTTATGAGTCATAATCCTCAACATATACTTCTCTACCTCATACACACCCTATAGTCAAAGAGGATGAAGAATAGATTATAGATGTTGAGCTTGATGCCATCATTGTTTCATCACGAACCCATGACGAGAGGCTAGACAACAAGGAAAGGTTGATTCACTCTAAGTTATGGGTGAAAGGTAAGCCTCTGTATTTCATTCTTGATAGTGGGAGTCAAAAGAATTTAATCTCTGTTAATATTATGAAAAGCCTAGAGTTGTCCATGAAGCCTCACCCAAAGCCATTAAGTATTGGATGGTTGAGTCCTGGGAGAAATCTCTATGTCACCCACCAATGTCTTCTCTCATATGTAATAAAACCTTTATAAAATGAGGTATTATGTGATGTGGTCAATCTAGATGTCTATGATGTACTCTTTGGTTAGCCATTCATGTATGATCGACATGGCATCTATGAATCAAAAAATCAAATGATCATTCTCACTCTTGGAACATGGTGCTATAGGGTACTAGAATTACCACTTTCTACATCTGTCTCCTTGATTAGTGCCAAGAAATTCATTCTCATGGTGGTCAAGCCACAGGAATCAAAAAGGGTCGATGTTGCATCCTTGACTACATAAAAAACACAATAATAGAAGCAAATAGATACCAAGCTAAAGAAGTTCATGACCTTCCATCTATAGACTGATGATTAGATAGAAATGGTGAACAATCAGGGCCTACACAGCCTCACAAAGCACAATCCATTCAAAGTATGCATCAAGAATTAAATCAAAATACAACTACCACACTTAATGAAAAATCTTGATGTAATGGGGACCATTGCTTCTTAAAGAGGGAGGAATGATCTGAGCAATATTTCAAGTGATAATTCAGGTGATGGTTCTACCCCAATTAGTGGTAGAACTTCTAGGAGCTATAAATTTTGTACCATATTTCTGTTTGAATTGTTGGAAAGCTAAGAATCAAGAGAACACCATGAGATTGCACCAAGATCTGTTTGGTGGGTTTTGACATCTAAAAACCAAATGGAAGTGCCTTAAATTTTAATTTTAGTAGTGTAATCTAAAAATTATAAGTTTCTAAAAATAGTAATTCTTTGAATTCTATATTATTATCAATCGTGGAAGTCAAACCACTTAATCTTCCTCGAGATTGGTGATCTTCCACATCCTCCTACCTTTAAAATGTGTATAAATGAAGATGTAACCCAAAATATAAATCAAACATGTCTTCTCAGAGATAGACATATGTTTGGGTTTGAAAATTTGATCAATAAGACATTTCATCTCAAAGATTGCATTATTATAATTATGGTTTTCTTATTTCTCAAATTTTATTTCAACCAAAGATTTTGAGTTTTGGATTAGTGGTATTAAATTAGTTTGTCTTGAGAGTGTATGATCTCAAGGATGAGGTCAGGCTATAAGAACCTTGGGTGGAAAACAATAGAGCTTCCAAAATATCCAACTATTCATTCTAAATGACCTCAAATGGTGGACAACACTGAGACATGTGATCCTTTCAAGAAAATAGTGAATGAAGCCCTCTAACAACAGTAAGCACAGATGCTACAACAAATTTCCTAAATTCTTCAAAAAATCTCGATGGAAAATTTTGGCTCCTCATTTTCACCCCCACATACTTTCAGTGCCCCAACACCATTCAAAGTTAAGGTGACTTTTGATATCCCTATATTTGAAATAAAAATCAATGTTGATGCAGTGGAAAATTGGTTGAATCAATTGTCTTCCTATTTTTCTATAAATAAATTCACTGATAAAAAGATCACTTTTGATTTTTTGAAAGCATCATTGCCTATCAAAAATTGGTGGGAAGTGTACAAGAAGAAATTTGGTATGGATGACATTAGCCTTGGGGCGGAACCTATCTGAGATGATTTCATAGAAACTGTAAAGGAAGAATACTACCCCATTGAAGTACAAATGATCTGTATAAAGAGTGGCAAGAAATTCACCAAAATAAGGAACAATCTATTCAATATTACACTAACATTTTTCATTCTCTATAGATGAAATTAGGCATCCATAAAAGTGAGAAACATAAGGTTCTTAAATATCATCATGGACTACAATGGTATATACGGAGGGAAATGGAACTCTTCAATATAAAAACCATCAATGAGGCATACAAGTTCATGGTGAAGATTGATAAAAAACATGGAAGAATGAATATAAAGATTCAGCCTATAAAATGGAAAAATGATAAAGAAGGTCAAACATGATGCCAAAATTATAAGTAAAAGGAAGGGAAGACTAGAAAATAGAGTGATTATCACAAATCTGAAATGTGCTCCAAAGAAGAATGTCAAGCCATCAAGTCCCTACTTTCTGAGTCACAATCCTCAACATCTATTATTCTACCTCATACACACCCTATAGTTGAAGAGGATGAGGAAGAGATTGTAGATGCTAAGCCTGATGTCATCATTACTTCATCACAGACCCACAAGGAGAGGCTAGATGATAAGGAAATGTTGTTTCACTCTAAGTTATGGGTGAAAGGTAAGCCTCTGTATTTTATTATTTATAGTGGGAGTCAAAAAAATTTAATCTCTGTTAATGTTATGAAAAGCTTAGTGTTGTTCATGAAGTCTCACCCAACGTCATACAACATTGGATGGTCGAGTCCAAAGAGAAACCTCTGTGTCACCCACTAATATCTTCTCTCATATGCAATAAAACTTTTCTAAAATGAGCTCTTATGTGATGTGGTCAATCTTGATATTTGTGATGTACTATTTAGTCAACCATTCATGTATGATCAACATGACATCTATGAATCAAGAACTTAAAGGATCACCCTCACTCTTTGAACATGGTGTTATAGGGTGCTAGAGGTACCACCTTTTATATTTGTCTCTCTAATTAGTACCAAGAAATTTATTCTCATGGTGGTCAAGCCACATAAATCAAAAAGGGCTGATGATGCAACCTTGAATACACAAATAACACAACAACATAAGCAAATAGATACCAAGCTGAATAAATTCATGGCCTTCCATCCATATACTGATGGTAAGATAGAAATGGTGAACAATCAGGCCCTGCACAGCCTCATAAAGCACAGTTCCGCAAAGCACAGTCGATTCCAAGTATGTATCAAGAATAAATTCAAAATACAACTACCACACTCAATTAAAAATCTTGATCTGATTAATATTTTAGGTGACAATTCTACTCCAATTGGTACCAGAACTTTTGAGAGCCATAACTTTTGTACCATAGCTCTGTTTGACTCCTCGTTTGAACCATTGGAAAGATAATAATGAGGGGAACATCGTGAGATGGTATCTAAATATTATCTATGAGTTTTGACCTATATAAATCAAATATAATTATCCTAAATTTTAATTTTAATATTGTAGTCTAAAAATAATAAGTTTCTAAAAATAGTAATTCCTCTAGTTCTGTATTGTTGTAAATCGTAAAAGATGAACCACTTAATCTCCTTAGATATTGGTGACCTTCCACATCATCTTCATACTTTCAAAATGTGTACAAATGAATATTTAATCCAAAATATAAATTGGACATCTCTTCTCAGAGATAGGGATATGTTTGGGTCTGTAAATTTGATTAATAAGACATCTCTTCTTAGAGATAACATTATTATAATTGTGTTGTTATTGTTTCTTTAATTTTTTTCAACCAAAGCCTCTGAGTTTTGGATCAATGGTATCAGAGTGGTTTGTCTTGAGAGTGTATGATCTTGAGGACAAGGTTAGGATACAAGAACCTTGGGTGAAAAACAACAAAGTTTTTAAAATATCCACCTATTCGCTCCAAATGACCTCAAATGGTGGACAACATCGAGACATTCTATCTTTTCAAGGAAATGGTGAATGAATCCCTCCAATAGTAGCAAGCATAGATGTTATAACAATTTGCCCAAATTTTTCAATAAATCTCGATGAGAAATTCTGGCTCCTCATCTGCACCCCCACATCTTTTCAGTGCCCCAACACCTTTCAAGGTTCAAGTGAATTTTGATATCCCTACATTTGGAGGCAAAATCAATGTTGATGTAGTAGAAAATTAGTTGGATCAATTGTCTTCCTATTTTTTAAAAATAAATTTACTGATAAAGAAAATATCACTTTTACTCTTTTGAAAGTATCATCATTTGTCAAAAATTAGTGGGAAGTGTACAAGAAGAGATTTAGTATGGATGATATTGGTTTTGAGGCATAACCTATGTACGATGATTTCATAGAAGATATAAAGGAAGAATAATACCTTATTAGATCATATGATCTATATATAGAGTGGAAACAACTTTTCCAAGATATGGAATAGTCTATTCAAGATTACATTGACAATTTTCATTTTTTATCTGTGAGATTGGGCATCTAAGAAAGTGAGAAATACAAGGTTCTCAAATATTGTGTTGGAATACAATGGTATATATAGGGGGGATGGAACTCTTCAATTTGTATAAATTCATGATGAAGATTGAGTAGAAGCATGGAAGAATGAATATAAAGAGTTAGCCTACAAAATGGAAATGTGAAAAAGAAGGTCAAGTATGAGGCCAAAATTGGAAGCAAAAAAAAGGGAAGACTGAGAAATGGTGTGATTACTATAACTATGAAACGCACTCAAAATAAAAATATCGAGCCGTCAAGTCCCTACTTTCTGAGTCATAATGATCAACATCTATTACTCTACCTCATATGCACTCTGTAGTCAAAGAGAATGAAGAAGAGATTATAGATGCTGAGCCTAATGCCATCATTGTTTCATCATGAACTGATGAGAAGAGGCTAGATGATAAGGAAAGGTTGTTTCACTCTAAGTTATAGGTGAAAGGTAATTCTTTGTATTTCATTCTTGATAGTAGGAGTTAAAATAATTTAATCTCTATTAATTTTATGAAAAACCTAGAGTTATCTATGAAGCCTCACCCAAATCTATACAGTATTAAATGGTTGAGTCCAGGGAGAAACCTCTGTGTCACCCACCAATGTCTTCTCTTATATGCAATAAAACTTTTTCAAGATGAGGTCTTATGTTATGTGGTCAATCCAGGTGTCTATGATATACTCTTTGGTTAACCATTCATGTATGATCGACATGGCATCTATGGATCAAGAACTCAAAGGATCATCCTCACTCTTGAAACATGGTGCTACCAGGTACTAGAGGTACTACCTTCTACATTTGTCTCCCTGATTAGAGCCAAGAAATTTATTCTCATGGTGGTCAAGCCACATGAATCTAAAAGGGTCAATGTTGTATCCCTGACTACACAAACAATAAAACAACAAAATCAAATAAATAATAAGCTAAAGAAGTTCATGACCTTCCATCCACATATTGATGGTCAGATAGAAATAGTGAACAATCAGGCCCTACATAGCCCCATAAAGCACAACTCCACAAAGCACAATCTATTTTAAGTATGCATCAAGAATCAAATCAAAATACAACTGCCACACTTAATAAAAAATATTGATTTAATGGGGACCATTACTTTTCAAAGAGGGAGGAATGATTCGAGTAATATTTCAGATGACAATTTAGGTGACGATTCTTCCCTAATTGGTGGTATAACTTCCGAAAGCCATAACTTTTACACCATATCTCTGTTTGACTCCCCGTTTAAACCATTAGAAAGCTAAGAATGAGGGGAACACCGTGAAATGGCATTGATATTTTCTCATTAGGTTTTGACATTTAAAAACTGTTGGGGATCAACCAATAATAGATTACACTTATGAAAGCAATAAACGCGGAATTAAATCAGATAGACAAGTAACTGGAATGATAAATGGCAAGAACAAGAGATACAAGAAACCACCCTGAAAACTTGTATTAAAACTCTTTACAAAAGGAATACAATTGAAGAAACTTATTTCTTCCACACCTCTCTCAGATGCACGATATCTCTCTCTAGATCTCTATCCCTTAAGAGCTCTCTCTCTCAAGTACAATCAATTCCAACAACCTGGATTGATACAACTCTGTACTGTTCTTCAACATTCACATACAATGAACTACTAAAATAATCACACTAAGCTAAGAAGATCTAATTCTACATATAGAATTAGGAAACTTGAGCATGCACTTACAACCAACAGTTAAGCCTCTTAAACAAGGGCTCTAAAAACAATCTTGCTAATAATAGAAACGCGAACTTAAGACTAAGACTTAAACTCATCATGCAAACACTCGCTTCTGTCCTTGGAAATAGCATTTTGGATGCACAAGTAACCGACGCCGGTTCCTGCCTGCTTGCCTGTGACCGACATCAGCCAATCCTCTGCTGACGCCGGCATCTCTTCAACTACACCAGACCGACGGCGGTCGCTCTTGATCGACACCGGTGACTGTGTAGACCCAAAACTGTTAAATGCACTCATATGTGAAGCTTTTAGGCT
The DNA here is from genome assembly GCA_037957365.1 of Torreya grandis. Lineage (NCBI taxonomy): Eukaryota > Viridiplantae > Streptophyta > Pinopsida > Cupressales > Taxaceae > Torreya > Torreya grandis. The sequence goes on along the minus strand of JARHVA010001838.1, from coordinate 648,498 downwards.
CCACACCTTAACAATCTCCCACTTAGAGATAAACAACTGCACCAGTACCTATACAGCAACATCTTCTAGCTCCTCCATCTTCAACTCAATCATGAAGACCAACAAAAGTTGAATGAAGATTCAACTTCTCCTTTGTAACCAGCTTGGTTAACATATCAGTAGGATTCCTATCTGTATGGATCTTCTCCAGCTTCAACTCACCATCTTCCAATACCTGCCGTATGAAGTGGTACCTTAGCTGTATGTGCTTGGTTCTTGAATGAAAGGCTAAATTCTTAGCCAAATGGATTGCACTCTGACTGTCACTATATAATCTGCAACTCTCATGCTCCCTTCCAAGCTCTTCCATGAACCGTGTCATCCATATCATCTCTTTGCTAGCTTCTGTGGCCGTAATATATTCTGCTTCTGTAGTTGACAAGGCAACAACCTTCTGCAACTTAGATATCCAGCTAACCGCTGTCTCACCTACAGTGAAAACATAACTTGTAGTGCTCCTCCTGCCATCCAAGTCACCTGCCATATCTGAATCTACATAACCCTGTAGAGAAGTATCTGAACCTCCATAGCACAAGTGCCTATTGCTGGTTCCTCTCAGATATCTAAGGATCCACTGAACTGCTTTCCAATGTTCCTTACCTGGATTGGCCATATACTTACTTATAACTCCCAGTACTTGGGCAATATCCGATCTAGTACACACCATTGCATACATCAAACTCCCTACTGCGGAAGAATATGGAACCTTACTCATGTACTCTACCTCATCATGTGAATTAGGACATTGTTCTTTACTCAACTTAAAATGTCCAGCCAAAGGTGTGCTTACAGGTTTAGCATCCTGCATATTGAACCGTTTCAACACCTTGTCCACATAATCCTCTTGAGACAATATCAACCTGTGATTTTTCCTGTCTCTCTTAATGCTCATGCCAAGGATTTTCTTTGCTGCTCCCAAATCCTTCATAGCAAACATTTGAGCTAATTTCACCTTAAGCTCAGAAATATCCTACATGTGTGATCCTGCAACTAGCATATCATCTACATACAATAATAGAATAATATATCTACCATTATCAAATATCTTGAAATACACACAATGGTCAGATTGATACCTACTGTAGCCATGCTCAGTCATAAACCTGTCAAATTTCAAATACCATTGCCTAGGAGCTTGCTTGAGGCCATACAAGCTTTTCTTCAATCTACACACTAATTTCTCCTTACCCTTGACCTCAAAACCTTCCGGTTGTTCCATATAAATTTTCTCATCCAAATCTCCATGAAGAAATGCTGTCTTAACATCTAGCTGCTCAAGATGCAAATCCTCAACAACAACCAAAGATAGTACAATTCGTATAGAAGTCATTTTAACAATAGGAGAAAAAATCTCACCAAAATCAATACCTAGCTTTTGTGCAAATCCTTTTACCACCAATCTGGCCTTATATCTCATCTGTCCATTCTCGTCTTCTTTTAACCTGTAGGTCCATCTGTTCTCTCTTAAGGACTCCATCTCCTCAACCATGCCACGCTCCCACTGACTCTTGGACTCCACCTGTATTGCTTCTTCAAAACTCTCTGGTTTTCCACCATCAATTAGCAATAAATAAAATAATGAAGGAGAATATCTAATTGGAGGCTTACTCACCCTTTCTGACCTCCTGATGGGTGTCTGAGACTCGTTCACAACACGCTGTCCACCCAAATTCTCTGACAGTGACCGACCTCGGTCACCTCCAGACCCGTTACTGGCTGACACCGGTTTTGCCTGACTGATGCCGGTGTATGTCCTATCAACATCGGTCTTTGTATGACCGACCTCAGTTTCTTTTCTATCGACATCATTTCCTAACCTGTCAACATCGGTCTCTGTGTTTTCCTGCAAGTGATTATTTCTTTTTCTCGTGAGCTCATTTTAGACCATCACCTCGTCCAATTCACTATTGCTCTGCCCAGATTGATTCAGCTTTTTCAGCTGATCACTGTACATCACATTTTCATTGAAAACAATGTCATGGCTCCTAATTACCTTGTTAGTTCCTAGATTCCAAAATATGAAACCAAAATCATCTGAGCCATAGCCAATAAACGTGCACCTCATAGACTTAGCATCGCGATTCTTTCTATTTTCTCTATCTACGTGCACAAAGGCTTCACAACCAAAAACTTTGAGAAAAGAGAGATCTACCTTTTTACCTGTCCAAGCCTCTTCTGGAATTCCACCATCCAGAGCTGTAGAGGGTCCTCTATTAATCAGGTACACTGCAGTGTCAACAGCTTCTGCCCAAAACTCTAAAGGCAAACCAGCATGCAATCTCATACATCTTGCACACTCCATGATTGTTCTGTTCATCCTTTCAGCAATTCCATTCTACTGAGGTGTCCTTGGATCCATTCTTTGCCTACGAATTCCATGCATGTAACAATACCAATTGAACTTATAATTGCAGAGCTCTCCACCATTGTCAGATCTCAGGCACTTTACTCTTTTCCCTGTTTCATTCTCAACCATAGCTTTCCAAATCTTAAAAGTCTCAAATACATCAGATTTCTTCTTAATACAGTAGATCCATACCTTTCTTGTAGCATCATCTATGAATGAAACATAGTACTGTGATCCTCCAATAGAAGCTACCTGAGCCGGTCCCCACACGTCTGTGTGAACAAGCTGCAACTTATGCTTCTTCTTTGTAGACCCAGTCTTGAGAAAACTAAACCTTTTCTATTTTCCAAATACACAGTGCTCACAAAACTCTAGATCTATGCCTTTTAAATCTGAAAGCATACCTTTGGATTTAAGAATTGACATCCCCTTCTCACTCATGTGGCCAAGCCTTGAGTGCCACAATTTTGCATCTGCATCTAAAGTGGATAATACAGAAGGAGAATTGTTAGTAACACAATTACACAAATAGAGAGTACCTACTCTCTTACCTCTAGCCATAACAACTGCACCCTTGGTCACCTTCCAAGATTCTGCTGTGAGAGTTACTGTACAACCCTCATCCCCTAACTTTCCTGCAAAAATTAGATTTCTCTTTAAGCTAGGAACATGCATAGCTTCTCTCAACACCCATGTGTTGCCATTCTGCATTTTCAGCTGCACTTTACCTTTGCCAATAATTTTACAGGGCTCATCATCCCCTAGATATACTATTCCAAAATCTCCATGGATATAGTCACTAAAATATTCCCTATTAGGGGTAGCATGAAAAGATGCACCAGAATCTAATACCCAAGATTCTATATTATTATGTAGAGAGAATATTAAAGCATCTTGTGCAATACCTGCAACCTTTGCTTCTTCTTTTTCTTCATGCTGATTGTCCTCCTTAGGCTTTGACCAGTAATCTCTGCTTATGTGCCCCATCTTTCCACAATTCCAGCATTGTGGCCTTCTGCCATTTCTGGATTTAGATCTGTCTTTCTCCTTAGACTTGGATCTTGATCTCCCTTTCTTGCTCTTCTCTTTTTGCCTTCCCCTACTCTCAAAACTTAAAGCGTTCCCAGATGTCTCTTCTGTGATTTTCCTGTGAATTTCCTCATTCAAGATAACACTAACAACATCTTCTAATTTTAAAATATTTGATGCAGATGCAGTATTGCTAACTGCCATTACTAAGCTATGCCAACTTTCAGGCAAAGAACATAATATTAAAAGAGCTTTTATTTCATCATCAAATACAATTTTGACTGAACTTAATTGATTTACAATACCATGGAAATCATTCAGGTGATTAGATACAGAACCACCTTCCTGCATATGCAAATTGAATAGCTGCTTCATAAGATATACCTTATTAGAAGCTGAGGGTTTTTCGTACAAATTTGCTAGAGTAGTCATCAAATCTACCGTTGTTTTTGCCTGTGATAAATTAGATATCACAGTAGATGCAAGACTCAGTATTATAGACCCCAGAGCCTTTCTGTCAAGAACTTCCCATTCTTCATCCTCCATGTCTGTGGGCTTCTTTGCAATCCCACCTAACGGTAAGTATAGATCTTTTTGATACAGATATTCCTCTATCTGCATCCTTCAATGTTGATAGTTTTTACCATTGAACTTCTCCATTCTTAGTTTACTTTCATCTGCCATTGCTTCTCCCACTCAAATAGAAATCCCTGCAGAAACTCTTGTGAGCACCCTATAATCAATACACACTACACAGATCTGAACCGCCTGTTAGTGAACCTGAGCTTTGATACCAATTATTAGATATCAAACTCTAAACCTACAACCAAGGCTTTGATACCAATTATTGGGGATCAACCAACAATAGATTACACTTATGAAAGCAATAAATGTAGAATTAAATCAGATAGACAAGTAACTGGAATGATAAATAGCAAGAACAAGAGATACAAGAAACCACCCTGAAAACTTGTATTAAAACTCTTTACAAAAGGAATACAATTGAAGAAACTTCTTTCTTCCACACCTTTCTCAGATGCACGAGATCTCTCTCTAGATCTCTATCCCTTAAGAGCTCTCTCTCTCAAGTACAATCAATTCCAACAACCTGGATTGATACAACTCTGTACTGTTCTTCAACATTCACATACAATGAACTACTACAATAATCACACTAAGCTAAGAAGATCTAATTCTACATATAGAATTAGGAAACTTGAGCATGCACTTACAACCAACAGTTAAGCCTCTTGAACAAAGGCTCTAAAAATAATCTTGATAATAATAGAAACGCGAACTTAAGACTAAGACTTAAACTCATCATGCAAACACTCGCTTCTATCCTCAGAAATAACATTCTGGACGCACAGGTAACCGACGCCGGTTCCTGCCTGCTTGCCTGTGACCGACGTCGACCGATCCTCTACCAACGCTAGCGTCTCTTCAACTGCACCAGACCGACGGCGGTCACTCCTGACCAACGCCGGTGACTGTGTAGACCTGAAACTGTTAAATGCACTCATATGTGAAGCTTTTAGGCTCCACACCTTAACAAAAATTAAATAAAAGTTCTTCAAATTTTAATTTTAATAGTGCAATCTAAAAATAGTAAGTTTTTAAAAATAATAATTCTTAAAATTTTGTATTGTTGTAAATCATGGAAGTTGAACCACTTAATCTTCCTTGAGATTGGTGACCTTATACATCCTCCTCCTACCTTTAAAATATGTATTAATGATGTAACCCAAAATAGAAATCAGACATCTCTTCTTAGAGATAGACATATCTTTAGGTCTATAAATTTGATCAATAAGACATCTCTTCTTAGAGATAACATTATTATAATTATGTTGTTCTTATTTCTTGAATTTTCTTTCAACTAAAGCTTTTGAGTTTTGGATCAGTGTTATTATAGTAGCTTGTTTTGAGATTGTATAATTCTGAGAATGAGGTCAAACTATAAAAAGCTTAGATGGAAAACAACAGAGGTTTCAAATTATCCACTTATTCACTCTAAATGACTTCAAATGGCAGACAACACCGAGACATCCAATCCTTTCAAAAAATGGTGAATGAAGCCCTCCAACAATAGAAAGCATAGATGTTACAATAATTTGCCTAAATTTTTCAACAAATCTCGATGAAAAATATTTGCTACTCATCTGCACCCCCACATCCTTTCAGTGTCCCAACACCCTTCAAAGTTTAGGGGAATTTTGATATCCCTACATTTGAAACCCAAATCAATGATGATGTAGTATAAAATTGGTTGGATCAATTATCTTCGCATTTTTTATAAATAAATTCATCGATAAAGAGAAGATCACTTTTACTCTTTTAAAAGCATTATTATCTATCAAAAATTGGTGGGAAGTGTACAAGAAGATATTCAGTATGGATGATATTGACCTTGTGGTAGAACCTACCTGGGATGATTTCATAGAAACTATAAAGGAAGAATACTACCCCATTAGAGCATATGGTGATATATATATAGAGTGGCAACAACTTTTTCAAGGTAAGGAATAATTTGTTTAAGATTATATTGATATTTTTCATTCTCTATCTGTGAGATTGGGCATCTAGGAAAGTGAAAAATACAAGGTTCTTAAATATCATGGTAGACTAAAATGGTATATACGAGGGGAGATATAACTCTTTAATTTGAAAACCCTCGGTGAGGCATACAAGTTCATGCTGAAGATTGAGTAGAAACATGAAAGAATAAATACAAAGAGTTGGATTACAAAATGGACAAGTGATAAAGAAGGTCAAACATGAGGCCAAAATTGGAAGCAAAAGGAAGGGAAGACTGAAAAATGGTGTGATTACTATAAATTTGGAATGCACTCCAAAGAAGAATATCAAGCAATCAAATCTATGTTTTCTGAGTTGCAATCCTCAACATCTACTACTCTACCTCATACACATGTTGCAGTTAAAGGAGATGAAGAATAGATTGTAAATGTTGAGCTAGATGCCATCATTACTTCATCACAGACCCATGAGGAGAGGCTAGATGACAAGGAAAGGTTGTTTCACTCTAAGTTATAGGTGAAAGGTAAGCCTCTGCATTTCATTATTGATAGTGGGAGTCAAAAGAATTTAATCTTTGCTAATATTGTGAAAAGTTTAGAGTTGTTCATGAAGCCTCACCCAAAGCCATATAGTATTAGATGGTTGAGTCTAGGAAGAAACCTTTGTGTCACCCACCAATGTCTTCTCTCGTATGCAATAAAACCTTTTTAAGATGAGGTCTTAGGTGATGTGGTCAATCTGGATGTTTATGATGTACTCTTTGGTCAGTCATTCATATATGATCAACATGGAATCTATGAGTTAAGAACTTAAAGTATCACCTTCACTCTTAAAATATGGTGTTACAGGGTACCAAAGGTACCACTTCTACATCTATCTCCTTGATTAGTGTCAAAAAATTCATTTTCATGGTGGTCAAGCCACAAGAATCTAAAAAGACTGATATTGTATCCCTGACTACACAAATAATATAACAATAAAAGTAAATAGATACCAAGATAAAGAAGTTCATAGAATTCCATCCATAGATTGATGGTTAGACAAAAATGATGAACAATCGAGCCCTACATAGTCCCATAAAGCACAATCCATTCCAAGTATGCATCAAGAATCAAATCAAAATACAACTGCAGCACTCGATAAAAAATATTGATGCAATGGGGACCATTACTTCTCAAGGATGGAGGAATGATTCAAGCAAAATTTCAAGCGATAATTCAAGTGATGGTTCTACCCCAATTGGTGGCATAGCTTTTGAGAGCCATAACTTATGCATCATAGCTCCGTTTGACTCCCCGTTTGAACTGTTAAAAAGCTAAGAGTGAAGGGAACACTATGAGATGGCACCAAACTTTTTAGTTGGGTTTTAACCCTCAAAAACCAAATATAAATTACATAAATTTTAATTTTAGTAGTGTAGTCTAAAAATAGTAAGTTTCTAAAAATAATAATTCTTTGAATTTTGTGTTATTGTAAATTGTGGAATTTAAACCACTTAATCTCCCTTGAGATTGGTGATATTTCACATCCTCCTCCTACCTTCAAAATATGTATAAATGAGGATGTAACTTGAAATAGAAATCAGACATCTCTTCTCAAAGATAGGCATATGTTTGGGTCTGTAAATTTAATCAATAAGACATCTCTTCTCAGAAATAAAATTATTATAATTGTATTATTCTTATTTCTTGAATTTTCTTTCAACCAAAGCTTCTAAGTTTTAGATCAGTAGTATCATAGTGGTTTGTCTTGAGAGTGTATGATCTCAAGGATGTGAGGCTACAAGAAGCTTGGATGGAAAATAATGGAGCTTCTAAACTATCCACTTATTCACTCCAAATGATCTCAAATGGTGAACAATATCAAGACATTTGATCCTTTCAAGGAAATGGTGAATGAAGCCCTCCAATAGCAATAAGTGCAGATGCTACAAAAATTTGCCCAAATTCTTTAATAAATCTTGATAAAAAATTCTAGCTCCTAATTTGCACCCCAACATCCTTTCAGTGCCCCAACACCCATCAAGGTTTAGGTGAATTTTGATATCCTTACATTTAAAGGAAAAATCAATGCTTATGTAGTAGAAAATTGGTTAGATCAATTGTATTCCTATTTTTTTATAAATAAATTCATCGACACAGAGAAGATCACTTTTGCTCTTTTGAAAGCATTATTGTCTATCAAACATTTGAAAAGTGTAAAAGAAGAGATTTAGTACAAATGATATTGACCTTGAGATGGAACCTATCTGAGATGATTTTATAGAAGCTATAAAGGAATAATAGTATCCCATTGGAGCATATGATGATATGTATATAGAGTGGCAACAACTTCACCAAGGTAAGAAACATTTTATTTAAGATTATACTGATATTTTTCATTATCTATCTATGAGATTGTACATCTAGGAAAGTGAGAAACATAAGGTTTTTAAATATTATGGTAGACTACAATGGTATATATGGGGGGAGATAGAACTCTTCAATCTATAAACCCTCAATGAGGTGTACAAGTTCATGGTGAAGATTGAGCAGAAGCATGGAAGAATGAATATAAAGAGTTAGCATACAAAATAGAAAAGTGACAAAGAAGGTCAAACAGGAGACCAAATTTAGAAGCAAAAGCAAGGGAAGACTACAAAAAGGTGTGATTACAATAAATTTAGAATGCACTCCAAAGAAGAATGTCGAGCCATTAAGTTTCTACTTTCTGAGTCATAATTCTCAACATCTACTGCTCTACCTCATACACACCCTATAGTTGAAGTGGATGAAGAAAATATTATAGATGCTAAGCTTGATGCCATCATTACTTCATCATAGACCCATAAGGAGAGGTCAGATGACAAAAAAGGTCGTTTCACTCAAGTTATGGGTGAAAGGTACATCTTTGCATTTCATTCTTGATAGTAGGAGTCAAAAGAATTTAATCTCTACTAATGTTGTGAAAAGCCTAGAGTTATCCATGAAGCCTCACCCAAAGCCATACAATATTGAATGGTTGAGTCCAAGGAGAAAACTCTGTATCACCCACTAATGTCTTCTTTCATATGCAATAAAACCTTTCCAAGATGAGGTCTTATGTGATGTGCTCAATCTAAATGTTTGTGATGTACTCTTTGATCAGCCATTTATGTATGATCGACATGACATATATGAATCAACAACTCAAAGGATCACCCTTATTTTTGAAACATGGTGCTAGAGGGTATCAAAGGTACCACCTTCTACATATATCTCCCTAATTAGTGCTAAGAAATTTGTTCTCATGGTGGTCAAGCCATAGGAATCTAAAAGGACCGATGTTGCAACCTTGACTACACAAACAACATAATAATAGAAACAAATAAATACCAAGCTGAATAAGTTCATGGCCTTACATCCATAGATGGAAGGTCAGACAAAAATGGTGAATAATTAGGGCCTACACAGCCCCACATAACACAGCTCCATAAACTACAGTCTATTCTAAGTATGCATCAAGAATCAAATCAAAATACAACTGTCACACTTGATGAAAAATATTGATGCAATTGAGACCATTGCTTCTTAAGGAGGGAAAAATTATCTGAGTAAAATTTTAGGTGACAATTTAGGTGACGGTTCCACCCCAATTGGTGGTAGAAATTTTGGGAGCCATAACTTTTATACCATAACTCTATTTGACTCTCCGTTTGAATCGTTGGAAAGTTAAGAATGAGGGAAAAATAGTAAGATGGCACCTTTCTATGCTTAGTGGGTTTTAACCCTTGAAAATTAAATAAAATTACCCCAAATTTTAATTTTAGTAGTGCAGTCTAAAAATAATAAGTTTTTAAAAATAGTAATTTTTTGAATTCTATATTTTTGTAAATCTTGGAAGTCAAACCACTTAATCTCTCTCGATATTGGTGACCTTCCACATCCTCCTCCTACCTTCAAAATATGTATAAATGAAGATGTAACCTGAAATAGAAATCAGACATCTCTTCTCAGAGATAGGCATATGTTTAGGTCTACAAATTTAATCAATAAGACATCTCTTTTCAGAGATAACATTAATATAATTGTGTTGTTCTTATTTCTTGAATTTTTTTTCAACCAAAGCTTCTAAGTTTTTGGTCGGTGGTATCATAGTGGTTTGTCTTGAGAGTGTATGATCCCAAGGATGAGGTCAAGCTACAAGAAGCTTAGGTGGAAAATAATAGAGCTTCCAAACTATCCACTTATTCGCTCCAAATGACCTCAAATGGTGGATAACACTGAGACATCTAATCATTTTAAGGAAATAGTAAATGAAGCCCCTCAACAACAACAAGCACAAATGTTACAAAATTTTTCCCAAATTCTTCAATAAATCTAGATAGGAAATTTTGGCTCCTCATTTGCACCCCCACATCCTTTCAGTGCCCCAACACCCTTCAAGGTTCAGCTAAATTTTGATATCCCTATATTTGAAAGCAAAATCAATGTTGATGAGGTAGAAAATTAGTTGAATCAATTATCTTCATATTTTTCTATAAATAAATTAATCAATAAAGAGAAGATCACTTTTGCTCTTTTAAAAGCATCATTGTCTATAAAAAATTAGTGGAAAGTGTACAAGAAGAGTTTAAATATGGATGATATTGGCCTTGAAGCGAAACCTACCTGAGATGATTTTATAGAAGCTGTAAAAGAAAAATGCTACTCCATTGGAGCATATGATGATCTGTATATAGAGTGATAATAACTTTTCCAAGGTAAAGAACAGTCTATTCAAGATTACACTAACATTTCTTATTCTCTATTTATGAGATTGGGCATCTAAAAAAGTGAAAAACATAAAATTCTCAAATATTATGGTGGACTACAATGGTATATATGGGGGTATATGGAAGTCTTCAATTTGGAAACACTCGGTGAGGTGTACAAGTTCATGATGAAGATTGAGTAGAAGCATGGAAGAATGAATATAAGAGTTAGACTACAAAATAGAAAAGTGACAAAAAAGGTTAAACACAAGGCCAAAATTAGAAGAAAAGAAAGAGAAGACTAGGAAATGGTGTGATTACCATAAATCTAAAATGCACTCTAAAGAAGAATGTTGAGACATCAAGCCCCTACTTTTTGAGTCACAATCCTCAACATCTACTGCTCTACCTTATACACACCTTGCAATCGCAGAGGATGAAAAAGATATTATAGATGTTGATCCTGATCTATTATTGTTTCATCATGGACTCATGAGGAGAGGTCAAATAATAAGGAAATGTTGGTTCAATCTAAGTTATGGGTGAAAATTAAACCTCTACATTTCATTCTTGATAGTGAGAGTCAAAAGAATTTAATCTCTACTAATATTGTGAAAAGCCTAGAGTTGTCTATGAAGCCTCACCCAAAGCCATATAGTATTAGATGGTTGAGTCCAGGGAGAAACCTCCATGTCACCCACCAATGTCTTCTCTCATATACAATAAAACATTTCCAAGATGAGGTCTTATGTGATGTGGTCAATCTAGATGTTTATATTGTACTCTTTGGTCAGCCATTCATGTATGATTGACATGACATCTATGAATCAAGAACTCGAAAGATCACCCTCACTCTTGGAACATGGTGCTACAAGGTACCAAAGGTAAAACTTTATACATTTATCTCCCTAATTAATGCCAAGAAATTCATTCTAATGGTGGTCAATCCACAAGAATCCAAAAGGGCCGATGTTGCAGCCCAGACTACACAAATAATACAACAATAGATGCAAATAAATACTAAGCTGAAGAAGTTCATGACCTTCCATCCATAGACTAATGGTCAAATAAAAATAGTGAACAATAAAGCCCTGTGATGAGCTCAGAATATGGCTCATTATTGACATGTTGTTTCCTTCAATTCATCTCTCTAAGGATATTATCTTAGGCAAATCATAGATTGTTAGATAGTTATTACATGGAAAGTAGATACTTGTCTTATTTATATTAAACTAAAGACTAAACCTTTACTTTGTCAATAATGTCTAATACATAGCATGTTTTAGTGATTTTTATTATGAAGAATGCTTAGAAAGAAGACACAGGAGATGTATAGTGCAAGTTTAATTTTGATCTCCATACAAAAGAACTATGAACTCACATAAAGTATTTCTACAAACTATGTAGGCTTATTTCTATGGACTTTACATGCTTGTCTCTACAGACTCCACAGGCTTGTTTCTATAGACTCCACAAGCTCATTCCTACCAAATCTATAGGGTCAATTCTATAGATTCTATAAAGACAAAGTTACAAATAGGGAAGCTGATGGCCAGATAAAATGAGAGAGAATCATTTAAGCTGGAGTCAAATGAAGAAAATACTCATCTACTATTTTGTAAGATTTGCTTTTGATAAAGTTGTATATATTTAGATCTTAGGACTATTATAGGATAGTTTATCTATTTCATTAGAATAATTAGATCTCTTGGAAATTGAATATCCTATCTTTGGATGAGTGGATCGACAAAGGAGTCCTATCTCTTTACATCCTATTTTGAGTTGATTATATTAGTATAAAATGTAAGACTTTTATTATTAGAAGGAAGAGGGGAAATAGATACAAGATACGTACAATCATATTATAGGTTTTAGATAGATGGTAATCATTTTAGTTTTATGAATTATCACTTCAATTTTTAGCATTGATTAATCTTTGTTTTTGAGTCCGAGAGGAGCAAGGGCCCACTCTTCTTAGAACCAGGAATTATGTAAGGTATTTATGTTATGTTATATTAAATTTTTGTTATAACTAATAAAAAAATTTCTAATGTTTTTATTCCTTCAAAAAATATCAAAACAAATTTACAATTTAAAAGGCAGTTCCTTTTTCCAAAGTTATTTCATTTCTAAGCAAAGTGTGTTTTCTTTTACAACAAACGTGTGAAGTAAATTTTCTTTTTAAGTTAAACATCTCCATTTCCATGTAAGCGTAAATAAGAATGTGATTTTAATTTAAAGCAAAAGAATGGATTCATTTGATTAAGTAGTTACATCTTTTCTTTTTCAACAAAAGTGAGTGAATAAAGTAGTTTAAGATGTATTTCTTTCATTAGTCAAAGTTAGAATAGGACCATCAAACACCCCATAAGTAGATTTCTAGATCTATCATCTTACACCTTACTACAGATAGTTTTGGACACCAGCCTTGGTTGATAAGACATCAGTTTAATATTGATTAAATAAGGAGTTGAACGACACTTGTCATTTTAGCACTGTTGCTAGAGAAACAAGGTGTTACGAGTGAAACCTATTTGCAAGAATCTTCAACATCTCTGAGTAGTGAACGAGAAGTTACGAGTGAAACCTATTTGCAATAATCTTTAAAATTTTGGATAGATTCCATAAGTAAGCCCCATAGGACAAATTCCTTAGGATCAATCTCTTGCAGGAAGACATTATTTAAAAATTGCCAAGAACTTAGAAGAAGCATTTCAAAAATTTATAGTTGAAGAAAATTTTGAGAACTTTGAACAAACCATAACTGATACCATAAATATTCAGTGGGAAGTTCATCCCAGCTTTGAAACATCATCAGAAGAATAAAATATGGCTTTCCAACAAAATCTACAAAATCAACAACTTGCACAACCAAAGACTTTTTCCTTTCCTATTGTTACAGATCCTAATGATCAAACCCTCATAAAAAATATTTCACCAACTAATCTACCAAATTTTTAGGGAAGATCTACAGAAGATTCTAATCAATTCCTATTTGAGTTTAAGGTGCTATGTCAAACCTATGATTACACAATAGATAGCCAGAAATTAAAACTATTTCCCTCTACACTTAAAGATGCATCTATGAGATGGTTCATGAGTTTACCTGGTGATTTTATTAGAACATGGAATGACATGGAGATATAATTCTTAAACAAGTATCAAGATTACTACCGAGTGTGAGAAATAAAAGAAGATTTCTTCAAAATCAAACAAATGAGGATGAATCTTTAGAGGATTATTTGGATGTATTCATGTTCACTCATAAAAGAAGCAATTATTCACTCACAAAAGATATTTAGAAATTGGTTTTCTTAAAAGGGTTGGACAAAGATACTAGAGATGCCTTAAATCTGATGGAAGGCAGAGATATAAATAAGTTGGCTTTAAATCATATTTCTGAGCTTTGTACCAACTACTCTCAAACAAAACCCAAAATTAGGAAATGAAGGTTTGGAAAATCTAATAAAGAGGGTAAGATAATGGAAGAATTTGCCAATCTAAAGATGGATATTCTAGTTACACTAAACAATACTTTGGATGGCCTTTAAGTAAGGCAAATGCAATAGAACCCTTAGCAATCTACTATCCTAAGTGCGGATAGAAACATGCCCTTAGAGATTGGCCCCTAGATAAAATTGATGTTTCATCTTGTGGGATCTGTGAAGCAACATACCATGATACCAAACATTGCATCATTTTACTTATTTTAAAAAATCAAATGAAAACACAAGTTTAGTCCACTGAAGAAGTAAATTATATCCAAAGATAAAACTTTGCCCCACAAAACCAGGCTTAAGGATAGTTTAATGCAAGAAACACAGTTAATCCATGGATGGCACCATAGAATGTTTTAATTCCTTCACCTTTTTGGAATCAACCCCAAATTTCATCAATCCAAAATCCATGGGCATGACAAGATTGGATGCTAACACCCCCATGGATGGTGCCATAGCCACAGCCATAGCAATAATGGGTACCACAACAACAATGGATGCCATAGTAATATCAATAATAAAATTCATAGTGGAACCCATAAAAACAATTTATCCAACCAAGAAGACCAATTCAACAACAAACTATAATGCCACCCCAAGTTATTTAGCAACAAAGACAAATCAATCAACCCTCAATACCTACACAACCAATACCAAATCCAAAAAATAAATAACCAACACTTGTTTATGTTAATGAAAAAGAAGAGACAATAAATGTTAGAGCTATTGATTATTCAGACATATATTTAAGATTAGGGAAAACTATACAAAAACCTCTAGTTATCATTTTTGAGATACCTGATGAAAATGAAAAAATAGAATCATCTCAATTAAATATTAGAGAATCCAAAATCAAAATGAGCCCTAAAAAACACAAAGGAAACAATACTAAATCATTAGTTTCTTTTCCTAAAAGATTAAAAGAAATTGATATTAGACCAGAATCAAACTTGATTCATGAGTTGCAAAAGATCAATATTAAGGTACCCCTATTACATGCTATTAGAGATATACCTGAATTGAACAAGATCATCACAAACCTTTGTATCAAGACACCTGAGAGAAAATCAAAATATCTAGGAACCATTCATGTTGATAAAAAAGTTGCTGATTTATTAGTAAGAAAACTATTAGTTTCAAAATATATAGATCTAGAAAGCCCAGTAATCATAGTCACAAGCAGAGGTAAAAAAATTCCTAACATCTTGGTAGATTTAGGAGTAAAAATTAATATTATGATAACTAATACTCTCCATACATTATCTCTTATGAGAATGCAACCCACAACTACTATTCTTCAAATGGTAGACCAATCTATAATTAAACTAGAAGGGACTATAAAAAATATTGAAGTACTAATAGAGTCTTGAGAATATCTAGTAGATTTTATGGTCTTACAACCTAAAACAAAGAATCTAAGATATCCATAATCCTAAATATACCATGATTGGTTACTGTATCAATATTAATTGATTGCGGGTCAAAAGACATGACCATTTCTAATAGATTAAAATCCAAATGCATCTCTTTGTATTTTTTTGCAAAACCATCAATAAATCATATATGAGAACTTTGAGTGGATGAATCAGACAACATATCAAACAATATTTCCTCTTTATCTATGATCATAGTTAAAAAATATTTGGAAGAATTGAATGGAGACATATACCCAGAATCTATGGACTCTGCCAGTCTGAAAGCTACGGATTCTACCAGTCTAAAAGCTACAGACTGCCTCAGTTTAATATTCTTAGATCAGACAGAATATTATGAAATCTTCACGTCTACTTCTATTATTTCCTCACCATATGATCATGGGTTGATTCAAGAAAGTGTGTGGAAATTGATAAAACAACAACAAACTCATTTCTTAAATGCATTCCATTATTTTTTAGCAAGTCTGATTCCTCCTGAAGAAGAGTTTGCTAATAATGTAACCATATTTCATAAGCTACTTCCTCATCCATGTCCTTTGAACTCATTGATTAGTGAATTCAAGTAAATAAAATCCAACTACCCAGGCACAAAATCAATCATGGTATTACCTGGAAAGATTTTGAACATCAATAGTTGGTTAATAAATGAAGAGGGAGATCAATTATTTGAAGTACTGAAAAGACATACCAAAGTTTTTACTTAGGATTATACCAACATGAAGGAAATTCACCCCAACATATGCATTCATCACATTTATACGAAACCTGTCAAATCGATCAGACAACCACAAAGAAGAATAAACCCAATATTAAAAGAGAGTCAAAATAGAGATCTAAAAATTGTTAGAAGTTGGGTTTATTTACCCCATCTCAGATAGCCAGTAGATTTCACCCATGGTAATTGTGCTCAATAAAAATAAAAAATTAAGGGTGTGTGTAGATTATACAGAACTAAACAAAGCAACACTAAGAGATTATTTTTCTCTACCTTTCATTGATCAAGTTCTTGACAACTTAGTAGAAAAAATATATTTTTCTTTCTTGGATAGATTTAGTGGGTATAACTAGATAATGGTGGCAACTGAAGATCAAGATAAGACTATATTTACCTACCATTGGGGAACTTTTTCTTGCCAAGTACTACCATTTAGACTCTGTAATGCTCCAACAACCTTCCAAAGACTAGTTCTAGGAATATTCTCTGACCTTACAAATGATTATGTTGAAGTATATATGGATAATTTCACCGTTTGTGGTGGAATTTATGAAGAGGATCTTACCAACTTGGAAAGAGTATTGATCAGATGTGAAGAACATCAACTATCTTTGACCCATGAAAAATATTTGTTGATGATGGATGAAAGAATAGTGCTGGGACACCATATTTCTACAAAAGGCATTAAAGCAGATCTAAAGAAAGTTTAAATAATCTCCAACTTACTCATCCCACAAACACAAATTAAATTTAAGAGTTTTTTGGGACATGGTGGTTACTACAAACGCTTCATAGATAATTTTATCCAAATAGCTACCCCTATGTTTGCCTTGCTTACAAAAGATAGTATATTCGAATGGAGTGATAGTTGCCAACAGACCTTTGAGACCATCAAAGCTAAACTCATTACTACTCTAGTATTGAGAGGACCATATTAGACTTAACTATTCCATATATATATATATATATATATATATATATATATATATATATATATATATATATATATATATATATATATATATATATATATATATATGCTTCTAATACAACAATAGGAACAGTTCTTAGACAAAAGGATGAAGAGGACAAAATTTATGCTATATATTATATTAGCAAAAACATGACACTTCTGAAAGAAACTACACCATAACTGAGAGAGAATTCCTAGTTGTAGTCTATGCAAGTAACAAATTTAGACACTACATAATAGACTACAAGGTCTTTATCTATATAGACCATTCAACTATTAGATATCTTACCAATAAATCAATTGTGGGAGGTACGATTATTAGATGGTTGTTGCTATTACAAGAATTTGATGTTACTATTATAGATAAACTAAGAAAGTTTAATGTGGTTGTTGATTTCTTGTCAAGAATAAACGCTATAAGTGAAGAAGAACTGATAGAAAATGACTTTCCAAATGAACATATATTTTTTATTTCATCAAAATCTCCATGATTTGCTAATATAGCCAATTACCTCACCACAAGGAAGTTTTATCTATAATTTTCATAAAAAGAAAAGAAACGTTTAATCAAAGAAATTTATTTTAAATAGATTAACATAATACTATTCAAACTTGGACCTGAACATGTGTTTTGTAGGTGTGTGACAAATTTTTAAGTTTATGATATCATCAGAGTTTATCATGATGAACCAAGAGGAGGTCATTACTCAGCTCTAAGAACCATACACAAAATCCTAGGAGCAGGATACTATTGGCCTTACCTTCATCAGAAAGTAACAAAATATGTCAGACACTGTGATGCTTGTTAGAGAATTGGATAGCCTACTCTTTCAATAGAGATGCCTTTGCACCCTCATCCTCAATTGGTTTTAAAATCATTTGAAAAATAGGGAATTGATTTTATAGGTCCTGTAGATCCTCCTTTCAAAGAAAAAATATCTCCTAGTAAGTATAGACTATGTGACCAAGTGGGTGGAAGTGGAAGTATGAACTCATACAAGAGAAGAGATGGTATCTAATTTTTTATATTTCAAAATTATGCAAAGATTTGGTGCTTTAAAGGAGATAGTTTCAGATCAAGGACCGCAGTTCATGTCAAATATGATAAAGCATTTCATGCAAGTATAATAAAACATAGAAAAACATCTCCATACCATCCAAATGCTAATGGGTAAGTTGAAGTCACCAACAGAGAACTAGAAACTATTTTAACTAAGGTTGTTAATTCTAATAGAAAGAATTATGCAAATAAAGTACCAAAAGCTGTTTGGGCCTATAATACTACTTGGAAAACAATAACTAGATTTTCACTTTATGAATTAGTTTATGGTAAGAAGCCCTTATTCTTTTTTGAATTTGAATTACAAACTTTGAAAATAGTTATAGATGTAGGGATTGAATTATAAAAAATATAGAAAGAAAGACTCTTACAGCTTAATCAACTTGATGAGATGAGGATGAAAGCATTACAAAGAATTGAATTGGTACAATATCAAAGAAAAATTTGACATATTTCATAGATCAAGCAATGGAAGTTTTAGAAAGGAGATTGGGCACTGTTGTTTGATTTTAAATTTCAATAGTTTAAAAAGGAAAACTATAAACAAGATGGTTGGGACCTTATCAAATTGAGGAGGTCTTTGAAAATGGTTTTGTTAAGTTAATACCTATTGATGACTGTAGAAGAGCTATGTTAGTCAATAGACATAGATTGATGCTTTATCAAAAATCTCTCAATAAAAAAAAATAATAATAAAAAGGTAAAAGATCAAGTATCTTTTCTAGAGGACTCTGCTTCTTCTAAGAAAACTACTCCTTGATGATCTTGCATTAAAAAAAGAAGAAGAAGAAAAATAATAATAATAAATAAATAAATAAATATTAATAGTGAATATATTTTCAGGGACACTATCGATAATGCATGCCCAAAAAACTAGCTTGTTGGCTGGCTATGCATTTTAAAAAGGGCTTTGGCTAGAAAACTAACAATGATTGGCCAAAGGGCAAAAATAAAATATATAAGAAAAAAAAAGATAATCTCATCATGCAATAAAAGTTGTTCTTTCAACACCTATTGACTAAGCCATGCAAACTTATTTGTGCAAGATAAATGGTGAGCAAATGATAAATCTAAAGTCAAAAGTAAGTGAGACATATATTCTATTTATTTATGTTTAGTTAACTAATTATCTTTGATTTAATTAAGATTTATTCTATGGAGATGACCCAAACTTGAGCCTTCTAAAATGGAATGACATGACACATACCATAATGGATAAGCATGCAAACATGAAAGATGGCAAAGGTGTATGTCTACGTCATGATTCCCTATGCATATTTGGTACAATCAATTGCATCATCAATAATTATAATGATGGAAAATCATAAAAGGGTTCTAAATGAAATGATAAATAACTGTCATCGTCAAAGTGTCACGTCATTATTTCATCTAATTTATAACAATTTGACAAAACCGCTGACACACTCTATAGAAATGTGAGGCACTAAAATGTATAAAGTAATCATATCAAACTATGGACTCATGAAGCGGTAGAGTTTCACACAAAAAAATTCATTTCTACATATCTTCAGTGATTGTTATCTACAGATTTCAATAAAAACTGGTCTAAACCCTAATCTGAGTTAAAAGAAGAGAATTGTCTATAAATCTAAGTAGAAATAAGATAAAAAATGAGATTAAAGCCAAAGAATGTAGCAAAGCTTCACAAAGACAAAGCTTATGTGTCAGTGTTTAAAGCAAATGACCGGTTACCTTTCATTAAAAAGTTCTGAGGTTTCCACGAAATAATGGTAAGAGAATTCATCACTAATCTCACCCCTGAATTTTTAGTTGTTAAAGGTGTTGTTATTCCTATTTCAACTCAAATTATGAGTCAAATCATACAAGTTATAGAAGAGAGAATGAGAGCGACAGGCATAATTCTATTTAATGATTTAATTATTCAATTTAATGGTAATAAGCATACTGGAACTTTATGTCTAATAGATTCTAAAGAAAAATTAAAATGGATTCATAGAAATTCACTTTCTAAACCCTGGAAATCTGTAGCCAAGTGAGTACTCAAGTATATCATTTGTAAGGGGCAAAATAGTCTTTTAAGAGGAGATGCCATGAAAATATCAATACACCTTAAGTATGGGAGGCAAAACCTTCATTAAAAGATTAACCTTCCATCCTTCTTATATGGTGCCCTTCAAATTATGACTACAACTCTTAATGCTACTCTTAGGCACCATGGCCTTATTCACCTAATTATCCAACATCACTTCCTTCAAAAAGGACAAGAAGTCTGAGAAGAATTTAAGAATAGTGTAACATAACAAATTCTAAATCTGCCTACACAAAAAACCTTAAATTTACTACAGAAACATTCATCTCCACCTGCTACATCAGTCGAGAAAATAACTATAATTATAGAAGTCAAACCACTTAATCTCCTTCAAGATTGGTGACCTTCCACATCCTCCTCTTACCTTCAAAATGTGTATAAATGAAGATGTAAAATAAAATAGAAATCAAACATCTCTTCTCAGAGATAGGCATATGTTTAGGTCTACAAATTTGATCAATAAGATGTCTCTTCTCAGAGATAGCATTATTATAATTATATTGTTCTTATTTCTTGAATTTTCTTTAAACTAAATCTTCTAAGTTTTAGATTAGTGATATCAGAGCAGTTTGTCTTAAGAGTATATGATCTTGAGGATGAGGTTAGGCTATAAAAACTTTAGGTGGAAAATAACAGAGCTTCTAAATTATCCACATATTCACTCTGAACAATCTCAAATGGTACACAACACCGAGACATCCAATCCTTTCAAGGAAATGGTTAATGAAGCCCTCCAAGAGTAACAATCATAGATATTATAATAATTTGCCTAAATTTTTCAACAAATCTTGGTGGGAAATTTTGGCTCTTCATCTACACCTCCACATCCTTTCAGTGCCCTAACACCCTTCAAGGTTTTGATGAATTTTGATGTCCCTACATTTGAAAGAAAAATTAATGTTGATGTAGTAAAAAATTAGTTGGATCAATTATCTTCCTATTTTTCTATAAATAAATTCATTGATAAAGAGAGGATCAATTTTACTCTTTTGAAATCATCATTATCTGTCAAAAATTGGTGAAAAGTGTACAAGAAGAGATTCAATATGGATCATATTAGCCTTGAGGTAGAAACTACCTGGGATAATTTCATAAAAGTTTTAAAGGAAGAATACTACCCCATTGGAGCATATGATGATCTGTATATAGAGTGGTAACAATTTCACCAAGGTAAAGAATAATCTGTTCAAGATTACACTGACATTTTTCATTCTCTATCTATGAGATTGAGTATCTAAGAAAGTGAGAAACACAAAGTTCTCAAATATCATGGTGGACTAAAATGGTACATATGGGGAGAGATAGAACTCTTCAATCTAGAAACCCTTAGTGAGGCATACGAGTTTATGATAAAGATTAAATAGAAGCATAGAAGAATGAATACAAAGAGTTAACCTACAAAATAGAAAAGTGATAAAGAAGGTCAAATATGAGGCCAAAATTGAAAGAAAAAGAAAAGGAATACTGAGAAATGGTGTGATTACCACAAATCTAAAATGCACTCCAAAAAAGAATATTGAGCATCAAGTCCTTACTTTCTGAGTCATAATCCTCAACATCTACTACTCTACCTCATACACACCTTTTAGTTGAAGAGGATGAAGAAGATATTATAGATGTTGAGCCTAATGCCATCGCTGCTTCATCATGGACCTATGAGGAGATGACAGATGACAGGGAAAGGTTCTACTCTAAGTTATGGATGAAAGGTAAGCCTCTGCATTTCATTATTGATAGTGAGAGTCAAAAGAATTTAATCTCTATTAATATTGTGAAAATCTTAGAGTTGTTCGTGAATCTTCACCCAAAGCCATACAGTATTGGATGGTTGAGTCTAGGGAGAAACCTCTATGTCACCCACCAATGTCTTCTCTCATATGCAATAAAACATTTCCAAGATGAGGTCTTATGTGATGTAGTCAATTTGGATGTTTGTGATGTACTCTTTGGTCAACCATTCATATATGATCGATATGATATCTATGAATCAATAACTTGAAGGATCACCCTCTCTCTTAGAACATGACACTATAGGGTACTAAAGGTACCACCTTATACATTTGTCTCCCTGATTAGTGCCAAGAAATTAATTTTCATGGTGGTCAAGCTACAAAAATCCAAAAGGGCTAATGTTATAGCCCTAACTACATAAACAACATAATAATAGAAACAAATAGATACCAAGATGAAGAATTTCATGGATATCCATCCATAGACTCATGGTCAGATAGAAATGGTGAACAATCAGGCCCTACATAGCTCCACAAAGCATAATCCATTCCAAGTATGCATCAAGAATCAAATCAAAATACAACTGTCACACTCGATGAAAAATCTTGATGCAATGGGCACCATTACTTTTCAAAGAGGGAGGAATGATCTAAGCAATATTTCAAGGGATAATTCAGGTGACGATTCTACTCCAGTTAGTGATAGAACTTCCAAGAGCCATAACTTTTGCACCATAGCTCTGTTTGACTCCCCATTTGAATCGTTGGAAAAATAAGAATGAGAGAAACACCATGAAATGGCACAAAGATTTTCTAAATGGGTTTTGACCCTTAAAAACTAAATATAAGTGTCATAAATTTTAATTTTAATAGTGTAGTCTAAAAATAGTAAGTTTC
Organism: Torreya grandis; assembly: GCA_037957365.1. Lineage (NCBI taxonomy): Eukaryota > Viridiplantae > Streptophyta > Pinopsida > Cupressales > Taxaceae > Torreya > Torreya grandis. The sequence goes on along the minus strand of JARHVA010001838.1, from coordinate 625,455 downwards.
TCAAAATAGTAATTCCTTGAATTCTGTATTGTTGTAAATTGTTGAAGTCGAACCACTTAACCTCCCTCAAGATTTGTGGCCTTCCACATCCTCCTATTACCTTCAATAAGACATCTCTTCTCAGAGATAACATTATTATAATTATATTTTTCTTGTTTCTTGAATTTTCTTTCAACTAAAGCTTTTGAGTTTTAGATCAATGATATCAGAGTGGTTTATCTTGAGAGTGTATGATCCTAAAGATGAGATAAAGCTACAAAAATCTTAGGTGGAAAATAATAAAGCTTAAAAACTATCCACCTATTCACTCCAAATGACCTAAAATGACAAATAATACGAAGACATTTGATCCTTTCAAAAAAATAGTGAATGAAGCCCTCCAACAATAGCAAGCATAGATGCTACAATAATTTGCCTAAATTCTTCAACAAAATTTGATGGAAAATTATGGATTCTTATCTACACCCCCACATCCTTTCAGTTCCCCAACATCCTTCAAGGTTTAGGTAAATTTTGATATCCCTATATTTGAAGGCAAAAATAATGTCGATGTAGTAAAAAATTGGTTGGATCAATTATCTTCCTCTTTTTTTTAAATAAATTCATTGATAAAGAGAAGATCACTTTTAATCTTTTCAAAGCATCATTACTTGTCAAAAATTAGTGGGAAGTGTACAAGAAGAGATTCAGTATGGATGATATTGGCCTTGGGACGGGACCTGCCTAAGATGATTTCATATAAGCTGTAAAGGAAGAATACTACCCTATTGGAGTATATGATGATCTGTATATAGAGTGGCAACAACTTCACCAAGGTAAGGAATAGTCTATTTAAGAATATACTGATATTTTTTATTCTCTATCTATGAGATTAGACATCCAAAAATTTGAGAAATATAAGGTTCTCAAATATCATGGTGGACTACAATGGTATATATGGGGGGAGTTGGAACTCTTCAATCAGGAAACCCTCAGTGAGGCGTACAAGTTTATGGTGAAGATTAACTAGAAGCATGGAAGAATACATACAAAGAGTCAACCTACAAAATAAAAAAGTGATAAAGAAGGTCAAATATGAGGCCAAAATTGAAATTAAAAAGAATGGAAGCCTAAGAAATTATGTGATTACCACAAATATGGAATGTACTCCAAAGAAGAATGTTGAGCCATCAAGTCCCTACTTTCTGAGTCACAATCTTCAACATCTACTACTCTACCTCATACACATCTTATAGTTGAAGAAGATAAAGAAGAGATTTTAGATGATAAGCCTAATGTCATCATTACTTCATCAAAGACCCATGAGGAGAGGTCAAATGACAAGGAAATTTTATTTCACTCTAAGTTATGGGTGAAAGGTAACCTTTTATATTTCATTCTTGATAGTGAGAGTCAAAAGAATTTAATCTCTGCTAATATTGTGAAAAGCTTAGATTTTTCCATGAAGCCTCACCCAAAACCATATAGTATTGGATGGTTGAGTTGAGAGATAAACCTCTGTGTCACCCACCAATGTCTTCTCTCATATGCAATAAGACCTTTCCAAGATGAGGTCTTGTGTTATATGGTCAATCTAGATGTTTGTGATATATTCTTTGGTTAGCCATTCATGTATGATTGACATGGCATATATGAATCAATAAATCAAAGGATCAACCTCACTCTTAGATCATGATGCTATAGGGTACTATAGGTGCCACCTTCTACATTTGTCTCCTTGATTAGTGCCAAGAAATTTGTTTTCATAGTGGTCAAGACATAAAAATCCAAAAGGGTTGTTGTTGTAACCTTGACTACATAAAAAACACAATAATAGAAGCAAATAGATACCAAGATAAAGAATTTTATGGACTTTCATCCATAGATGGATGGTCAAAATAGAAATGGTGAACAATCAGGCCCTGCACAAACCCATAAAGCATAGCTCCACAAAGCACAATCCATTCCAAGTATGCATCAAGAATCAAATAAAAATACAACTACCACACTTGATAATTTTTTTTGATGTAATGGGGACCATTGCTTCTCAAGGAGGAAGGAATGATCTGAGTAATATTTCAGGTGATGGTTCTACCCCAATTGGTGGTAGAACTTCTGAGAGCCATAACTTTTGCACCATAGCTCTGTTTGACTTTTCGTATGAACCATTGGAAAGCTAAGAATGAGGGGAACATCGTGAGATGGTAGTGAGCTTCACTCAATGGGTTTTGATTGAAGACAACTAAATGGAAGTGCCTTAAATTTTAATTTTAGTAGTGCAGTCTAAAAATAGTAATTTCTCAAATTCTATATTTTTACAAATCATGAAAGTCAAACCAATTAATCTCCCTTGAGATTGGTGACATTTCACATCATCCTCCTACCTTAAAAATGTGAATAAATGAAGATGTAACTTGAAATAGAAATAGAACATCTCTTTTTAGATATAGGCATATGTTTGAGTCTACAAATTTGATCAATAAAATATATCTTCTCAAAGATAGAATTATTATAATTATATTGTTCTTATTTCTTGAATTTTATTTCAATCAAAAATTTTGAGTTTTAGGTCAATGGTATAAAAGTGGTTTGTCTTGAGAGTGTATGATCCCAAGGACGAGGTCAGGCTAGAAGAAGCTTGGGTGGAAAATACCAGAGCTTCTAAACTATCCACCTATTCACTCCAAACTACCTCAAATGATGGAAAATATTGATACATCTGATCCTTTTAATAAAATGGTGAATGAAGCCCTCTAGTAGTAGTAAGCATAGATATTAAAACAATTTTTCCAAATTCTCCAACAAATCTCGATAGAAAATTTTGACTCCTCATCTACACCCCCACATCTTTTCAGTGCCCCAACACCATTCAAAGTTTAGGTGAATTTTGATATCCCTACATTTGACCTACATTTGAAGGCAAAATCAATGTGATGCAGTAGAAAATTAGTTAGATAAATCATCTTCCTATTTTTTTATAAATAAATTCATCGATAAAGAGAAGATCACTTTTGTTCTTTTGAAAGCATCATTCCCTATCAAAAATTGATGAGAAATGTACAAAAAGAGATATAATATAGATGATATTAGCCTTGAGGTGGAACCTCCCTAGGATGATTTCATAGAATCTATAAAAGATGGAGCATATGATGATATGTATATAGAATTTCAACAACTTCACCAAGGTAAGGAATAATTTGTACCAAGATTACACTGACATTTTTTATTCTCTATCTATGAGATTAGCCATCTATAAAAGTGAAACATAAGGTTCTCAAACATCATGGTAGACTACAATAGTATATGTGGGGGGAGATTGAACTCTTCAATATGAAAACCCTCAGTGAGACGTATAAGTTTACGATGAAGATTGAGTAGAAGCATGGAAGAATGAATACAAAGAGTCAGCTTATGAAATAGAAAAGTGACAAAGAAGGTCAAAAATAACACCAAAATTGGAAGCAAAAGGAAGTAAAGATTGGGAAATGGTGTGATTATCATAAATCTGGAATGCACTTCAAAGAAGAGTGTCGAGCCATCAAGTCCCTAATTTATGAGTCATAATCCTCAATATCTACTGCTCTGCCTCATACACACCCTACAGTTGAAGAGGATGAAGAAAATATAGTAGATATTGAGCCTGATGCCATCATTGGTTCATCATGGACCCATGAGGAGAGTCCAAATAATAAGGAAATATTGTTTCACTCTAAGTTATGGGTGAAAGGTAAGCTTCTACATTTTATTCTTGATAGTGGGAGTCAAAATAATTTAATCTCTGCTAATGTTATGAAAATATTAGAGTTTTCTATGAAGCCTCACCCAAAACTATATATTATTGGATGGTTGAGTCCAAGGAGAAACCTTCATGTCATCCACCAATGTCTTCTCTTATATGTAATAAAACCTTTCCAAGATGAGGTCTTATATGATGTGGTCAATCTGGATGTTTGTGATGTACTCTTTGGTCAACCATTCATGAATGATCAACATGGCATTTATGAATCTAGAACTGGAAGGATCACTCTCACTCTTATAACACAGTGTTATAATGTACTAGAGGTACCACCTTCTACATCTATCTTCCTGATTAGTGCCAAGAAATTCATTCTCATGGTGGTCAAGCCATAAGAATCCAAAAGGGTCGATGTTACAAGCCTAACTACATAAACAATACAACAATAAAAGCAAATAGATATCAAGCTGAAGAAGTTCATGGCCTTCCATCTACAAACTGATGGTTAGACAAAAATGGTAAATAATCAGGTCCTACATAGCCCCACAAAGTATAGCTCCACAAAGCACAATCCATTCTAAATATGCATCAAAAATCAAATCAAAATACCACTACCACATTCAATGAATTTTTTTGATGCAATGGGGACCATTGCTTCTCAAGGAGGGAGGAATGATCTAAGCAATATTTTAGGCAACAATTCAGATGATGGTTCTATTCTAATTGGTGGTAGAACTTTTGGTAGCCATAACTTTTGTACCATAGCTTCATTTGACTCCCCATTTAAACCATTGGAAAGATAAGAATGAGGGGAACACTGTGAGAGGGAATGGAGCTCTACTCAATGGGTTTTGACTCTTAAAAACTAAATAAAAGTGACCCAAATTTTAATTTTAGTAGTGCAATCTAAAAATAGTAAGTTTTTCAAAATAGTAATTTCTCAAATTCTATATTTTTATAAATCATGGAAGTCGAAAAACTTAATCACCTTCGAGATTGGTGACCTTCCAAATCTTCCTCCTACCTTTAAAATATGTATAAATAAAGATGTAACCCAAAATAGAAATAGAACATCTCTTTTCAGAGATAGGCATATGTTTGAGTCTACAAATTTGATCAATAAGACATCTTTTTTCAGAGATAACATTATTATAATTGTGTTGTTCTTATTTTTTAAATTTTATTTCAACCAAAGCTTATGAGTTTTAGATCAGTGGTATCAGAGTGGTTTGTATTGAGAGTGTATGATCTCAAGAACGAGGTCGGGCTACAAGAAGTTTGAGTGAAAAATAATAGTGCTTTCAAACTATCCACCTATTCACTTCAAATGACTTCAAATGACAGAAAACAGTGAGACATATGATCCTTTCAAAGAAATGGTGAATGAAACCCTCCAATAGTAGCAACAACAATTTTCCCAAATTCTTCAACAAATCTTGATGGAAAATTCTAGGTTCTCATCTGTACCCCCATATCCTTTCAGTGCCCCAACACCCTTTAAAGTTCTGGTAAATTTTGATATCCCTACATTTGAAGGCAAAATCAATGCTGATGCAGTAGAAAATTGGTTGGATCAATTTTCTTCTTATTTTTTTAAAATAAATTCATTGATAAAGAGAAGATCACTTTTGTTCTTTTGAAAGTATCATTACCTGTCAAAAATTGGTGGGAAGTGTATAAGAAGAAATTCAATATGGATGAAATTGGCCTTGAGGTGGAACCTACGTGGGATGATTTCTTAGAAGCTGTAAAGGAATGATACTACCCCATTGGAGAATATGATGATCTACATATAGAGTGGTAACAACTTCACCAAAGTAGGAAATAGTCTGTTCAAAATTACACTGACATTTTTTATTTTTTATCTGTGAGATTGGGCATCCAAAAAAGTGAAAAACACAATGTTCTCAAATATAATGGTAGACTAAAATGGTATACATGGGGGGAGATGGAACTCTTTAATCTGGAAACCCTCAATGAGGCGTATACGTTTATGGTGAAGATTGATTAGAAGAATGGAAGAATAAATACAAAGAGTTATCCTATAAAATGGAAAAATGATAAAAAAAGTCAAATACGAGGCCAAAATTAGAAGTAAAAGGAAGGGAAGACTGGGAAATGGTATGATTACCATAAATCTGAAATACACTCCAAAGAACAATGTCGAGCCATCAATTTCTTACTTTTTGAGTCACAATCCTCAACATCTACTACTTTACCTCATACACAACCTATAATCAAAGAGGATGAAGAAGAGATTGTAGATGCTAAGCCTGATACGATAATTGTTTCATCATAGACCCACGAGGAGAGGCCAGATGTAAGGAAATATTGTTTTACTCTATGTTATGAGTGAAAGGTAAGCCTCTGTATTTTATTCTTGATAGTGGGAGTCAAAAAAATTTAATCTCTACTAATGTTGTTAAAAGCCTAGAGTTGTCCATGAAGTCTCACCTAAAGTTATACAGTATTGGATGGTTGAGTCTAGGGAGAAACCTCTGTGTCATCCATCAATGTCTTCTCTCATATACAATAAAACCTTTCTAAGATGAGGTCTTATGTGATATGGTCAATCTAGATGTTTTTGATATACTCTTTAGTGAACCATTCATATATTATCGACATAGCATCTATGAATTAAGAACCTAAAGGATCACCCTCACTCTTAAAACATGACACTACAAGGTACCAGAGGTACCACCTTCTACTTTTGTCTCCCTGATTAATGCTAAAAAATCCATTCTCATGGTGGTCAAGTTATAAGAATTCAAAAGGGATGATGTTATATCCCTGACTACATAAATAAGACAACAATAAAAGCAAATAGATACCAAGTTGAAGAAGTTCACAGCCTTCTATCTACAGACTGATCATCAGATAAAAATGGTGAAAAATCGGGCCCTACACAACCCCACAAAGCATAGCTCCACAAAGCACAGTCCATTCTAAGTATGTATCAAGAATCAAATAAAAATACAACTGCCATACTCGATGAAAAATATTGATGCAATGGGGACCATTGATTCTCAAGGAGGGAGGAATGATCTGAGCAATGTTTCAGGGGATGGTTCTACCCTAATTGGTGATAGAACTTCTGGGAGCTATAAATTTTGTATCATAGCTCTCTTTGACTCCCCATTTGAACCGTTAGAAAGTTAAAAATGAGGAGAAAACCACGAGATGACACTGAGCTTCACTCGATAGGTTTTGACCCTTAAAAATTAAATAGAAGTTCTCCAAATTTCAATTTTAGTAGTGTAGTCTAAAAATAGTAATTCTTCAAGTTTTGTATTTTTTTAAATCATGGAAGTCAAACCACTTAATCTCCTTCGAGATTGGTGACCTTCCACATCCTCATCCTACCTTTAAAATGTGTATAAATAAATATGTAACTTGAAATATAAATTAGACATCTCTTCTCAGATATAGGCATATATTTGGGTCTATAAATTTGATCAATAAGACATCTCTTCTCAGAGATAGAATTATTATAATTGTGTTGTTCTTATTTCTTGAATTTTATTTAAACCAAAGCTTCTAAGTTTTAGATTAGTGGTATTAGAGTGGTTTGTCTTGAGAGTGTATGATCTCGAGGATGAGGTCAGGCTACAATAAGTTTGGGTGGAAAATAATAGAGCTTACAAACTATCCACCTATTCACTCCAAACGACCTCAAATGGTAGATAACATCAAGACATCTAATCTTTTCAAGGAAATGGTGAATTAATCCCTCTAATAGTAGTAAGTATAGATGCTACAAAAATTTCCCAAATTCTTCAATAAATCTCGATGGAAAATTTTGGCTCCTCATCTGTACCCCTACATCCTTTCAGTGCCCTAACACCCTTCAAAGTTTAGGTGAATTTTGATATCCCTACATTTAAAGGCAAAATCAATGATTATGTATTAAAAAATTGGTTGGATCAATTGTCTTCCTATTTTTATAGAAATAAATTCATTAATAAAGAGAAGATCACTTTTGCTCTTTAAAAAGCATCATTGCCTATCAAAAATTAGTGGAAAGTGTAAAAAAAGAGATTCATTATGGATGATATTGGCCTTGAGGTGGAACTTGCCTAGGATGATTTCATAGAAGCTATAAAGGAAGAATACTATCCCATTGGAGCGTATGATAATATGTATATAGAGTGGCAACAACTTTGCTAAGGTAAGAAACAATTTGTTCAAGATTATATTGACATTTTTCATTCTCTATCTATGAGATTGGGCATCTAGGAAGGTGAGAAACACAAAGTTCTTAAATATCATGGTGGACTACAATGTTGTATACGGGGGGAGATAGAAATATTCAATCTAGAAACCCTCAATGTAGCATACAAGTTCACGGTGAAGTTTGAGCAGAAACATGGAAGAATGAATACAAAGAGTTAGCCTAAAAAATGGAAAAGTGATAAATAAGGTCAAATAGGAGGCCAAAATTGGAAGAAAAAGGAAGGGAAGACTAGAAAATAATGTGATTACCATAAATATAGAATGCACTCCAACGAAAAATGTCAAGCCATCAAGTCCCTACTTTTTGAGTCACAATTCTCAACATCTACTACTCTACCTAATACACACCCTATAGATGAAGTGGATGAAGAAGATATTATATATGCGAAGCCTAATTCCATCATTTCTTCATCATGGACCCACAAAGAGAGGCCATATGACAAAGAAAGGTTGTTTCATTCTAAGTTATAGGTGAAAGGTAAATCTCTGCATTTCATTCTTGATAGTGGGAGTCAAAAAAATTTAATCTATACTAATGTTGTGAAAAGCTTAGAGTTATCCATGAAGCCTCACCCAAAGCCATATAATATTGAATGGTTGAGTCTAGGGAGAAACCTCCATGTCACCCATCAATGTCTTCTCTCATATGCAATAAGACTTTTCCAAGATGAGGTCTTATGTGATGTGGTCAATCTAGATGTTTATGATGTACTCTTTGGTCAGCCATTCATGTATGATCAACATGAAATCTATAAATTAAAAACTTGAAGGATCATCCTCACTCTTGGAACATGGTGCTATAGGATACCAAAGGTACCACCTTCTATATTTGTCTCCCTAATTAGTGCCAAAAAAGTTATTCTCATGGTGGTCAAGCCACAAGAATCCAAAAGAGCCAATGTTGCAACCTTGACTACATAAACAACACAACAAAAAAAACAAATATATACCAAGCTGAAGAAGTTCATGGCCCTACATCCATAAATGGATGGTCAGAAAAAAATGATGAACAATCAGGCTCTGCATAGCCCCACATAGCACAACTCCACAAACCACACTCCATTCCAAGTATGCATCAAGAATCAAATCAAAATACAACTGCCACACTCACTGAAAAATCTTGATGCAATGGGGACCATTTCTTCTCAAGGAGGGAGAAATAATCCATGTAATATTTTAGGCAACAATTTAGGAGATGGTTCTACCCTAATTGATGGCAAAACTTTTGAGAGCCATAACTTTTGCACCATAACTCCATTTGACTCTCCGTTTGAATCTTTGGAAAGATAAGAATGAGAGAAACACCATGAGGTGGCACCGAGCTATGCTTAGTGGGTTTTGACCACTAAAAACTAAATGAAGTTACCTCAAATTTCAATTTTAGTAGTGTAGTCTAAAAATAATAAGTTTTTAAAAATAATAATTCCTTAAATTCTATATTATTGTAAATCTTAAAAGTTGAACCACTTAATCTCCCTCGAGATTGGTGACCTTCCACATCCTCCTCATACCTTCAAAATGTTTATAAATGATGATGTAACCCAAAAAAAAAATTGGACATCTTTTCTCAGAGATAGGCATATGTTTGGGTCTACAAATTTAATCAATAAGACATCTCTTCTCAGAGATAACATTATTATTGTCAGGATCCTACTGCCCACTAAGGGCACACTTGATTACCTTTGTATTAGCAACTAAACACAAAATTTAACCAAAATGATAAGTAACTCGAAATATGAAACAACATAGGATATGAGAGACAATACCCAATTGTATTAATACTCATTCAGAAGAAAATACAATAAAGAAGATGCCACACTTCTTCTTCCCACACCTCTAGAGATCACACACTTCTAGGGTTCACCAGTAATTCTACTTCAACAGTTCACTCTCTCAATCATGGTCACAACAATCAATTCAAACATAGAGTTGTTGCTCACCTCCATTAGTCAGTAACAACGCTGCCAGTACACCAAGTACACAATCGTACTCCAAGTAGATCTCCCTTTTCTTGCTGCCACCTACAAATCAACAGACCTTACTTACCATGTAGATATCTCTACACCCTGAAGAACCCTTGTCCTTGCCTCACCAAGTCCTCATGATTCTTAAACCAGTATCTCGGTGGATCTCCTAGTAGAACTTGCATAACCTGCAACTCTCTCTGATCATACACACTCAACACCCCTTTAGAACTAGGAGGAGCTACTCTTGCTCCCTCTTCAAGCACAATGGCTTTCTAGCACACTTTTACAATATAGCCCATGAGTCTATTATATAGATCTCATGCATAAAATAATTATACTTTCTTAATTACAATAATTAGACTCGCAACTCAAGACTAAAAAATAGTCTTTTCATGCAAATTGCCTGTCCAAAAATAGACCAGTCTGGAACCCGCATGCAAATTGCATGCACACACAGGTTGTCGATGTCAGCTCCTTCCTGACCAATGTCAGCCGACTTATAACTGACGTCGATTGCTTATGCACTATAATATGATCGACGTCAATTGATTAGACCGACGTCAGTTGCCCTGCAACTTGTTCTGCAACTCAGCAACCTCCCAGAAACCTCCTTCCCTGTTTGCATCAGTGAATCTTTTAGCTCCAAAACCTAACAATCTCCCACTTGGAGATAAACAGTTGCACTGTACATGTACCTATACACTATCTAATTTTTTTTCTAGCTTGTATCCCTCTTTAAGCTCAATCTTGAAGACCAACCACCACACAACCTGTGGTGCACCTCCTGTCATCCAAGTAAGCTGCCACATTCGAACCTACAACTCCATGTAGTGAAGACCTTGACCCTGCATAGCAAGTTAACCTATTGCTAGTCCCTCTTAGATACCTGAGAATCCACTGAACTTCCCTCCAGTGCTCCTTCCATGAATTGGCTACAAACTCTCTGATAACTCCCACTGCTTGGGAAAACTCAGGTCTACACCAAACCTCATGTGATTTTGAACACTGTTCTAAGCTTAGCTTGAACTGTCCAGCCATAGGTGTGCATACTGATTCTGCATCCTACATCTTGAACCTTGCCAACACCTTTTTCACATCAGCTCCCACTAGAGACAAAATCAACCTGTGATCTTCCATGTCTCTTATGTTAAAGAATTTTGCTGCTCCTAAATTTTTCATGACACACCACTGACTAACCTTACCTTTAGCTCAGCAAAACCCTGTATGTCTAAACCTGCACCAAGCATACCATCCACATATAGTAACAAGATAATGTTGTGACCATCATCCACTTGGTAAGACAAACACAATGGTTACACTGACATTGACTGAAGCCCTACTTTGTCATCCACCTGTCAAACCTGTACCACTATCCTACAGCTTCCTCAAGACCATATATCCTGGCCTTCCATCTCACGTATCGATCCACTCTCTTCTTTAACCTGGGAATCCATTCATCTTTTAGTGCTTTCATCCCCACTGGAAACTCTACCAAATCTCCCGCTTGGTTCTCTTTTGAAGAATTCATGCCATGCTCCCACTGTTTCCTGGATTCTACCTGCATTACCTCTTCACATCTTCCTGGTTCTTGACCATCAGTAAGCAACAAGTAAGAAGGTGAACAATGAATATGAGGTTCACTTACCCTTTTAGTCCTCCATATGGGCATTTGAGACTCCTTGATAGCTTGTTGTCCACCCAACATCCGTTCTAGTGATCGATCTCAGCCATCTCCCAATCTGCACCTGACTTACGTCAGTTCCCTATGACTGACTCTTAATACCAACGTTGGTTCTCCCTGACTGATGCTGGTGTCCGTGCTATCAACATCAATTCTTGTATGACTGACATCGGTTCTTGCTACCTGACACCATCAACTCTACTGATCTACAAATGACTGACGTCAGTGCCTGTCTGTTCAACATCGGTTCCATATGATCGATGCCAGTACCTGTGTTTTCCTGTGAGTGATGAATTTTTACCCACAAGCTCTCCTTGGATCAAAACCCTATCCAAATTATCACAGCCTTGCTCAGAATAATTCAGTCCCCTCAGCTGATCTCTGTCCATCATCTCCTCCATAAACACCAAGGCTTTCTAGTTCTTAAGTTTGTCAAGAATATCTGTCTTTCGCTTAAGAACATACATTCCCTTCTTACACATGTGACGAAGCCTACAAAGCCACATCTTTGCAATAGAAGGTGAATCAGTAATATAAGTAGATAGATAAAGGATACCTACTTTCTTACCACTGTCTAATTCAAGTGCATCCATTGTGAGAGTTACTGTGCATCTCTCATCACCCAACTTTCCTAAAGAAATTAGACTCATCTCCAAGACTGGTACCTGCATGACCTCCTTCAACACCTATGTGTTATCTGTCTGCAATTTCAGCTTCACTTCCCCTTTGCCAACCATTTGACAAGGCTCACCAGCTCCTAAATAAATCTCTCCAAAGTCTCCAAAGACATACCCATGAAAAGATGCTCTATTTTGGGCTGCATGGAAAGAGGCAACATAATCTATAGACCAAGATTCTACTTTATCCAGAGCAACTTGTGCAACAACACCTGCAACATTTGCTTCTACACGTTGATCTTCTACCGACCAACAATCTTCCTTTACCTGTTCTTTCTTTCCATCAATCTGACCATTCGTGCTATTCAGTTTCTCCATTTGTAGCTTACTTTCTTCTACCATTGCTATACTCCCACTCAATCAAAAACCCCTGTGAGTACCCTGTAATCAACAAACACTAACCAAATCTGATACAACTTGTTAGTAAACCCAACGAAAAGCTCTGATACCAACTGTCAGGATCCTACTGCCCACTAAGGGCACACTTGATTACCTTTGTATTAGCAACTAAACATAGAATTTAACCAGAATGATAAGTAACTATAAATATGAAACAACACAAGATATGAGAGATAATACCCAATTGTATTAATACTCATTCAGAAGAAAATACAATAAAGAAGATGCCACACTTTTTCTTCCCACACCTCTAGAGCTCCCACACTTCTAGGGTTCACCAGTAATTCTCCTTCAACAGTTCACTCTCTCAATCACGGTCACAACAATCAACTCAAACACAGAGTTGTTGTTCACCTCCACTAATTAGTAACAACGCTGCCAGTACACCAAGTATACAATCGTACTCCAAGTAGATCTCCCTTTCCTTGCTGCCACCTGCAAATCAACAGACCTTACTTACCATGTAGATATCTCTACACCCTGAAGAACCCTTGTCCTTGCCTCACTAAGTCCTCATGATTCTTCAACCAGTACCCTGGTGGATCTCCTAGTAGAACTTGCATAACCTGCAACTCTCCCTGATCATACACACTCAACACCCCTTTGGAACTAGGAGGAGCTACTCTTGCTCTCTCTTCAAGCACAATGGCTTTCTAGCACACTTTTACAATACAGTCCATGAGTCTATTATATAGATCTCATGCATACAATAATTAGAATTTCTTAATTACAATAATTAGACTTGTAACTCAAGACTAAAAAATAGTCTTTTCATGCAAACTGCCTATCCAAAAATAGACCAGTCTGAAACCTGCATGCAAACTACATGCACACATAGGTTACCGACGTTAGCACCTTCTTGACTGATGTTGGCTGACTTATAACCAACGTCAGTTGCTTTTGCACTATAATATGACCGACATCGGTTGATCAAACTGATGTCGATTGCCCTGCAACTTGTTCTACAACTCAACAACCTCCCAGCAACCTCCTTCCCTGTTTGCATCAGTGAAGCTTTTAGCTCCACAACCTAACAATTATACTTGTGTTGTTCTTGTTTCTTAAATTTTCTTTCAACCAAATTTTCTTAGTTTTTGATCAGTGGTATCAGAGCGATTTGTCTTGAGAGTGTATGATCCCAAGGATGAGGTTGGGATACAAGAATCTTAGGTGGAAAATAATAGAGCTTACAAACTATCCACTTATTTTCTCCAAATGACCTCAAATGATGGATAACACTGAGACATCTAATCATTTCAAGGAAATAGTGAATGAAGGCCCCCAATAGTAGTAAGCACAGATATTACAACAATTTTTTCAAATTCTTCAACAAATCTAGATAGAAAATTCTAGCTCCTCATTTGCACCCCCACGTCCTTTCAGTGCGCCAACACCCTTCAAGGTTCAAGTGAATTTTGATATCCCTATATTTAAAGGCAAAATCAATGCTGATAAAGTAAAAAATTGGTTGAATCTATTATTTTCATATTTTTCTATAAATAAATTCATCAATAAAGAGAAGATCACTTTTGCTCTATTAAAAGCATCATTGTCTATAAAAAATTAGTGGGAAGTGTACAAGAAGAGATTTAGTATGGATGATATTGGCCTTGAGGTGGAACCTACCTAGGATGATTTCATAGAAGCTGTAAAAGAAGAATGCTACCCCATTGGAGCATATGATGATTTATATATAGATTGGCAATAACTTCACCAAGGTAAGGAACAGTATGTTCAAGATTACACTTACATTTTGCATTCTCTATCTATGAGATTGGGTATCCAGGAAAGTGAGAAACATAAGGTTCTCAAATATCATGGTGGACTACAATGGTATATATGGGGGGAGATGGAACTCTTCAATCTAGAAACCCTTGGTGAGGCGTACAAGTTCATGTTGAAGATTGAGTAGAAGTATGGAAGAATGAATACAAAGAGTTAGCTTATAAAATATAAAAGTGACAAAGAAGGTCAAACATGAGGCCAAAATTAGAAGTAAAGGAAGGGAAGACTGAGAAATGGTGTGATTACCACAAATATGGAATGCACTCCAAAGAAGAATGTCGAGCCATCAAGTCCCTACTTTCTGAGTCATAATCCTCAACATCTACTGCTATGCTTTATACACACCCTGTATTCTCTATCTGTGAGATTGGGCATCCAAGAAAGTGAGAAACATAAGGTTCTCAAATATCATGGTGGACTACAATGGTATATATGGGGGGAGATGGAACTTTCTAATATAGAAACCCTTGGTGAGGCATACAAGTTCATGGTGAAGATTGAGAGGAAGTATGGAAGAATGAATACAAAGAGTCAGCTTATAAAATAGAAAAGTGACAAAGAAGGTCAAACATGAGGTCAAAATTAGAATTAAAGGAAGGGAAGATTGAGAAATGGTGTGATTACCACAAATATGGAATGCACTCCAAAGAAGAATGTCGAGCCATCAAGTTCCTGATTTCTAAGTCATAATCCTCAACATCTACTGTTATGTTTTATACACACCCTACAGTCAAAAAGGATGAAGAAGAGATTGTAGATGTTGATTCTGATCCATCATTGCTTCATCATGGACCCATAAGGAGAGGTTAGACAATAAAGAAAGGTTATTTCACTCTAAGTTATGGGTGAAAAGTAAGTCTCTGCATTTCATTCTTGATAGTGGGAGTCAAAAGAATATAATCTCTACTAATATTGTGAAAAGCCTAGAGTTGTCTATGAAGCCTCACCTAAAGCCATACAGTATTAGATGGTTGAGTCTAGGGAGAAACCTTCGTGTCACCCACCAATATCTTCTCTCATATGTAATAAATTTTTTTCAAGATGAGGTCTTATGTGATGTGGTCAATCTAGATGTTTGTGTTGTAATCTTTGGTCAGTCATTCATGTATGATCGATATGACATCTATGAATCAAGAACTTGAAAGATCAACCTCACTTTTGGAACATGGCATTATAGGGTACTAGAGGTACCACCTTCTACATTTGTCTTCCTGATTAGTGCCAAGAAATTCATTCTTATAGTGGTCAAGCCACAAGAATAAAAAAAGGCCAATGTTGCAGCCCTAACTACACAAATAATATAACAATAGAAGCAAATAGATACCAAGTTGAAGAAGTTCATGAAATTCCATTCATAGACTAATGTTCAAAATAAAATGGTGAACACCTGCACAACCCTACAAAGCATAGCTTCACAAAGCACAATCCATTCCAAGTATGCATCAATAATCAAATCAAAATAGAACTGCCACACTCAATAAAATATCATGATGCAATGGGGACCATTGCTTCTCAAGGAGGGAGGAATGATCTGAGCAATATTTAAGGCAATGGTTCTACTCTAATTGGTGGTAGAACTTCTAGGATCCATAAATTTTACAACATAGCTCTGTTTGACTCCCCGTTTGAACTGTTAGAAATTTAAGAATGATGGGAACACCGTGAAATGACACTAAGCTTTGATTAGTGGGGTTTGACACCTAAAAACTAAATATAAGTGCCCCAAATGTTAATTTTATTAATGCAATATAAAAATAGCAAGTTTCTAAAAATAATAAATCCTCAAATTTTATATTGTTGTAAATCATAGAAGTCAAATCACTTAATCTCCCTTGATATTAATGAGCTTTCACATCCTCCTCCTACATTCAAAATATGTATAAATAAAGATGTAATCCAAAATAAAAATTAGACATCTCTTTTCAAAAATAGACATATGTTTAAGTCTACAAATTTTATTAATAAGACATCTCTTCTCAGAGATAGCATTATTATAACTGTGTTGTTCTTGTTTCTTAAATTTTATTTAAACTAAATCTTTTATGTTTTGGATTAGTGATATCAGAGCAATTTATCTTGAGAGTGTATGATCCTGAGGATGAGGTTAAGATACAAGAAGCTTGGGTGGAAAATAATAGAGCTTCCAAACTATCCACCTATTCACTCTAAATAATCTCAAATGGAAAACAACACTAAGACATCTGATATTTTCAAGGAAATGGTGAATGAAGCCCTCCAATAGTTGGAAGTGTAGATGCTACAATAATTTGCCCAAATTCTTCAACAAATCTCAATAGAAAATTTTGGCTCCTCATCTGCATCCCCACATCCTTTCAGTTCCCTAATGCCTTTCAAGGTTCAAGTGAATTTTGATATCATTACATTTGAAGGTAAAATCAATGCTGATGTAGTAGAAAATTAGTTATCTCAATTGTCTTCCTATTTTTCTATAAATAAATTTATCGATAAAGAGTATCACTTTTTCTCTTTTGAAAGCATCATTGCCTATCAAAAATTGATGAGAAGTGTACAAGAAGAGATTCAGTATAGATTATATTGGCCATGAGGTAGAACCTATCTGAGATAATTTCATAGAAGTTGTAAAGGAATAATACTACCCTATTAGAGCATATGATGATCTGTATATAGACTGGTAACAACTTTGCCAATGTAAGGAACATTTTGTTAAAGATTACACTGACATTTTTCATTCTCTATCTATGAGATTGGGCATCCAAGAAAGTGAGAAACACAAAGTTCTCAAATATCATGGTGGACTATAATGGTATATATGGGTGGAGATAGAACTCTTCAATCTAGAAACCCTCAGTGACGCATACAGGTTTATGATAAAGATTATACAAAAGAATGGAAGAATGAATACAAAGAGTCAACCTAAAAAATAGAAAAGTGACAAAGAAGGTCAAATACAAAGCCAAAATTGAAAGAAAAAAAGAGGGAAAACTTAGAAATGGTGTGATTACCATAAATCTAGAACGCACTCCAAAAAAGAATATTGAGCCATCAAGTCCTTACTTTCTGAGTCATAATCCTCAACATCTACTACTCTACCTCATACATACCCTACAGTTGAAGAGGATGAAAAAGAGATTGTAGATGTTGAGCCTGATGCCATCATTAATTCATCACAGATCTATGAGGAGGGTACAAATGACAAGGAAAGGTTATTTCACTCAAAGTTATGGGTGAAATGTAAGCCTCTGCATTTCATTCTTAATAGTGGGAGTCAAAAAATTTAATTTTTGCTAATGTTTTGAAAATCTTAGATTTTTCCATGAAGCCTCACCCAAAGCCATACAATATTGGATGGTTGAGTCTAGGGAGAAACCTCCATGCCACCCACCAATGTCTTCTCTCATATGCATTAAAACCTTTCCAAGATGAGGTCTTATGTGATGTATTCAATTTGGATGTTTGTGATGTACTCTTTAGTCAGTCATTCATGTATGATCAACATGGCATATATGAATTAAAAAATCAAAGGATCACTCTATCTCTTGAAACACAATTCTATAGGGTACTAAAGGTACCACCTTATACATCTATTTCCTTGATTAGTGTTGAGAAATTCATTCTCATGCTGGTCAAGCCACAGTAATCCAAAAATAATGATGTTACAACCCTGAATACATAAAAAATATAACAATAGAAACAAATAGATACCAAGTTGAAGAAGTTCACAATCTTTCCATCCACAAACTGATGGTCAGACAGAAATGGTGAACAATCGGGCCCTACACAGCCTCATAAAGCATAGCTCCATAAATCACAGTCCATTCCAAGTATGCATCAAGAATTAAATCAAAATATAACTATCACACTCAAATAAAAATATTGATGCAATGGGGACCATTACTTATCAAAGAGGGACGAATGCTCTGAGTAATATTTCAGGTGATAGTTTACTTCAATTGGTGGTAGAACTTCTGGGAGCCATAACTTTTGCACCATAGTTTCATTTGACTCCCCGTTTAAACCATTGGAAAGATAAGAATGAAAGGAGTACCATGAAATGGAACAAATATTTTATTGATGGGTTTTAATCCTTAAAAATCAAATAGAAGTGACCTAAATTTCAATTTTAACAATAAAGTCTAAAAATAGTAAGTTTCTTAAAATAATAATTCCTCAAATTCTATATTGTTGTAAATCATGGAATTCAAACCACTTAATATCCCTCAATATTGGTGACCTTATACATACTCCTCCTACCTTTAATAATACATCTCTTCTCAGAGATAGCATTATTATAATTGTGTTGTTCTTATTTCTTAAATTTTTTTTCAACTAAAGTTTCTGAGTTTTGGATCAGTGGTATCAAAGTGGTTTGTCTTGAGAGTGTATGATCCTAAGGATGAGGTCAAGATACAAGAATCTTGGATGGAAAATAATAGAGCTTCCAAACTATCCACCTATTCACTCTAAACAATCTCAAATTGCAGACAACATTAAGACATCTGATATTTTCAAGGAAATGGTGAATTAAGCCCTCCAACAGTAGTAAGTGTAGATGCTAAAATAAATTGTCCAAATTCTTCAAAAAATATTCATAGAAAATTTTGGCTCCTCATCTGCATCCCCACATCCTTTCCGTTCCCCAATGCCTTTCAAGGTTCAAGTGAATTTTGATATCCCTACATTTGAAGGCAAAATCAATGTTGATGTAGTAGAAAATTGATTGGATCAATTGTCTTCCTCTTTTTTTGTAAATAAATTCAACGATAAAGAGAAGATCACTTTTACTCTTTTAAAAGAATCATTGCTTATCAAAAATTGGTGGGAAGTGTACAAGAAGAGATTCAATACGGATGATATTAGCCTTGAGGTAGATCCTGTCTGAGATGATTTCATAGAAGTTGTAAAGGAAGAATACTACCCTATTAGAACATATGATGATCTATAAATAGAGTGGCAAAAACTTTTCCAAGGTAAAGAATAGTCTAGTCAAGATTATAATGATATTTTTCATTCTCTATCTATGAGATTGGGCATCCAAAAAAGTGAGAAACATAAGGTTCTCAAATATCATGGTGGACTACAATTGTATATATAGGGGGAGATGGAACTCTTCAATCTAGAAACCCTCAATGAGGCATACAAGTTCATGGTGAAGATTAACTAGAAGCATGGAAGAATGAATACAAAGAGTTAGCCTACAAAATAGAAAAGTTATAAAGAAGGTCAAACATGAGGCCAAAATTAGAAGTAAAAGGAAAGGAAGACTAGGAAATTATGTGATTACCAAAAATCTGGAATGCACTCCAAAAAATAATGTCGAGCCATTAAGTCCTTATTTTTTGAGTTAAAATATTCAACATCTACTACTCTACCTCATACACACCCTACAGTCAAAGAGGGTGAAGAAGAGATTTTAGATGCTGAGTTTGATGTCATCATTACTTCATCACAGACTCACGAGGAGAGGCCATATGACAAGGAAAAGTTGTTTCACTCTAATTTATGGGTGAAAGTTAAGCCTCTGCATTTCATTCTTGATAGTGGGAGTCAAAAGAATTTAATCTCTACTAATATTGTGAAAATCCTAGAGTTTTCCATGAAGCCTCACCCAAATCCTTACAGTATTTGATGGTTGAGTCCAGGGAGAAACCTATGTGTCACCCACCAATGTCTTCTCTCATATGCAATAAAACCTTTCCAATATAAGGTCTTATGTTATGTGGTCAATCTAGATGTTTATGATGTACTCTTTAGTTAGCCATTTATGTATGATCGACATGGAAACTATGAATCAAGAACTTAAAGGATCACCTTCACTCTTAGAACATGACGTTATAGGGTACTAGAGGTACCACCTTCTACATCTATCTCCTTGATTAGTGCCAAATTTTTTTTTCTCATGGTGGTCAAGCCATAAGAATCTAAAAGGGTTGATATTGTATCCTTGACTACACAAACAACACAATAATAGAAGAAAATAGATACCAAGCTGAAAATTTTCATAGCCTTCTATCTATAGATGGATGGTGAGACAGAAATGGTGAATAATCAAGCCCTGCACAGCCCCATGAAGCATATTCCATTCCAAGTATGCATCAAGAATCAAATCAAAATACTACAGCCACATTTGATAAAAATTATTGATGCAATGAGGACCATTGCTTCTCAAGGAGGGAGGAATGATCTGAGCAATATTTCGGGTGATGGTTCTACCCTAATTGGTGGTAGAACTTGTAGGAGCCATAAATTTTGCATTATATCTCCATTTGACTCCCTGTTTGAACCATTGGAAAGCTAAGAATGAGAAGAATGTTGTGAGATGGTAGTGAGATCCATTTAGTGTGTTTTTACTAATGAAAACTAAATGAAAGTGCCCTAAATTTTAGTTTTAGTAGTGTAACCTAAAAATAGTAATTCCTCAAATTTTGTATTTTTGTAAATCATGGAAGTTGAACCACTTAATTTCCCTCCATATTGGTGACATTTCACATCCTCCTCCTTCTTTAAAAATGTGTATAAATGAAGATATAACAAAAAATAAAAATTGAACATCTCTTCTCAGAGATAGGCATATGTTTGGGTCTATAAATTTGATCAAAAAGACATCTCTTCTCAGAGCTAACATTATTATAATTATGTTATTCTTATTTCTTGAATTTTCTTTCAATCAAAGATTCTAAGTTTTAGATTAGTGGTATAAGAGAGGTTTATCTTAAGAGTGGATGATCCCAAGGATGAGGTTAGGCTACAAGAAGCTTAGGTGGAAAATAATAGAGCTTCCAAACTATCCACTTATTCACTTTAAATGACCTCAAGTGATGGACAACACCAAGACATCTAATCCTTTCAAGGAAATGGTGAATGAAGCCCTCCAAAAGTAGTAAACATAGATGCTACAACAAATTTTCCAAATTCTTCAACAAATCTCGATAGGAAATTCTAGCTCCTCATCTGTACCCCCACATCCTTTCAGTGCCCCAACACCCTTCAAGGTTTAGGTGAATTTTGATATCCCTATATTTAAAGGAAAAATCAATATTGATGTAGTAGAAAATTAGTTGAATCAATTATCTTTCTATTTTTCTTTAAATAAATTTATCGATAAAGAGAAGATCACTTTTGCTCTTTTGAAAGCATCATTGCCTATCAAAAATTTATGAGTAGTGTACAAGAAGAAATTTAGTACAGATGATATTGGCCTTGAGGTGGAATCTACTTGGGATAATTTTATAGAAGTTGTAAAAGAAGAATACTACTCTATTGGAGCATATGATGATATATATATAGAGTTTAAATAATTTCACCAAGGTAAGGAATAGTCTATTCAAGATTATACTAAATTTTTTTATTCTCTATCTATGATATTGGGCATCCAAAAAATTAAGAAACATAAGGTTCTCAAATATCATGGTAGACTACAATGGCATATAGGGAGGGAGATGGAACTCTTCAATCTAGAAACCCTTAGTGAGGAATACAAGTTCATGATGAATATTTAGTAGAAACATGGAAGAATGAATACAAAGAGTCAACCTATAAAATGGAAAAGTGACAAAGAAGGTCAAACACAATGCCAAAATTGGAAGTAAAAGGAAGAGAAGATTTGGAAATGGTGTGATTACCATAAATCTAGAATGCACTCCAAGGAAGAATATCAAGCCATCAAGTCCTTATTTTTTGAGTCAAAATCTTCAACAGCTACTACTCTACCTCATACACACCCTACAGTTGAAGAGGATGAAGAAGAGATTGTATATACTAAGCCTAATGCAATCATTGCTTCATCATGGACCCATGAGGAGAGGCTAGAAGACAAGGAAAGGTTGTTTCACTCTAAGTTATGGGTGAAAAATAAGCCTTTACATTTCATTTTTGATAGTGGGAGTCAAAAGAATTTAATCTCTACTAATATTGTGAAAAGCCTAGAATTGTCCATAAAGCCTCACCCAAAACCATACATTATTAGATGGTTGAGTCCAGGGAGAAACCTTCATGTCATCCACCAATGTCTTCTATCATATGCAATAAAACCTTTCCAAGATGAGGTCTTATGTGATGTGGTCAATCTAGATGTTTGTGATGTACTCTTTGGTCAATCATTCATGAATGATCGACATGGCATATATGAATCAAGAATTATAAGGATCACCTTCACTCTTATAACATGGTGTTACAAGGTACCAGAGGTACCACCTTCTACATCCGTCTCTTTGATTAGTGCCAAGAAATTCATTTTCATGGTGGTCAAGCTACAAGAATCTAAAAGGACTGATGTTGCAACCCTGAATACATAAATAACATAACAATAGAATAAAATAGATACCAAGATGAATAAGTTCATGGACTTCCATGCATAGACTGATGGTTAGATAGAAATGGTGATCGATCAGGTCCTACACAAACCCACAAAGCATAGCTCCACAAAGCACAATCCATTATAAGTATGTATTAAAAATAAAATTAGATTATAATTAACACACTCAATGAAAAATATTGATGCAATGGGGACCATTGCTTCTTAAGGAGGGAGGAATGATCTGAGCAATATTTAAGGTGATAATTCAGGTTATGGTTCTACTCCAATTGGTGGTATAACTTCTAATAGCCATAACTTTTGCACTATAGCTCTGTTTGACTCCTTGTTTGAACCATTGGAAAGCTAAGAATGAGGGGAACACTGTGAGATATAATGGAACTTTTATTGATGGGTTTTGAATCTTTTAAACCAAATGATAGTGCCCCAAATTTCAATTTTAGTAGTGAAATCTAAAAATAGTAAGTTTTTTAAAATAGTAATTCCTCAAATTTTGTAGTTTTATAAATTGTGGAAGTCAAACCATTCAATATCTCTCAAGATTGGTGACCTTCCACATCTTCCTCATACCTTAAAAATATGTATAAATGAAGATGTAACCTGAAATAGAAATCAAACATCTCTTTTCAGAGATAGGCAAATGTTTGGGTCTGTAAATTTGATCAATAAGACATCTCTTTTTAGAGATATCATTATTATAATTGTATTGTTATTATTTCTTGAATTTTATTTCAACCAAAGCTTTTGTGTTTTTGATTAGTGGTATCAGAGTGATTTGTCTTGAGAGTGTATGATCCCAAGGATGAGGTCAAGTTACAAGAAGCTTGGGTGGAAAATAATAGTATTTCTAAACTATTCATATATTTGCTTCAAATGACCTCAAATGATGGATAACACCGAGACATACGATACTTTCAAGGAAATGGTGAATGAAGAACTCCAATAATAGAAAGCATAGATGCTATAATAATTTGCCTAAATTATTTAACAAATCTTGATGAAAAATTCTAGGTTTTCATCTACACCCCCACATCTTTTTAGTGCCCTAACACCCTTCAAGGTTCTAGTGAATTTTGATATCCCTACATTTGAAGGCAAAATAAATGTTGATGCAATAGAAAATTAGTTGGATCAATTATCTTCTTATTTTTCTGTAAATAAATTCATCGATAAAGAGAAGATCACTTTTACTCTTTTGAAAGCATCATTGCCTATCAAAAATTGGTGGGAAGTGTACAAGAAGACATTCAGTATAGATGATAATGACCTTGAGGTGGAACCTACTTGGGATGATTTCTTAGAAGCTGTAAAGGAAGAATACTACCCCATTGGAGCATATGATGATTTGTATATAGAGTGACAATAACTTTGCTAAGGTAAGGAATAGTCTGTTCAAGATTATACTGACATTTTTCATTCTCTATCTATAAGATTGGGCATCTACGAAAGTGAGAAACACAAGGTTCTCAAATATCATGATGGATTACAATGGTATATATGGGGGGAAATGGAACTCTTCAATCTAAAAATCTTTGATGAGATGTACAAATTTGTAGTGAAGATTGAACAGAAGCATGGAAGAATAAATATAAAGGGTCAACCTACAAAATGGAAAAGTGACAGAAAAGGTCAAATATGAGGCTAAAATTAGAAGAAAAAGGAAGGGAAGACTGAGAAATGGTGTGATTACTACAAATCTAAAATGCACTCCAAAGAAGAATGTCGAGCCATCATGTTCCTAATTTTTGAGTCACAGTCCTCAACATCTATTGCTCTACCTCATACACACCCTACAGTCGAAGAAGATGAAAAAGAGATTGTAGATGTTGAGGTTGATGCCATCATTGCTTCATCACATACCCACAAGGATAGGTTAGATGACAAGGAAATATTGTTTCACTCTATGTTATGGGTGAAAGGTAAGCCTTTGTATTTCATTCTTGATAGTGGGAGTCAAAAGAATTTAATCTCTACTAATATTGTGAAAAGCCTAGAGTTGTCCATGAAGCCTCACCTAAAGCTATATAGTATTAGATGGTTGAGTATAGGGAGAAAACTCTATGTCACCCACCAATGTCTTCTCTCAAATGTAATAAAACTTTTCCAAGATAAGGTCTTATATGATGTTGTCAATCTAGATGTTTGTGATGTACTCTTTGGTCAGCCATTCATGTATTATCAACATGGCATCTATGAATCAATCAATTAAAGGGTCACCCTCACTCTTAAAACATAATTTTATAGAGTACTAGAGGTACCACTTTCTACATCTGTCTCCCTGATTAATGCCAAGAAATTTATTCTCATAGTGGTCAAGCCATAGGAATTCAAAAGGGCTGATGTTTCAGCCCTGACTACATAAACATCACAATAATAGAAGCAATTAGATACTAATTTAAATGAGTTTATAGCCTTCCATCCATAGACTGATGGTCAGATAAACATAGTAAATAATTAAGCCCTACATAGCTCCAAAAAGCACAGTCCATTCCAAGTATGCATCAAGAATCAAATAAAAATACAACTACCACACTCGATGAAAAATCTTGATGCAATGGGGACCATTGCTTCTCAAAGAGGGATGAATGATCTGAGCAATATTTTAGGCAACAGTTCTAAGCCAATTGGTGGCACAACTTCTGGGAGCCATAACATCTACACCATAGCTTTATTTGACTCCCCATTTGAATCATTGAAAATCTAAA